>JACGDI010000193.1:1601898-1664621 GCA_014898725.1 Jacaranda copaia
CTACCCCTCCTCTATTTTCTCTTATCTTCATTAGAAACTCTAATCTCTCCTATCATTAAGAAGCACCAAAAATGGGTAGAATGAAGCAAAAGGCTACAAATAAATCTCCTATTTGTTTTCCTATTGAAGAACAACCATCCACACCCATTAAAAGCTTAAACATAAATTAAGAACCTAAATTTTCTCCTGTTGAAAGTTATCTATCTCTAGAAGTTAGAGGAAACACTATCTAAAGGGAAATGAAAAGAAACTGGTCTAGAGATTGCACCAATGGCTTAATCAATGACTAATTCTAAGGAAAGATAATAAGAATGACAAAGAAATGCAGAAATTAAAAAGTGAGATAAGGTCAACACCAAGCAAATGAAATGAGGAAAAAGTTGAAAAGAAAAAAGAAGCAAAGAAAGAAGAAAGCAAGGATATTGAGGAGGATGAAAGCTATTTTCAAATGATTTCTTGACTTAAGACTACCAAATTAAGTTCGAAAATGAGTACAAAGCTAAGAAAGTTGAATTTGGCAGGCCAGATGATTTTTCTTTGATACTAAGTTATCTAAATTAGTTGGAGAGGTAGGTTCAGGCTTCATTATGAAACTTGTGGAATTTGTCTATCTGAAATTAGTCATTAAGGTTTTCCCAAACATGACTCCTGGAAAAGAAAAAGGAAACCATATGGTTGAATCTTATGTGAATGTTACTCACATAAAGTTAAGTGTTTACAAACTATGTAAAAAATTTTATTGTGAGAATGAGCACAAATACTTTGAGATAAAAGAATGGTGTAATCCACTCAAGTCACTAAAAAATTTTATTGTGAGAATGAGCACAAATACAATATTTTAAAATTTAGTTCAAAATTATCAAGAGGTGATATGCTAATTACGTCAATGATACCATGATACCAATTAGGGTCATATTTGCTTTAGTTAACGAATCAATTTAGATTCCTATTTTACAACTATCTTTGTAATGTTACACAAAGTCGGTTATCAAATTACAACAATCAAATCTACTATTAGAACCCAATTTATCACCTAGGTCTCATATACATAGAATTAGGATTTTAATTACCTAATTTAACTTGGTTGATCAAGATTTACATATTATATTACAAATTTGGGTCCACTAAGCGTTATACTTCTATTGTTCAGTCTTATGTCATGTTCTCATTTCATTAACAGTTCAAGAATTGGGAAATAATTTAGGACATTACATATTAATAGGTAATAACCACAATTCTAACAACTTATTAAAAATCCTAATTTCAAAACTTAATCACTAAAAGCTAATACCACACATGCGACCACCATGACGAGATGAAAAATCTATCTCAGAGCTGCCGCTACCAGGTTTGCTAACCACCACCACCACCAACTGGTGCATCTCAACGAGTATGGTGAATTACCTAAGATAATTTCTAGATTCACTGCCAAAATAGGTGTCAATTGGAGCTCCAATGGTACATTACTATCATCTCTGCCACCGTAATTTCTCTCTAATATCACCATTGTCGGCTGTCAAAATTGGAAATTGAAGGTGCCTAAACACTCATTGAGCTGAACTCTAGAAAAACTACCTTTCAAACTCTAGTTTTCGCCGCCCTAATCACTGCACCTATTAGCTTCGTTGCAGCACAATTTTCTATCTCAATTTTTTGGTGCCTTGTTAGCAATTCCAAGTGCATGAGGTATGGTTGTGACTATTGTAATAAGAGAAAGAGATTGGCATTGTCGGCAGAAGATCATCAGAGAGAGAAGATAGGGGTGCATTGGTGGAAATAGAAGAAAAATGTCGGGGAGAATTATTTTTAAAGTGAAATTCCCCAAAATTCTATTAACCCCCAAACTTTATCTCAAAATTTCAATTAGATCCCTGAAAGTTCAATCAACTTCCAATTTTGACCCTCAACTTATTAGTACCTTGAATTGACCCATTTGACCTAAAATATTCATAATTTAGCACCAAATCTTTCCAAATTTGTAAAATTGAGTTTTTCTCTATTTACGATTTGATCCCCAACTTTTTTTAAAGTAACAACAACAACAAGAATAATTATATTTAGATTTTCACCAATTAAATTTTTAAGGCATTATAGGCCTCCCCCCTTAAAAGAATCTGGTCGCCATATTCTCACTTGACCACTAGAAAAGTTCAAGATATTGTTGGTGCATGAAATCTTCTTATTCCCTAGTTGCTTTTTCTATATTGTGATTGTGCCATAATAACTTTACTAGAGGAATCCTCCGATTCCTAAGCTCTCAAAATTTTTGATCCAAAATACAAATTGATTGCTCTTCGTAGGTCAAGTCACTTTTCAATGGTATGTCTTCATATGAAATGATGTGGGATGGATTAGAGTAATACTTCCAAAGTTGTGATACATGAAAAACATCATGTATTCCTGTCAAGCCTTGGCATAGTATTAAATGGTAAGCTACTGGTCCGATTCTTCTGCATATCTCATTAAGACCAACATATCTTGGACTAAGTTTTTTGCATTTTCCAATCCTTCAAGCACTTTTTCTTAGGGATACCATAAGAAATACTCGGTTGCTAATTTCAAATTCTAAATCCTTTATCTACTTATCCGCATAATGTTTTTGTTGATCCTGAGCTACTTTTACTCTTTGTTTGATCATCTATACCTTCTCAATAGTCTCTTAAATTAATTCTAGCTTTAAAGTTTCCAAGGACTTATCGACATCGCTTTTGTGTTTTTTAAGGTCCTAATGTAATTGGGATCTATATTGTTTGCCGTACAATACTTCATATGGGGCTATTTGGATGGTAGATCGGTAGATGTTATTATAAGCAAATTCTATCAAAGAAAGGTGTCAGTTTTAGCTCCTGCTGAAATCCAAAATACGGGCCTGTAGCATATCTTGTAATATCTAGATAAACCTTTTTGATTATCCATTTGATTGAGGATGAGCTCTAGAATTACCAAATACTCTTGCAGACTTTTCCAAAGTCTTAAGGTTAACTTTTCAGATCTTATTTTGACATAATATTGGTTGGGACTCCATGTAATCTGATTATTTCCTTGATGCATATAAATCTGCTAGTTGCTCAACCCTATAATGTGTTCTAACTGATAGAAGTGAGCAAACTTGGTTAGTTAGTCTATTATCACCTAGATACTATCATAACCTCCTTGAGCTATTAGTAGACTTATTACAAAATCTATAGTAACTTACTTTCATTCCAATCAGGGATAGAAGTGGCTGTGGCAACCATGACGGTCGCTGATGCTTTACTTTTACTAACTGGAAGGTTGAACATTTCTACATATATTCTACAATATCGCATTTTCATTTTGTTCCACCATAATTGCTACTTCAAATCGCAATACATTTTCGTGCCTCCCAGATATATCATATATCTTGCCTTGTGTGCCTCTTCCAAAAGTCTTCACTTTATTTCTTCAGGCACACATATTCTTTTCTAGAATAAAAGAGTACCTTGACTATCAGTATTGAACTTAGACTCTTTGGAGCTCTAAGCTACTTCTTTCTATTTCAATATCCAACTATCATTAACTTAAGCTCATTGAATTTTATTATGCAATTCTGGCTGCACCTTTACTCCTGTAATTCAAGTTCATTGTTTCATTTTGAATGTAGTATCTACCTTTAGATTTTTTTATGCTTCTATTCCCAATAAGTGGGCCATTTTGGTTGTCTAGCTCAAAGCATCTGCCAATACATTTACCTTTCCTGTATGATAGGCAATAGAAAAGTCATAATCCTTTAGAAATTCCATCCACCTTCATTGTCTCATGTTAAGATCTTTTTACGAATGCAAATACTTGAGGCTTTTATGGTTTGTGTATACTTCAAATGTGGGCCCATAAAGATAATATCTCCACTTTGACAATGCAAAAATTATAGTAGCTAGCTCCAGGTCATGAGTTGGTTAATTCTCCTCATGTGGCTTCAATTTTCTAGATACATAGGCAATAACTTGCCCCTTTTGCATTAGCACATTTCCAAGCTCCTCTTTAGAAGCATCTGTATATACAAAAAAAACCTTCTAATCCTTCTAGAAGGGCTAAAATTGGAGCCAAAGTCAATGTGTTCTTCAACTCTTGAAAACGCCTCTCACAATCCTCGTTCCAAACAAATGGTTGATCCTTCTGGGTCAACTTAGTTAACAGGCTAGCTACTTTAGAGAAATCTTGTACAAATCTTCAGCAATAGTGGCAAGTCCCAAAAGGCTATGGATTTTTGTTACATTTTTAGGTCTTTTCCAATTGACTATTGCCTCTATTTTAGAGGGATTGACCTCTACTCCATCTTGGGATATGATGTGTCCCAAAAATGATATTTTCTCTATCCAAAATTCACACTTATTGAACTTTGCATACAACTTATGTTACCTTAGATTTCTTAAAATCATGTGTAAGTACTTTGCATGGTTTTTTCTAGTTTTTGAATACACTAAAATGTTTTCAATGAAGATGACCACAAACTGGTCCAAATATGATCAAAACATTTAATACATATCTATAAATGTCACTGGGGCATTGGTCAGACCGAATGTCATTACTAAAAATTTCAAATGACCATATCAAGAATTAAATACAGTATATTTTCTTCCCTAATCTTCATTTGATAATACCCCTATCTCAAATCCAATTTCAAGAAGACTATTGATTTTTGTAAAAGGTCAAATAATTCCTCCACATGCGAAAGGGAATTTATTCTTGATAGTAACGTTTTTCAACTCCCTGTAGTCAATGCACATCCTCAGGAATCCATCTTTCTTCTTAACAAACAATACTAGAGCTCCTCAATGAGAAGTGTTGGGTCTTATGAATTTTTTTTCCAGCAATTCTTAGAGTTGATTTTTTTAGCTTTTTCAATTTTGCTACTGCCACTCGATATGGGGTTTTTGTAAAATGCGTGGCTATAGGAAGAGTATGAATAAAAAAATTTATTTCTTGGTCAGGTGGTAACTAGTTTAGTTTTTCCAAAAATACATCTGGATAATCAGCTACTATATCCACTTCTTCAATTTTGGCCACATCTTGGGGTTTATTGACAAGGTATACTAAAAATCCTTGTCATCCT
Source organism: Jacaranda copaia (assembly GCA_014898725.1). Classification (NCBI taxonomy): domain Eukaryota; kingdom Viridiplantae; phylum Streptophyta; class Magnoliopsida; order Lamiales; family Bignoniaceae; genus Jacaranda; species Jacaranda copaia. Next base: position 1,606,970 of record JACGDI010000193.1, read on the forward strand.
TCTCTAAGAATTTTCTTGGCTTCTACTGTAGATATAATAGGTGCCAAGGAAGTTGTATTCATAGAATAATAGGTTGGTATTGATACCTTCTCCTCAAGAGTGATGCATTTAATGTAACAGTTTACTTGTGCTTGGTGCTGGTATAGCTAATATATCCCTAATATTAGTTCATATTCCTAAATAGGCATTTCTATAAGATTGGCTGGACATTTTATATCCTCTATCTTGACTGGACATACCTAATACATAGTATCTATTATTAACCTTATCCCTTAAGGTGTTTGTATCTTTATTTGATATGCAATGGTTTCAAGTTGCATGCTCAACTTATCAAAGAAAGATACTGATATAAAAGAATGTGTAGCTCCAGGATCATATAAAGTATTACCATTAATTCCAAAAATAGAAATCATATCTTCAATCACTTCATTAAGATCTTATACTTTATCTCCACTCAAAGCATGAGCATGAGCTCAAACTTTTGATTTCCCATTAGCTCCTAATATCTATTTCCCTTTTCCCATAGGTGCTGGGTTTCTCTATTTGGGATAATCTCTAACAAAGTACTAGTCATTACCACAACCTTTACATTTGACTTACTTTTTCCAACAGTCATGTTCCTCATGCCAAATCCTCCACAAAACCCATATTTTTTAGGTGCCACCCCTTGAGCTAAATCCGTAGCCTTGCTAGCCCAGTGCGTTCAATGATTAGTGCCCCCTATTTATAATTTTGGCTATTTTCTCCTAGGATTACTTTGCCCACCAAGGTGCATTTTTTCTTTTTAGCTCTTATCTTCAATCTTCTGAATTTCATGCAATTTTAACTCCAACTACAATGCTTTACTTATTGGTCAATTAAAATTTGGTAGATCATAAATAGCAAAGCCTCCTTTGAGTTTTGACCAAGATCTTTGCACAAATCTATAGGTTTGTTGGTTTTATTTGCTAGTACATAAGGTATATATTGGATTAATCAACTGAAAGTAACCTTATACTAACTGATAGATGGTGCTCATGGTATCAAATCCATGAATTCTCTCTCCCTTATTAGCTTGACCATAATGGTACATACTTGTCCATGAATTCCTTGGTAAAGTTTCCCCAAGTCTAATGAATTCTCTCTATAGTCCATCTATGATCTATCATTTTCCACCAACTATATGTAGGATCTTCCAAAAGAAATATAGCATATCAAACTTTCTACTTGTTCGGGTAATGTAAGGTTTTAAATCTATTTTCTAGGTTCCTAATCCATTTTTTAGCTTTCCTATCATTTGATTCTCCTAAGAATTTTAGGGGTTGAAAGTGAAGAAACTACTCTAATGCCGAGTCCTTAGTAAACTTGCTAGTATTTCCTGCTCTTCCATCTTAACATTATTCTTGACCAAATTGCATAAATATTTGCCCTCTTCAGTGCATAGGATCTATAGGTTGATCAATCAGAGGGATTTGTGAGACTTCCTCATCTAGTAATTATAGTTGAAAGGCAAGTGCTCTCTGCCTAGAAATATGTTGGATGTTAGCCCATATGCCGTGCAGTTTTCCTTGATGACCTACTTTGGCCTAAGTAGACTTATCAGAACCCTCATGTGATGCTATTCCTATAAGTCTAGTTATATTCAAGATATTTCTTAATCTGTAATTATTAAGTTGTACAGCAATATCTAAAGTTATTATCAATATTTTCAAGTCCTTTAAATTGGCATAAAAGTGCTGAACAAAGTTATATAACATTCATGATGATAGAATTCTATTTATTCAACAATAATCGATAAAACTTTATTAACATTCTAAGTTAGCATTTGCTGGAATAGTGCTCTATAGTCAATTAGATTGGAATGTAAACTATTTCACTTGTGATACAATTTTTATTGAATGATATTCATATTTCAATGGCTCTCTTTATCTTATGCTTATTTTACTTGATTGCTATTTAGTTAAAGCCCTTAGATCACACATGACTATGGGACTTAGTCATGTACTAGTAGTGATCATGAAACAAGTCTTACATGGTCATGATCTTAAAATATTCAAAGTTGTAGAATCTTATGAGATAACACATCTAAGATACAGATAAACTTACACTAACAATGCATAAATCTAAGGAGTTGGACATTGCTCCATTTTATGAGCAATTCGTGTTAGACATGGGTGCTTGTTAGAGAACAAGTTCACCGAAAGCCCACTCAAATATCTACTAAATAGCCGTAGTGTCAAGTTCTCTAGCTTATGCTAGTGTATATAATTAGTCCTTAGACATGAAGATGCAAGGCAACCTTATGTTTAGGTTCTCTTGCTTTGACTCTTCATTGACCAATCTATGAGTCATCTAAATTGAGCTTAGTTATGAGCTACTTAAGCCTGGAGGTTTATGAAATCCCAAAAGGGATCCATCTCCTTATTGTTGTGAAGGATGAGTGCATCTCTTTTGTATTCTATAATGATCAATTCTATACAATTATTGCACAAAGTAGTATGATAATTTAAAAAATAAGTTTTCCAAAGATGAGGTTATAACGGGGAATCGAATATTAGGCATAGAAACATAGTTGTCAAGGCTACTAAGGAGCTAATAAATATCTTACCTTTGGCCTTTTTCGGGAGATAGAAAACATAAAGACTGTATTTGCATGGCAAGCATAGAGCTAAAATGGTTCACCAAGAGCATATTCATTTCGATCAATTAGTTGGGTTCCATGGGCTTGCAGTTGGACATTGACCATGCAGATTGAGTACTCTTCAATTAATAGAGATTAATTGAATTGAGTTATTGGTTTAAGGAAGTTTAAACTAATGTCAATATTTTCATATTCAAAATATGACAAGAGTTGTGAACCCATGTTCAATGAATGGGATAACCTAAAGAGTCACATACAAAAGTTTGAAGAAAGTTCTATTTCATGAAGGAAATTTTCCAAGAGTTAGAAAATTCCTAGTAATCGATTTTATGGAGGAAAACGATTGGCTAATTTTAGTTATTTTAGCTTGATTGATTTAATTGTTAAATTGATCCAAGTAATTTAAGGAGTTAAATTAAACTAATTAAATTAAGGGTTTAATTTAAGTGGAGCCATGTGACAAATTTATTAGTCAAGTTAACGTAATTGGTTAAGTTAACACTTTCTAGCTTAAGGAATTAAGTTAGTTTACTTAAGGAGTTAAGTTAAGACTAATTAATTAAATTAAGGAGTTAATTTAACTAATGTGAAGAATTAATTTTTGAGGAAAATTCAAATGAAGGAGTTCACTTGAGGGGCATTTATAATTTATTTGGATGACATTTCATGAGATGAAATGAATACTCCAAATGAAACTTAAATGCAAGTGAAATTCACACTTCACAGACAAGTTGTCTTGCTTAGGTGGCACCAACCCTCATGGGAGGTGTGATGCCAACTTACATCACACCCTCCTTCCTCTATAAATAGAGGAATGGCTGGCCACATGCTTACTTTGCAAGTTGGATTCTCTTTTCCCTCCAAAATATGTGATCCACTCATATGTTGAAGTTTCACACACTTTCTTCACCCTCCCTTCCTAAAATCAACCTTCATCACTTCTTTTTCCTCTTGTGTTCCAGATCACTTGAGGTTGATTGGGACTTGCCTTAGGTGTATGGATCATTTCATTAGAGGCTAGACACTTTGATAGTTTTGCTTTTTGGAGATCTACTACGAACAGATTCTTTGGAGGCAGATTTAGAGCACTTGCTAATTTTTTTTTTTTGAAATTTTTACTGAACATTCTTCAATTAGAGGTGTGGTTCAAATTTTATCCAAATCAAAAGTGGATTACTTGGGAAAAAGTTGATAGAATTATGTTGTGCCAGGAGGAGACAGATTTGAAATGTTAAAGCGTGTCTTCATTTCTACCTTGGATTTTAGCCAATCAAGGCATTTATCCTTCATCTAAATCCATTTAACATCATGATTTGATCTTTGGGATATGTGTAGTCAAGTTTTGATTTAGCTATTTTGCTATATTACATGGATCCTTGTGCTACACATTCCTTGAAATGGTATCGGAGCCTATTTCACGCTTTAATTTAAATTTTTTTATTAATTGATTCATGTGATGGAATGATCTAGATCTCCAAATACTTGATCCAATCTATGGATTGGAGTTTTTGGTATATGTTGCTTGTGGCTCCTTTGATGATGAATTAAATTATGCTAATATGTGTTTTAAGAGTTAATTCATATGTTAGTATGTTTTTGATTCACGAATGATTACGTAAATTTTGATTTAGCATTTGATGATGGTATATATTGATATAGCATGTTAAATTTGGCCTTAAGGTGTTTTGATCATTTTTAGATCCAATTGTATAGGACTTAATTGGAGATTTTTTGAGAATGGTGATTCTCACTTGATTTTTGAAGCATGTTTAAGTAGTTGAATTTCCATTTGTAAAAGGTATTTTAGATCTAGAAATTTGTCTATAATGTGTGATTTAGTGTTTAGGATGTGTCATAAATTTTTTCCACACAAACATTGAGCTAAAAATAACTTGACTTGGTCCAAGCCTTGAAACAGGGCATGCTACCAACCTTGGCCAAGCAATGAAGCGTGTTTGCCATGTGACTGTGCACCCTGGTTGGCTAGCAGTGGCCAATTTTAGTAATGGACGAGTTTTGAGGAGTTTTTGTGTTCTTTTGCTCACCAATATTAAACTAAATCATGTTACATAGGTGCACAAATGTTTTGCAAGTTCTCAAAATTATGTTTGACTTGTTTTATTGCTTTTAAAATCTTGTTAAAGTTAATCTTCAATTTGTTGCAAAAATGAGATGCATAAATTTTATGCTTATTTTTGTTAGATAATTAATTGTTTATGAGATATGCATTTAATTGTGGAATTGAATGTTAATTGTTGATTTACTGTTCATTTAATTATTAAATGGATGATGAATAAATGGGGATGATAATGAGCCTTTAATATTGATTTTATTTATTTTAAGTTGTTGAAAAGGGTTGTATTAAATTAGGGCTTGCATGTCTCTTAATTTCTATCTTGCAAATATTATGAGAGTAAAATCTCTAGGAGTGAGCATTTCTTTCTCATTTAATTGTTGTAAGGAGATAAGAAGACCATTGGAGGTATGAAGACCCATGAATATATGGAGATACATATATGTAACACCTAGATTTAATCAACCCATTTAAAATTGACTAAATAGTACACCTAAGGCTCTAAGTGCACTACTTGGTTAAGGCTCATGGTCATTTTACCCTAAGGGCATGCTAGGTGCATTTACTTATTTATACTTTTCATATTCTATTGATGTATGAGATATATGATTGGGATATAGAAAATCTAAATAAGAATATAAAATTGATGAAATCCTTGCAAGCAAGAAAATCCCTCTACTTAGAAAAGTCTAAGTGCTTTGAAATATTACGTCCAAATGGATACAAATTAAAAGAAGTTTTAATTAATTTGTGCCTTCTACCAATAGTTTGCAACATGATGATGCTACTATCTTTTATGTGATGGCACATGAGTCATGGGTCACACTTAAGGTAGAAAGCTATGATTACATACTTAGCATATAATGCACCTTTGATTTGATACTTCCCATGCATTGGTACACTAGTCGTGGGATGACATGGGTGGTCTCAAATCAAAATTTGATTGGTAGGTCTGACTTATCACCTAGTAGATGGCACACGAGTTATGGATCTACATGAAAAGTGAGGCAAAACATATCAAAGGTTGCATAGAGATGTAATTAACAAACGTTGCTTACCTTTTGATTGTTTGTTGATGGCACACAAGTCTTGGGTCTACTTATAAGTTTTTGGGATCTTGATTCTCAATAGAAAATGAGATTTCCCAAATTTTTCTAGGGGGTGTGAAATTTGATAAAATAATGGGAGAAAAATATGCTTGAAAAGTCTATAAACATATTTTCAATATCAATATTCAATCACATGCTTATACTCTCTTTTTCACCTAGTTATATATTTTTGAAATCTCAAATCAAGTGGCTAAGAATCCACTTAACACTATTTTGGAGACTAATAAACTCACTGGGCCTAACTTCGATGATTGGCTTAGAAACCTCAAGATTATTCTAGATTTCAAAAAGAGGATTTATGTACTTACTCAAAGTCCATCGGATACCATTTGGCAATGATGCCACCAAGGAGACATGTGAAGTATTTTCAAAGTTTTTGGATGATGATCTACAAACATGATGCCTTATGATGGCTTCTATGTCCAATGAGCTCCGAAAGTCTTACGAGCACATGAAAATCGCTTAAGAGATCTATTTGCACTTACAAGAGTTACATGGTGTGTAAACTAGACATAAAAGGTTTTCATTATCTAATAGGCTAAAGATGATCAATCTCATTGAGAAGCTTGATCAATTGGATATTGTTATGGACAATGAGCTCTATGTGGATTTGATCCTTCAATCATTGCCTAGCTTACTTAACCAATTTGTTATGAACTTCAACATGATGAAGCAAGAAATAACGATTAATGAATTGGTCAATATATTGGTAACCACCAAGGCGATGATGAAAAAAGATAAACCTCTTATGTTTGTTTTCTCTTTTAGGTCTAAGGGCCCTAGGGGTCCTAAGAAAGGAGGTAAAAAGAAAAATAGTTCTTCCTTTAAGGGAAAGCAACCCTTGAAAAGTTAGGGGGGAATCAAGAAAAAAAAAAGAGGCCAAAGCTCAATGCTACTAGTTTTTATTGTGGCGAGAAAGGCCATTAGAAAAAGAATTGCAAAGGAATACCTTAGCACCCTTGGGAAGGGTATGTGCTTTATTGAAGTGTACTTGATGAAAAATTCTTTCTCATAGGTATTTAGCATTGCATGTGGTTCTCGCCTTTGTAATTTGTTATAGGGGATGGAAAGAAAAAAGAGTCTGTATGAAGAGGATATGATCCTTTGCTTTGGCAATGGAGCAAAAGTTGCAGCTATGGTCAAAGGTGTAATCAAGTTTGACTTGGGGAATTCCTACTTTGTACTTGATCCTTGTTTTTGTGTACCTAATCTTGTTAAGAACAATATATCTATTCCTATATTGGATAATGAAGGATATGATTTTTCTTTATCTAACAAGAAGTTAAAAGCATTAAAGAATGGTTCTTTAATTGCACAAGGTACATTCAATAATGGATTGTACATATTGGATTCTAAAACATCATTGTTGCATATTCAACAAGTAAAAAAAAATTGGATGACCAAGAAAATGCCATCTTGTGGCACGCAAGATTTGAACATATTTCCAAAAATAGGATATGCAAGTTAGAAGCCCTCAAAGCACTAAATGTTAATGGCATAAAGGATATTCCAACTTGTGAGTCATATTTAAAAGGAAAATGACCAAGGCTCCTTTTGCAGGACAAATGAAGTGAACCACAAATTTGTTGAATTTGATCCATACGGATGTTTGTGGACCACTAAGAGTTAGTATGAGAGGAGGTTATTCATATTTTATTACCTTCACTGATGATCATACTCAGTTCAGATATGTGTATCTTATGAAGTACAAGTTCGAAGCTTTTAAAAAGTTCAAAGTGTATAGAAATGAAGTAGAAAAATAAAAGGGACTTAACATTAAAGCTCTTAGATTAGATCAAGGGAAAGAAGACTTAAGTATCGAATTATTCATTTATCTAAATAAGAATGAGATTTTCTATTATTGGACTCTACCCAGCACACCCCAACATAATGAAGTAGCCAAGAGGAGAAACCATACCTTGTTGAACACAGTGCGTTCCATGATGAATTTTTTCGATGTGCTTATATATTTTTGGGAATTTCCTTTATAGATGGTGATAAAGTTACTAAATATAGTACCTTCAAAGTTGGAGCAGAAGACACCACATGAGATATGGTATGGTAAAGCACTATCTTACTTTTTTCTAAAGGTTCACTTACATCAAGTGGTTAATGGAAGACAAGTTGGATGAAATATCTACCATGTGCAAGTTTATAGAATACCCAAAAGAGTCCATGGGTTATGTAACACCCCAAAAATTTTATTTATTTTATTTATAAAATACAATTTCATCATTTTTTGAAAATATTATGAATTTTGCATTATTAATTATTTAAAAGTTTTGTGGGTTAAATTATAATGTTCATATACTTAATTGTGTATACTTTTGATCAATTTAGGGTTAATCATAATTTTTTAAAATTTGGGGGAAAAATTGTATAATTTATAATTTATAAAAAAAAAAAGAAGTCAAAAAATCATATTTTGGAAATCGAACACCACCTTCTCCCTTTTTTTTCTTTCCTTTTTCTTTTTCCTTTCTTTCTTCTTCTTTTTCTCTCTTTTTTTTCCTTCTTCTTCACCGAGACTCCGTCACCATCTCCGACCTATTTTTGGCGATTTTTTCTTCCACTCCAACCAACTAAATTCTTCCCCTCACCACAACCAACACTTCCCACACCTTAGAACCACCAATCGGGCGACAAAACGACGACAAATGGAGGAGGACCGAGGCGTGCATGTTACAGGGTTGTCGGGTTTCTTCTTTTCTGGCAATGATTTTTCATTTTGAGGGTAGGGTTAGGAAGATCTTGATGAGAGGATCGCGGTGGTACCTTCGCATGGTAATTCTGACAACAGTAAAGCGATGATCGGAGCTCATCGGAGAAAAGGAGAAAGTGGTAGTTTTTGGCCCATTTCGAGGTGTACGCTGCTCAAAATTACAAATGAAAGGTGGCGTTGGGATCCTTCCGATGAGAGGAACAATTTGGTGGTAAAGTTTCACTTTTCGATGGCGGCTGATAGCGGCCAGTGGCAGCGGTTCGATGGTGACAAGGAGACAGTTTTCTCATCTCGATGCGGTGATCATCCCAATGCTTTCGATTCATGATTCTGAGTATTCGTTAGTGAGATTTGATATTTATGTGATTATTGCATGTTATATATATGTATATATATGTATGCTTATAGTTGTTAGTTTTATTCGGGTTAAGCCTTTGAGTTGATATAGGTATTTGATGACTAGTTTTTTGATACGAGGAATAAGTTTATGGGAGATATGAATTTGGAATTGTATGTTGGTTAATGATAAGTTGAATATAAATTTTGATATCGGGAATCATTATAAGTTAAATTATGTTGGAATGGTAATTTGATTAGGAATTTATGCATGAATGTTGAATCTAGAGAAGCTTCACTCGTGGCATATTTTGTTGATTAGTTGACAATAAGCTAGGCATCAACAAGTAGTAAGATTGGTTTTTGGCTGTTACTATTGGGACTACAAGAGGTGAGGGTTTCCCACTTTGGGCTATTGCTTTGTTTAACTTGCTTTGAGATTGTTGGTAACCCCTGTGAGGGTCTCCCACTCTGGGTATTACTTTGTTAAGCTATTCTAAATTATTGAAAACCCATGTGAGGGTCTGCCAATCTGGCATTATATTTCTTATCTATAGTTGGAATAAGCCCCTGTATGGGTTTCTTTGTTTTTGAATTGTATTCTGATTTGTATTTAGAATCTATCTACTATTTGTTATCTATTATCTGTTCTGAATACCCCTATGAGGGTTACCTCTGATGTTGTTTTCTTTTCTATCTGTTCTAGCACCCAGAACTTAAGTATGTTATCTGTCGATCTTGTGTCTATACTGTATTTGTTACCTTATCGGCATATCTATTATCAGCTCTGTATTCATTGGCTATGCTTGCTTATCTATTTCGTTTATTATTTTTTGTTGCCTCGATGGCATACTATTCTATTTTGTTACTTGGAAACCGACAATGTGCTAGGACTTTTCCCCTGGGCATCTGTACGAGCTATTATTCTGTTATCTGTAGGTGATATGTGGGCTAAGGGCCATACCAGGCGATCTATTTGGTTATGGAGGGGCATGCTAGTGATTTTCCCCTAGGTGCCAACTGTATGCTAGGGATTTCCCCCTGGGTACGGCTGATATGCTAGGGATTTGCCCTTAGGTATCCATGGTGTGCTATACAGTCCGTATAGGCATCTGCCACATACCAAGCAGTTACGCTTAGGTAAATTTTCTGTCTGTCTGGTATAAAGTAAATCTACAATACATGTCTTATAGTTTTCTTGGAATGCATATGTTTTGGGTTTGATTTGCCTACATGATTCTGTCTGCCTGTAATCTGTTCTTGGAGCAATAAGGCAGGAGAGTTTTCTGTTTGCTTTTCGGTACTGTCTGTCTATTTTTCTAAATTCTATTATATTCGATCTAAAAATGATATCTTATCGAGTTGAGTTTCTCCTCAGTAAACACTACTGTTGCTCGTACTTATCCCTCACTAAGTCTTTGGACTTAGCCCCCTGTATTTCATAATCTTTCAGACATGTATGGGCTTTGGTGGACATCGAGATGGAATGATATGTATATAGTTTTTTTGTAGTAGGACTGGAACCGTTGTTAAGTATGGAAATTCTAACTATTTGGTTGATTTTATAAACTTTGTGATGTATCTATTTTGTTTGAAGTTTGTAGTATAAAATGAAATGATGGTTTAATCCTTCAGAGACTATAATATGACTTAGTCCCCTAAACTCTTTGGTATTTCTGCTTCATGGATTATTAGGTATTGATGGAATGGTATTGGTATTCATTATAAGATGGTTGAATGAATGGACTTACTGTTGAACTGTACTCTGAGAAATAAGTCTAAATTAGAGTAGTGCCTCAACTTAGGTGTTGTCCTTAGAGGGGGTGCTACAGGTTATTATTTATATGATCCCTTACAACAAAAGACGTTTGTTTCAAGGAGTGCCCACCTTTAGGAAAAAATATTTCTATTAGATAGAAATAACATTATGTTGAACTTGATGAAGTTCAAGATGAATAACAAATTCCACAAATGATAGAAATAAGTGAACATCAAGAACCTTGTACACAACCTCTAAGAACATCAAACCGAATCAAGAAGCAACCTGAGAGGTTCAGATTTCTTCATGAGATGGGCCAATCGAATAGTGATTTGAAGACTTGTAAGGAAGCTATGTTGGACATAAATTTGGGATATTGGCTAGATGCCATGAAATCCAAAATGGACTCCATGTAGTCCAACAAAATATGAACTTTAGAAGATGCACGAAAGGGTGTAGTACCTATTGATTGCAATTGGATCTATAAGTGAAAGCTAGGAGTTGATGGAGAGGTAATGAACTTTAAGGTGTGAATAGTGGTAAAGGGTTATACTCAAAGACCCAATATTGATTTTGAGGAAACCTTTTCATAAATCGCTATGCCTGAGTCCATTAGGATTTTACTTGCCATAGTTGTGCATTATGACTATGAGATATGGTAAATAGATATGACAATTGCTTTTCTCAATGGAAATATTAAAGAAAAAATCTATATGGAGCAACCATAAGGTTTTATGTCCAAAGAAAGTGAGCAAAATATTTGCAAACTCCAAAGGTCCATTTATGGACTCAAACAAGCATCTCGAAGTTGGAACATATGTTTTGATAAGCTAGTCAAATTATTTGGCTTTGTCAAAAATATGAGTACAAGAAGGCTAGTGGTAGTAATGTACAGCTTATTGTACTTTGTGTCAATAACATTCTTTTCATTGGGAATGATAGAGAAATGTTAGAGTGTGCTAAAGCATGGTTACTTACTCAATTCTCCTTGAAAGATTTGGGAGAAGCATCTTATGTGTTAGGAATACGTATCTATAGAGATAGATCTAGGATGATGTTATGGCTTTCCCAAACACCAAACATTGACAAAATACTAAAGAGGTTTAGTATAAAAGAATCCCAAAAAGGATTTATCCGAATAAGACATGGTCTACGTCTCTCCAAGTCTATGGCCTTTAAGGTTTGTGACGAGAGATATAAGATATCCCACATACCTTATGCATCTGCTGTGGAGAGCATAATGTATGCCATTTAATGTACAAACCTGAATATAGCACACGCTCTAAATGCTACGAGCCACTTTCAATCTGACCCTAGTGAATGTCACTAGAAAGCCATTAAAGCAATCTTTAAGTACTTGAGAAAGACTAAAGATTTATTTTTGATATACAATAATGAATAATTGAAACTCGAAGGGTTTTTGGAGTCTAATTTTCAATTCGATGTAGATGACCTAAAATCTATTTTTGGATTTATATTTTGCCTCAATGATGGCATGGTGGGTTGGAAGAGTTCCAAACAAGACACCACGGCCAATTCAACTATAGAGGTGGAATATATTGTGGCCTCGAAAGTTACAAAGAAAGGTGTTTGGATAAAAAACTTCGTCTAAGAGTTAGATGTAGTACCTAGTATTGTTGAGCTTGTAGTTGTCTTTTGTGACAACAATAGAGTGGTAGCACAAGCCAAAGAGCCAAGATCTCATCAATAATCTAAGCACATTTTGGGGTAATATCATTTGATTCGTGAGATTATTAATAGAGGTGACATTCGAAAGAAGAGGGTAGCCTTAAAAGAGAATATAGCATATCCACTAACTAAACTCCTAACGTAAAAGGTTATTGAAGGACATCTTGAGAAGATAGGTCTTAAGACTATAGGGAACTAGCTTTATGGCAAATTAGAGATTGTTGGAATAGTATCCTATAGCCAATTAGATTGGCATGTAAATAAATTCACTTGTGATACAATTTTGATTGAATGATATTTATATTTTAATGGCCAACTTCATCTTATGCTTAGTTTACTTCATTAGCATTTAGTTAAAGCCCTTAGATCACACAAGACTATAGAACTTGATCACGCATTAGATGGTGATCATGAAATACGTTTTAGATAGTCATGATCTTAAAGTATTCCAATTCATAGAATCTTACGAGACAGGGCATCTAAGATTTGAATAGACTTACATTAATGATATATAAATCCAAAGGGTTGGATATTACTCTATTTTATGTCCAAACTATGTTAGACATGGGTGTATGTTAGTGGGCACTTATTAGAGAACAAGTTCACTGAAGGCCTATCCAGAGAATCCACTAGATAGGCATAGTGACAAGTTCTCCAGCTTATGCTAGTACATATAATTAGTTCTTATACCTAAGGATCCATAGTAACCTTGTGTTTAGGTTCTCATGCTTTGACTCTTTCTTGACCACTCTACGAGTCATCTAAGTTGAGCTTAGGAATAAGCTATAATGGCATGGAGATTCATGAGATCCAAGATGGGATCCATCTCTTTGTCATTGTGAAATGTAAATGCAACTCCTATGTATTTTATAATGATCAATTCCATGAAATTCTTATGCAAGATAGTATAACAATTTGGAAAAAGAGTTTTTCATATAAGTGGTCATAAAGGGAAACCAAATATTTGAAATAAAACATAGTTATTGAGGCTATTAGGGAGCCAAATATCTTGCCCTGGGCATCTTTCGGGAGAAAAGAGATGAAAGACCGTATTTGCTTGGTAAGTATAAAGCTAGAATGGTTCACCAAGAGAATATTTATTTTGGCCAATTAGTTGGGCTAGATGAGCTTGAGGTTGGACATTGACCATGGAGATTAATTGAATAAAATTATTAGTTTAAAGGTGTTTAAACTAATATGAATATTTTGATATTCTAAATAACATAAGAGTTGTGAGCCTATTTTCAATGAATGGTAGAACCTAATAGGTCACACACAAAATCATAAGGAAGGTCTTTTGATGAAGGGAATTTTCTGAGAGTTAGAAAATTCCTAGTGGCCAATTTTGAGGAGGAATTGAGGAGGAAAATGGTTGCCTAATTTTAATCATTTTGGCTTGATTGATTTAATTGTTGAATTGATCCAAATAATTTAAGGAGTTAAATTAAAGCAATTAAATTAAAGAGTTAATTTAATTGGTGCCATGTGATAATTTATTAGTCAAGTTAACTTAAGGGGTTAAGTTAATACCTTCTAGCTTAAAGAGTTGAGTTGGTTGACTTAAGAAGTTAAATAAAGACCAATTAATTAAATTAAGGAGTTAATTTAATTAGTATGAAGAATTAATTTTGGAGGAAAATTCAAATGAAGAAATTCATTTGAGGTGCATTAAAAATTTATTTGGATGACATTTCATGAGATAAAATGAAGACTCCAAATGTAATTTAAATGCAAGTGAAATTTACATTTCACATAAAGTTGTCTTGCTTAGGCAGTGCCAAGCCTTATGGAGATGTGATTCCAATTTGCATCACACCCTCCATCCTCTATAAATAGAGGAATGGCCGGCCACATGCTTACTTTGCAAGCTAGATTCTCTTTTCCCTCCAAAAAGTGTGATCCACTCATGTGTTGAAGTTCACTTTCTTCACCCCCCCTCTTAAAATAGGCCTTCATCACTTCTTCTTCCTATTGTGTTCCATCTCACTTGAGGTTTATTGGGACTTGCCTTAGGTGTGTGGATCATTTCATTAGAGGTTAGACACTTGGATAGCTTTGCTCTTTGGAGATCTACTGCAGGGCAGATTGTTTGGAGGCATATTTGGAGCACTTACCAATTTTCGATTTTCCTAAAGTTGTTTCTGGACATTCTTCAAGGTGTTGGAGATGTAGTGTCCAAATTTCTTCCAAATCGAAGGTTTTTTGTTGGGGTAAAACTTCCCAGAATTCTGCTGCACTAGGAAGAGACAGATTTGAAGTATTCAAGCATGTCTTCATTTAGATTTTAACCAATCAAGGTATTTATCCTTAATTCAAATCCATTTTACAATATGATTTAATGCTTGGGATATGTGTAGTCAAGTTTTGATTTAGCTATTTTTCTTTTTTTCATGGATCCATGTGTTACACACTCCTTCAATGTTCACCTGTCATTCTGCAATATATAAATTTATTAAGACCATTCAAATCAAGTTCATTACCAACTCTGTTAACCACATAAAATCTTTCAACATATACAGAGTACCTAAGGTTCAATTCTCAGTCTAGAGCCCAATGCTTGATTTTTGGAAGCGAAGATTACAGACTGGTTGGCTGTCCTAGGTATAATCTCTTAGCTTCTAATATCAAGCACTATACCCAAGAGTTAATATCTCAACCAACATTCTATCTTAGAGGCTAGTTTTGAATCCCAATTATACTCATTTACCTATGTCATCGACAAACCTAAGCTCAAATATCACCTTTGTGGTGCCCTACCGAAGGTAGTCCCTAAGTTGATGTGTCACTAGTTCAAACTTAAATCATAATATAAGGGACAACCAGAAAGCCTAAAATTCAATAAGTTTCAAAAGGTAGTAGCATAATTCTAAACTAAAAAGAATACAACAAAGAGTGCAACATATACATACTAAAAGTCTCCTAGTTAACAATCAGACATAACATTTTGGTTCATTACACATGATTATCTTGTGGCGACAAAACATGCCGTTACCAAAAATGTGATATTAGTAACAAAAAATTGTGTTAGTTATAATAGATTTTTATAGCGCAATGAAATATATAGTTACTAAAATATTGACAATTTTGCTGTATTTTATTTTTTCGTTACTAATGCATAAATAATATTATTATTTATTTAATTAAGTATAGGTACTAATTATTTATGTAACTAAATATTTGGTTACAAATAGTTAAATAATATTTGAATTCAAAAATAAGCATTTCGTTACTAATGAAACAGACAATTAAGAGTTTCGATACAAGAGTGATTAAAAGTTTTGTTACATTTAGTACATGTAATACATTAATTTTTTGGGCCTCAAGCTTGTCTTAAATAACCAAACTTGGCTCACTTAGTATTTCTTTCTTTTTAAGGTTAGGTAATTGGACTTGGGACATAAGCTAGAGACATCCCCATGGGTTGGGCTTCAGGACAGCAATGTCTCAGTTACTTGGTTATTGGCAAGTGGGGTCCAACATTAACTAGGCTATCTTCTCCATGGGCCACTCCAACTGGCAGAAGCCCAATCTCGGGGTTTGGCTTATAGACTTAGCATTGGACTGAAGGCTGGATTTTACAGTTAGGGCTACCTGAATAGGCCAAGGCACAATTGACCTAAGTGTGCTAGGCAATAGCATGATAGGTTGTTGGTAGATAGACTGGAGAACACTAGGTCCAATGGTTTTTGGGCTAGAAAGACTAATGCACATTAGACCTTGGTGTGTTAAGCTACTAGACCTTGAAACTCAAAGCTACCACTAACAGGACTCGAACCTGCACCTGCAAATACCTCCAAAAAGGCACTTACCAACTTGGCTACAACTGATATAAATTAATATAGATTTGCGAATAGATATTTATACTTTTGAGCTTTGCTTGGTTCATTTAACTGATGAGCTCAAATTTTTTGTGAATTGTCTCATCTCATTTACACCCTTAGTTCTTAATGTAAATAAAATAAAATTATAAGAAATAATAGTCGGAAGAGTAAAAAGTGTGAATTTTTTTACACTATTAAAAATAAATTTTGAAAATCAATGATATGACATATTTAGTTTATTAGAATATTTTAGAATAACATTATTATTTTTAAAAATAAAATAGTAATTGTCATTTGCATGAATAAAATAAGAGTATCAAATAGTGAACTAAAAGAAATAAACAGAAAGTGTGGGATAATTATATAACATAGCTGCATGAAGCGAAGAAATTTTATTACATATATGTACATATTAATTGTTAGGTAAAGGAGTAATATTTTTGCAATGCGAGTTTTAGGTAAAGAAAATACTATAATAATTCATTTCATTAATCAAAATACATAATATTAATAGATAAGTAGAAATCTAGACTAAATGGGTGTTTGGCTAAGTTTTTAATAAAAAGATATTATAAGAATTTTTTAAGCTTATAAAAATAATAGATTTTATTTTTTAAAAGAAGCCTTGTAATGTATGAATAAAACAAACCTTAAAATTATATGGTCTAAATTATTACTGGAATATGTTCAAATTTTAAACATAAGTGAATACCTCTTTACATTTTGTAGAAGAGTTTATAATGTAAAACACTTTATTTCAGAAATTTATAAAAAAAATATTTATAAAAAATATTTGGCATTACATATATACATATATTAAAAAATTATGGACAAAACCCTTTAAAGTAAAAAACAAAGGGCAATCTAATAAGCAAAAAAAATAATATTATTAATTATGGTGGTTTAGAAAAACCACCACGACGCTATTCATTTAGTGGCAATTACACTAACTGCCCCCATTTATTATGAATTCCATGGCGGTTTATCAAAAACGCCACTAAATGGCTAATTTAGCGGCAGTTGAGATAAATCGTCACAAAATATATGCTGCGATTAACCTATTTTCTTGTTGTGTATATATGTACATATATACTATATATGTAGATAAGTATGAATAAAAAATAATATTATATATATTTTTATAAATATTAAATATTATTTAATTCAGAATGAATATATAGAAAAAAATAGATAAAAATAAAGTAATTTAAATTTTATTGATAAATTTATATATATGCATATTATATAAATGTGAAGAAGTATAAATAGAAAAAATAAGTATACATGTATGAATAATTAGAAAGAAAAAAGATAAAAATAAAAATTATTTAAAATTTTATAGATAAATTTATATATAAATATGTATAGAATGAGAATATATGAAATAATGAGAAATGAGAAATAATGATAAATTTATATATATATATATATATAATGAGAAATAAATGAAATAATGGAAGAAGAGAGAAATGAGAATAAAAAGAAAAGAAAAGAATGAAAAAAAAAGAAAAAATAATAAAATATGACAATAAAAAGTTATTTAAATTTAATTGTAAATATGTGAAATGACTAAGGGTAAATTGGTCCTTTTGTATTAAAATTATGTTAAATGGGCAACAAATGTGGAGGGGGAGGCGGTGTGCGTGGTTTTATAGAACATAAGGAAGTTAATTTGTGTGTATATATATATTTCGTAGGAGGGTTGATGTTTATTTCACAAATCACAAGGGGGCAAATTGCAACTAGCCCAGCAAAATTGTTACCATTTCAATGGAGCCCTTACTTTTCTTCCCAGCAAAATTGTTACCATTTCAATGGAGCCCTTACTTTTCTTTCTTTCTTCTTTTTTTGGCAAATGTAGTGTTTGGTTATATTGGGAAAATTCATTTTTGGTCCCATTGAATAAGGGGGTTTGCACTTTTGGTACTTAGATTGACATTTACAGGACTAAAACTTTAAATTTTTTAACACATTTGGGACAACACTTCAAATTCCATTAGTGTTTGGGCAAAACCATTAAATTAATAAAATTAATTACCCAACAGCCCCAAAAATTTGATATATTTATAAAAGTTCCACAAATTTGAAATGTCCAATCAACCTTCATTAAAAATTTTTAAAAAAATAATAAAAAATTTAAATATATATAACACAAAATCCTCATAAAAAATTAAAAATTTTATATATCAATATAAATATCATATAAATATCTATATAATATCAATATAAATATACATAAAATAAATATTATATAAATATATACATAAATATATAACCCAACCCCTCTTCCCCAACCGCACACCGCCGGCCATGGTTGGCCTATAACACCCCCAAATTTTGATATTTTGAGAAAATGAAGATTTGAAAATTAGGATATTGGTTGATCGGGTTTTAGGGCAGTGAATGGTAGCGTAGTGAGTTTCATGCGGCAATTGAGCTGCAATCCAATGGCATTTGGCAAAATTGATTTGGGGGTTTGCTTAGTTGAGTTGAAAGGTAGCTTTTGGTGGTGGTTTTGGTCAATGTCAGCAAAGGTGAATGGCAACGACATCAAGACAGTATCTTCAGCTCGTCGTGGTGATCGTGGTGGTGTTGACAGCTTGTGATTTTGAGGTTCGATTAAGCAAATCTTGGGTAATGATCGGAGTTGGAATTGATATATTTTGTACTGTTTATTTCCTTGTTGAATCTTGTATCTTGCTCAGAAAATGAAGGATTTGATATAAGATTTGGGTGTTCGCATAATGCATGGATATATACATGTGCTTAGTAGACCTGAATATATTATGTTACATGGTATCTTTGGTTAATTAAGTTTAATAAGTGAGAAATGTTTAATTTTGTGAATTTGAGACACAAGTGGCAATAATAAGGTAAATTAAGATGACAGGGAACCAAGATTTAGGTAATGCATATACCATTATAGGTTTAGTAAACTTATAATTGTATTATATATGATAATTTTGGGTTAATTGAGCCTATTAATGGATTAAAACCTTAATTTTGAGGATTGAAACCCAAGGATAAATTGGGATTATTAAGGAATATTGGGCCGTTAATATTGATTTGGCATATCGTGGCTAGGTCAACTGGATGATTAAGGACCTAATACTAATATTTTATCATAGGTCAACTGGATGATTAAGGACCTAATACTAATATTTTATCAAGATCGGCGTGATTAGCACGTTTAGTAATGTTTATGTCGAACAAATCCTAAAAGTGTTGTATTAGTCGGATAGCTAGTGATTTTAGTTTGTTAATAGTGCAATTGTAGTTATTAAGATTGAATGTGGGTTTTGATAGTAAATATACTCTTCTGGTTAGGTGAGAAAGATGTGGGTCCCACGGACTGGTAAACTGCAGACAGTGACTATATTTTTTTGAGACTATGGAAGTGAGAGTCTGCCAATCTAGCATTGTTTATACCTATTTGTTCTTATGGAAAAACCCTGTGAGGTTAAATGTGATTGTATTGTACTTGCTCTTTGTTATTGAAATCTATAAATTGCTTGAGTTCTCGCTTGTTGCACGTTACTTAATGCATATACCCCTGTGAGGGTTACTTCTTAATTGTGCTCTGTTATGAGTTCATTCTTGCTTGTTTTGGCACCCAGAACTTCTTGTTGTTATTCACTATTATACTTGTTCCCAATCTGTATTTGTTATTGTCTAGTCATTTTCTATCATCTTGTATTGTTATCCGATGCCTTGCCGACACACTTACTTGTTCATACATTGTTATATGGCCATGTTGGCTTGTTCAAAACTGTTATCCATTATTGTCTCATCGTGTCAACAAATTGTTCATTGGTACTTGACTTATGATTGGAGACTTGTTGGGCCAAGTGCCAATCTTGGTAAAATGCCTAGATATATGAGACATATAGTTCTCTTGGTTGTCTACGACACACTAAATAGTCCGCTTACGTATCCGCGACATGTTATACAAGTCTATTAGGGTATCCACAATACACTATACAATCCGCATGGGCACCTATTGTATACCAAATTTTCATGCTTTAGTAAAAGCACTTGATTGACTGAAATAAGGAGAATCAGATATGCATGTCGTGTTGTTATTTGTTGGACTGCATATGTACTTGGGTTTACTTAATTTTGATCATATTCTGATTGTTTGTGCTCTACTCATGGAGTAACAAGGATGATGTAGTTTCCTAATCTAGATTGGGGTTGTCCTTTGGGGTGAACGTGTTATCTACATTTCCTCCTAAACTAATTCGATTGAGATGGACCATTTCTCTAAAATTGATTTGGTTAAGATGATCCCAGGCTATTTGAGCTGATGGTGACAACTCCCAAGCTAGTATCCACTAGGAACCTTGAATTTGATAATGATTATTTACCAGATTTGTTGTTGCTTGTTTCTTGATACTTTTTCTATATTGAATGTTAATTGATGATCTGTTGGGTTGATTTTTCCTCGACAGATCTCTACTATTCTTTATTAAGATTATCCTTCACTAAGTCCTTTAGACTTACCCAACTTTTTATCTTGATTTTCTAAAACAGGACTGAGTGATAA
Organism: Jacaranda copaia; assembly: GCA_014898725.1. NCBI lineage: Eukaryota > Viridiplantae > Streptophyta > Magnoliopsida > Lamiales > Bignoniaceae > Jacaranda > Jacaranda copaia. The sequence goes on from JACGDI010000193.1 coordinate 1,627,646, forward strand.
GCTTGGACTCCAAGTTTGGATTGGTGAATACACTTAGTAGCAGAAAAGATGTTTGGATCTACTTATAAGTTCATCTTAATGCTAAGCTTTAGCTTAGAGATATTGAGATATGTTAGGTTGAATAATGGTCTATGGTTTGTATAACATGTTGAAATTATGGGATTAGTTATGATAAGTTGATATCCGTTGTTGCCTTTGATAAGTTTTTGAAAAATTTGTTGCAGGCTTGTTAATTGTGTTGTGGATTCAATTTAAGCTTGAATTAGAGTGACATCTTAGCTAGCGGTTATCCCGAGTGGGGTGTTATAGATGGTATTAAAGCCTAGGTTTTGATGACCTAGGCAAACCTGGGAATGATTGTTGTGACTGGAATTGATGGAATTACTAGAGATTAAACTTGAATCAGAAAATGATGAAGATGTAAACACTCGAATTAAGGAAAACCCAAGTTGAGTAAGATTTGATCCGAGGATATGATTCTAGGAATGTGGAGTTCTTGGCTAGTAGAGATTTAGCTTGATTTTAGAAATGTTTTAGATATGTATACTTAAGTTAAAGAATGCTTGAAATATAATGGAATATGAATTTTAGGAATATGGAATTTGTGCAGAAAAATATGAGGTTTTATTGTGAACTTGATTGCGAGATTTGATAGAAAATGGACTTCTAGAATAAAGCTGGACATTATTAAAGTGAAGGGTTATGACCAACCAGTACATAACCTTTTATTTCTAGCATATCAAACACATAAATATATGATTGTTGGTAAGAATGATGCTATTTGGAATTATGGTATTATATAAGCAATACCCATTAAGGTTGAATTTGATAAGTAGAGGACTAATTGGGAAAAATTATATTCAGTATATAGAGAGTTATTTTGGAATCAATGTTATGCGAGTAACAATTATGGAAGTTATATATGGTGAGTAAGGGTTGTCATAGGATGGAATGTACTTAGGGAATGAATGACCGAATGATTATTTGGAATTGAGTTATAGTAATCTTATTAACAATTTTAAATTACTTGGGATTGAGGAACGAGAAGGGGAGAGAATAAGAATGATGGAATCTTTGTTAGAAATATAGAATAATGAAAAATTCTCTCTCTCTCTCTCTCTCTCTATATATATATATATATATCTTGAACCTTGTGCAATAAAAACTAACAATGACTGGATATCAATTGATAAAACACCCCATTTCATTGATGTAGGTAAGTGCGGTTTATTATTGAGAGGCTTCCAACCCACCAAATGGTGTCACCAAAACTAGCCCCAACATATTCCCCTGGTCAAGAAAATCTAAAAGAGGATATCTCAAAATGAAGACACCCAAGGAGTGTCTAAGAATGGGACAAGACCCACAAGCCTATTTAATGACAAAGAAAGAGGTTATAGAGTTAATAAGTGCAATGCAGCAGCAACTCTTGTAATTACACCAGCAATAAGGTCAAATAGATAGCCCTGAGATAAGCATAGGGCCTTTAGAGTTTGGAACTTTAGCACATTTTCTTAAGTTCCAACCCTAAATGTTTATAGCTGAATCAGATTATCAAAAAACAGAAGCTTGTATCAAGAAGGTCAAAGACATCTTCCAAATGTTAGGCTACCTAGATGACCTCAAACGCATATAAGTTGTTTATCTATTGGAGGGAATTATAGGTCAATGGAGGATTTTGGTGAGTTAACGATGGGAATATAAGAAGGTACCTCGTATTTGGGACAACTTTGTATGGGAATTTATGGAAAAATTCATACATTGAGAAGCAAGAGATGCCTAAAAATAAGAATTTGAAAGTCTTACCTAAGATGATATGCCAGTGTGGCAGTATGAAGCAAGATTTAGTAGATTAATTTGATAAGTCAACAGATGTAGAGAAAAAAATAATGTAGAATTAAGAAATTTGTTAAGGGATTAAGATCAGAGATATGACAAACCCTTATGCCTTATGAGCAGTCCAACTTTGAGGAAGCCTTAGCGAGAGCCTTGTAGGTGGAATAAGAACCTCTTGAAGTATCTACTTATGAGAAAAAGGGTAAAGAGAGAAAGCTTCTAAACTAGAAATCATTGCGAGTAATAAAAGTAAGTCAGATATATTGTTCATAACTATATCCAGTATGGTTAGTTTTAGTGAACTTGTAGCCAACTATTTGGGAATGTATGACATCTATTGATGTCTAGTACATTAAGTTTGAACTTGACTACATGTTAATGTAAATATTATGTAAGGATGATCTTATGATGTTGTTAGTCATTTGTCGCTATATTGGTTTTATGATATATTAAACAACAGTATTCACATTATCAAGATGGAATGGAAAAATTTTAAGTAAAAGAATGATATATATGACGATGAGAATGAAATGCTCAACAGTATTATGGCTTATCACATGAAGGTTCAGACACCGTTTTTCAGAATTTACCTAGATGATGATTGGGGATGTGGTATATCCAGTCCACCTCACATAGATGTCTATCCAAGAGTACGATATGGTACTTGGAAGGGATTAACTATATAGTCATCAGGCATATCTGAGCTACTACATCAAATGCATTATTCTTGAAGATGAGATACCAATACCAACACACCTTTCTATAGATAACATCTCCCTAATGCCAATTATATCTACAATAGAGACCAAATAGATTCTAAGGGAATGTGGGCAAGAATTCTTGTTGCATCATATCAATAAACCCTAAGATATAGTTTAAAGTTGAGAAAGTGGATGTGGTAACTAAATACCCTAAAGTATTCTCGAAAGAAATAAGCTCATTACTCTCTTACCCCATGTGGAAGAAATTTTTAACCTTTTGTGGGGACAAGAATCTTCTCAAAGCTAGAGTTAAATAAGGGTACTACAAGCTAAAGACTAGAATAAACCACATAAAGCACTTACGTATGTTCCTAAAACCTAAGTGAGCATTGGTTGCATGCAAAATTTATCAAGTGCATACCTTGAATAAAGAAGGTGGCTTTTCTTGGGCATATTATATCCCAAGATAGGGTGGAGGTTGATCCCTCCAAGATAGAAGTAATAGTCAACTAGAAGAGATCGAAAAACAAGATAGAAGTTCGTAGTTTTCTATATCTTATCAGCTACACGTTTCTAAAATAGTTGACATGTTGACTAAATTAACTCAAAAGAAGACAACCATTTGATTGGAATTAGGATATGATTATGAGTCAGCATAAATGGATGAAAATTCTAGAAGACTATGATTCTTCCATCATTTATCCCTTGAAACAACAAATGTAGTAGCCAATGCCTTGAGCTGAAGGGCTAGAGTAGCTCATTCACTAGGAGCAGAAGCATCAGAAAGCCTAAGAATGGGTGCTATGCTGAAATTAACACAGCGAATGTGATGGTAGAGATAAATGCAATCCGAATTATGGGATGAAATATGACAAACCCCAAGCTAATAATATATAGATAATAAAAATTGACGGAAAGATTAGAAGTTTTGGAGAGTCTGAGTTCAATATTGGTATTCAAGGTATTCTTCTATTTTGTAAGACAACATATGTGCTAGAGAAGTGAAAAAGAGATTGTTAGTAAGGCACACAAATCAAGTTGACTGGCTGAGACAAAGATGATGCATTTGAGAGGCACAAAGATGTATTAGGACTTGAAGAGGCAATAATGGTGAAATGTAATGAAGAGAGTATAGAGATTGACTGATCAAATTTTCTTTTTTTCTGTCGGTCAGAGTAATACTCATATGATAATCTGGGGACCAGATTTTTTTAAGAGGGGAGGTATGTAACACCCCTAAAATTTGGTATTTTGAGAAAATGAGGATTTGGAAATTAGGATATTGGTTGCTTGAATTTTAAGACTGGAAAAGTAAATAAACGGACTTAATTACATGGAAATGGGAAGTTTTGGGTTGAATCGTAATTTAAGAAAACTTGATGGGACCATTTTTACAAATTTGTGGGTTTGCATGGAATTATTATTAGTCAAATGAGCTAAAATAGGGCACTAACTAAGTTTGGGGCCAAAATAAAAGGTTTTAAAATTTTGGTGGACCTAACTGCAAGTTGGGGTGAAGCTTTAGGGGGTGAAAACATAATTTTAAAAAGTTAGCCTTTAAATAGAAAAACAACCCCTTTCTTTTTCATTTTTTTTGTTCCTATGCATCGTGTTATTCTCTCTCGCTGGCAATCTTACTCTGGCAACCAAACCTTAGCATATTTGGTACCATTCTCTTTTTTTTTTTTTCATGTAGAACATAAATATACCAATTTCTTCCCTAACTCACTAATGCAGCAGCCAAAAATCAAGCTCAAAATTTTAGCCACGGTAGACCTTGGTTGTGCGTCCTCGTTCGTGATGAAAATGGACTTCTATGTAGTAGGTCTTATTGCCCTTAACTCAAGGATCACATCGATAGTTCCAATTCCTAGAATGGACCACTGGCGACTATGGAATCGTGTAAAAATCATGCGGCGATGAATGGTGGCGTAGTGATTTTCAGGTAGCAATTGAGTTCCAATTCGACAGCGCTTACAAAAATTGATTTAAGGGTTTGCTTAGTTGAGCCGAAAAGTAACTTTTGGTGGTGGTTTTGGTTAATTCTAGCGGAGGTGCATGGTAGCAAATAGCAAACAATGATGGCAACACTAAGATAGCATCTTTAGTTCATTATGGTGATTATGGTGGTGTTGACGGTTTGTGAACTTGAGGTTCGATTAACCAAATTTGGGGTAATGACTAGAGCTGGAGTTGATGTATTTTGTAATGTTTACTTTCTTGTCAAATCTTATATCATGCTAAAAAAAATGAAGGAATTGATATATGACTTAGGTGTACACACCATGCATGGATATATACATGTGCCTGGTGGATGCAAATATATAATATTTCATGGTATCTTTGGTTAATTAAGTTTAATAAATGAGAAAACCTTAATTTTGTGAATTTAAGACATAAGTGGCAATAATGGGGTTAATTAAGATGATAGGAAATCGAGATTTAGGTAATGCATGTGCCATTATAGGTTTAGTGAACTTAGAATTGTATTATCATATGATACTATTAGGTTAACTGAGCTTATTAAAGTTTTAAAACCTTAATTTTGAGCATTTGAAACCTAAGGATAAAATTGAGATTGTTAAGGAATATTGGACCGTTATTATTTATTTGATATATTGTGGCAAGTAAGGACCTGATACTATTATTTTATTGAGACCTATGTGATTAGCACTCTCAGTGATGTTTATGCCGAACAAACCCTAAAACTGTCATATTAGTCAAATAGCTAGTGATTTTAGTCTGTTAACAGTATAATTATAATTATTAAGATTGAATGTCGACTTTGATAGTCAATATACTCTTGTGGTTAGGTGATGAAGAAATGGGTCCCGTAGACTGGTAGACTGCAGATGGTAGCTGCATATTTTTGAGACTACAAAGGTGAGGGTCTACCAGTCTTGTATTGCTTATACCTATTTGTTCTTGTGGAAGAACCATGTGAGAGTTAAATGTATTTGTATTGTACCTACTCTTGGTTATTAAAATTTGTAAATTGATTGAGTTTTTGCTTGTTATCTGTTACTTGATGCCTACATGCCTGTGACAGTTACTTTTTGATTATGCTCTACAACGAGTTTGTTCTTGTCTATTTTGGTGCCCAAAACTTCTTGCTGTTATTTGCTATTGTACTTGTTCATAGTTTGTACCTGTTATTGTTTGGTCACTTACTATCATCTTATATTATCATTAGATGCCTTGCCGACACATTTGATTGTTCGCACATTATTATATGGCCATGTTAGCTTGTTTGAAACTATTACCCATTATTGTCTTGCCTTGTTTGTAAATTGTTAGTTGGTACATGATATATAACTGGAGACTTGTTGGGTCGAGTGCTAATCCTGGTGGCATGCTTGGATACTTGAGACATGCCGAACAGCCTACTTGGGTGTCAGTGATACCCTAAGTAATGCTATATAGTCCGTATGGGCACCTATTATATACCAAGCTACCACGCTTTGGTAAAAGTACTTAATTGACTAGAATAAGGAGTATTGAATATGCATGTCATGTTGTTATTTGTTGGATTACATATGACTTGGGTTTACTTGATTTTGATCATATTCTAATTACTTGTGTTCTACTCATGGAGCAACAAGGATAGTGTGGTTTCCTAATCTAGATTGAGTTTATCCTCCAGGCCGAATGAGGTGTCTGCATTTCCTCCCAAATTGATTCAATTGAGATAGACCTTTTCTCCTGAATTGATTCAGTTGAGATGAACTTGGGCTATTCAAGTCAACAATGACATCTCCCGAGCTAGTATCCACTAATAACCTTGAATTTGATAATCCTTATTTATTGAACTTGTTATTGCTTGTTTCTTGACACTTCTCTATACTAAATGTTAATTGACGATTAGTTAATTGCCAATCCATTAGGTTGATTCTTTCTTGACAGATCCCTATTGTTCTTTATTTAGATTATCCCTCACTAAGTCCTTTGGACTTCCCCCCGTTTTATCTTGATTTTCTCAGACAGGATTAAATGATAAGCTTAGACTCTAGGTTTGGATCGACAGATACATTTGGTAGCATAATAGATGTTTACATCTGCTTATAAGTTCACCTAAACATTAAACTTTAACTTAGAGATTTTGAGATATGTCATGTTGAATTATGATCCGTGGTTTATAGAACATGTTGAAATTATGGGATTAGTTATGACTTGAATATAATGCTTTTGTTGAGATTTGCTTAAGTTGATATCCATTGTTGTCTCTGATAAGTTTTTTAAATTTTTTTGATAGGCATATTAAATTTATTGTGGATTCAATCTAAACTTGAATTGGAGTGACATCTCAATTAGGGGCTATCTTGAGAAGGGTGTTACATGGTTGTTGGTTAAGGCCAATGACCAGGTCTGGTAGCTGTTGCAGCTGGCTATGGAAAAATGGCCAACATCTAGTGACCAGATCCAGTTGTTGGCTACTAGCTAGCTATGGCTTGGCCTGGAGGTTGGGGGGAGCGCGGGGGCTAATTGGAATAGGCGAGGGTGGGGGTAAAGGGGGAAGCTGGGGTGAGGAAGGAGCAAATATATATGTATGTGTATACACATTTTTACTTATTTATTTGTTGTTAATTAATAAATTTTAATCAAATTAGCCTAAATTGATTTTCTTTTTTACATATGTTATTTATTTAATATCATTGCATTATTTTGTTCAAAATAATTAAAAATATTTATTTATTTAAAATTATTAAATATATTGTTAGGATAAAATTTTAGATTTTATTTTTATTTAAATTATTTATTTTGATTAATAAAGAAATTTATTTATTTTTTATTTATATACATACACATCAATGTCTCATTGGGTTCAAACTCTTGATCTGACACATTATGTAAATTATTAAATATATTTTTATAGAATTTATTTTATTTCTAAATTATTTATTTAATTAATAGATAGATTTAATTATATTTAACTATGTTGTGTTAATACTATAAAATATATAATTCTCAATTATGAAATTATGTTAGCTAAGATAATAGATTTTTTATTTTAATTTTTAATTTTAATTAATAAATAAATTCAACTCAATCTAATTAAATTATTTTAGGTTATATTTATAATCTTAATATTATTGAGTATTTAATTTTAAATTATAAAAATATATTAATTAAGAGATGGTATTAATTTTTTACTTTTCTTTTTAATTCTTTTACTTATTTATTTGATTAACAAATAAACTTAACTAAATTAGATTAAATTACGTTAGATATGATAATGATTATTAAAAACAATACTCAACTTAATCTAATTAAATTATTTTATATATGATTATTTTTTAATATTATTGAGATGTAATTTAAAAAAAATCATATTAATTAAGAGACGGATTTGATTTTTATTTTTGTTTTACAATTAATAAATATGTTTAATTAAATTTGATTAAATTACTTTAGATATGTAGATGATTTTAAATTTTTATTTTTTTAACTCAACTTCAATTAAAAGATTATTTAATATTTAAAAAATTTATTGATAAAATTATTCAAATTTATTCCAAGTAATTTAAATAATATTAAAGTTAAATCCTCATGTTAAAGTTACATATAAGTTCAAGAGTATTTTCGTCTGAAAAATAATCAAAATAGCTTTTTAAGGATATTTTTGAATTTTAATATAAATTTTCAAATGACATCTACTAATTTGTTAAGGATGCTAACAGTTCTTCAAAAATTTAATTAAATATATTAGGGTAAAAAATAATTTTATTAAACTTATAACTCTATTACTAAGTTTTATTACAATATCATAAGTATTTCAAAATAATTTTCAAATTTCCAACTATATTAAAGTTATACAAGTTGATCAATTTCAAAATAATTTGCATTAATTAAGTGTAGAAAATTTTCAATAAAAGCATGTTCAAATTATCCACATCAATCTATTATTAGTACAAAATATTTTATTTTTTAAAATGAAATTAATTACACATAAAGACTAAAGTTTTTAGAATTTATGAATAATTTTTCTAAAATCTTTTTGTTTAAAAACAATGTCCTAATAAATAATAACAAAAAATAGAATTAAATTTTTAACCTCCATAATAATATGTCATAATTCATCTTATAATATAAGATAAAATAAATTATTTTTGTCTATACTATTTATACCATTGTTTAAAAAATTGGACTAGACCAACTAGTCGGACTATCAACCAGCCAATGAACCTATCTGATTTTCTCAAAAAATTAAAAAACTGAAAAAAAAATCATATTTTGTAAAAATCGTTCAAATCAGCCTGTCAGACTGGTGAGCCATTCATGATTTAATTGAATCGAATCGATTTTTTCATTTAATTTTTTTTAAAATTGTTTTGGTCTAAGTAAAAAGTTTGAAGGATAAGGTACATTTCACAAGCTATCTAAAAAAAAAAAAAAACCTTAGTTTAGAGTTTAGAGTTTAGAATTAATTTACATACTCTCAACTTTAAACTTTAGACTTGATATATTTAAATTGTTATGATCATTTATAATATGAACTGTGAAATTTGGATTGTAATGTTAGATAATATTATTTAAGCACTTTATCTTTTATCTTTTGGCATTTTATTAATTTTTAAGTAATATATATAATATACATATATATATTTCGTAATTATGACATCACAGTTCAATTATGGTTCTATTATGGTCCGACCAATGGTTGAATCAGTAAACTATGAACCGGTTAGTGTTTCAATTCAATGAACGGTCCGATTTTTCAAATATTAATTTATATACAAAATGGAGGGTGGAGCTAAAATTTGGAAGGAATGAAAAAATAATAGGAGAATTCATTTTTGGAGGGAAACTTATTTTTTGAAGGAAACATAATATGTAGACCGACTAATTTTTCAAAACAACTTGTTTAAGTTCATGAAAGTTAATAATCATTACATTTAATAATATACTCTAAGTTAATACTTTTTTTACAGTACATTAGACCATGAAAGTTATCTTTATTTTAGCAATTTATATAGTAAAGCATACACACAATTAACATATAGATATCTATAAATTATAAAGATCTTTAACTAGCCAATACAACGATTAAAAAATTGAAATGTAATATTAACAGGCTAGTTTCAGAAACTGTTTTCTTTTCAATAAGTATTATGATAAACTAGATTTCTTTCTTTTGTTTTGCTATTCAAGTATGTAACTTGTAACTATTTATTTTAAAGAGTTTTTAAAATTTTTCTAAAAGAATATTGTAATACATTATAATAAAAAATTAAATTCTTAAGCACCAAAATTTATAAGTCCAAATTATATGTCATTTCACTACTTTAACTATAATAGAAAGTCATTCAATAATTTAAAAAATTATATGTCAATTTATTGTATAATGTAAGATAAAAGAAATTAAGTTTTTTATAAATTATTTATAAGAAAAAGAGAATAGTTCAAACCCATCAAGAAAGTCCAATATACTAATTAACTACAAAATTGATCAAGCCATTTTAATAAAAGAGAAGTTGGCAAAGCCCAATTGACTAAAGTTTTAAAATAATGTGAAGACTAATACATGAAGAAAGCCCAATTTACTAATGTTCTAAAAATTTGGTCTTAATAATAATTAAAAAAAATTGGCGAAACCCAATTAACCAAATTTAAAAATTATGTTAAGACTAGGCCACTAAGAAGTGAGAATGCCCAATTTACTACCGAAAAATTACCAAGCCCGATTAACAAAAAAAAAGTTGGTGAAGTTTAAATTGATGTGAAACCCAATTCATTTAAAAAGTTGTCAAGCAAAATTATAAAAAAAAAAAAAGTAATCGGTGAAGCCAGATTAACCAACTCTTTAAATTAAGAAATAGACCAACTATTATATAAAGTCCAATTCACTAATTTATAATTTAAAATATTAATAAAGTAATTCTCAATTGAAGTATAATTCACCAATTTATTAAAAAAATTTGGTGAAACACAATTATTAATTAAAAAATTGAAAGAGCACAATAACAATAACCAATCTTTAAATTATTATGATAAAAAGTTGTGAAATATACTTCTTAGACAAAGCCCAATTAACCAATTCACTATAAATTTTGGTGAAGTTCAATTTTTAAAATAAATTAGAGAAAATCAATTAATCAATTCTTTAAGTTAATGTCAACCCTAATTCTAAATACTAAGTCCTTGAAAAATTGGTGGACCCAAATTAATAGAAAATAAGTTAGTAAAATTCAATTAATTAATTCTTTAAGTTAATGTTAAGCGCAATTCTTAAATAAATAAACTAATTTACTATAAAATTGGTAAACCTCAATCAATAAAACAAAAGTTGCTGATGCCCAATTAATTTATTCAGTCAAATTTTGGCCAAGCTTATTTCTCAAGATGAAAGCCTCATTCACAAGTTAATCCACTTGTAATTTGTTCATCGTCAAATTCTTAGAAGAAAAAAAAAGAAAGAAGCTCAACAATTTATTCACTAAAAATTTTGCTCAAATTCAATTCCTTAAAGAAAGCTAATAAATCATTTAGTTAATTCAAATTTTTTGAAAATCAACTCTTAAAACAAAGCTTAAATCACCAATTAATTCACTATACATTTAGTCAAACCTATTTCTTAAATGACAACCCAACTCAAAAACAATCCACTATAAATTTGTTAGACCCCAACCCTTAAAAAAATTTCAGTTTAACAAAAAATTCACAAAAAAAATTATAACATTGATTTCTACAATGAAATTAGCTCAATTAAGCAATTCTTTCACTTTAAATTTGTTTAAGCCCAATTCTTATAATAAGGCATAACTCACCAATTAAAACTTTAGTGAAGTTCAATTATAAAACTAAGTCAAGCCCAATTAACAACTTCTTTGAATTATTGTGAAGCTCATTTCTTGAACTAAAACCCAACTCACAAAGTATGGGTGCAAAATTAATTTAATTGCCATTTACGTTTAATAACAAAAATAATTGTTATCATTGTGTACAATTGAATTTTGGAGGAAATGAATTTCAAGAGGGAAAATTAAATTAACCTTAGTAACTGACATTTTGTTACAATAAAATTTATTTGTGATGAACATTTTTCTATTGCAATAAGTATCCAATTTTGTTACAAATAAATTTTTCTAATTGGCAAAAAATATTATATGTGACAAAATGATATTTTCCGTGATGAATATTTAGTTAGTTACAGAACATAAAAAATTTAACGTAACAAATATTAGTTAAAGGTAATAAGATTTTTCTTTTGCTATGCAAGATAAGAATTTTAGTAACAAAAATTGAACTTTGTTATGATAAATACAACATTTGTATTTACCTTTTTTACATAAAATGCAGTTTGTTGTAGTGGCTCCTAGAGGTTATTGATTCTATACTCTTTTTCAGCTGGGAATATTCAAAGACATTCTTTTCTTGTATATTCTAATTTCAATACCTGACCTAACTACAAGCTTACATTCCATGGCTGTGATCTACGAACAAGCTGTTTCAGGGGTTTGGTTTGGTTGAAATTGGTGATTTTTAACTTCTAATGCCATGGGTTGTGTTGTTAATGTTTTAACGTTGGCTGGCCTGGCAAACGGTATGAGACAAAAATGTTGTTGTTTGCCAGAGATACAAAGTCACTCATATTTTCTGCTTTTACTTTCATTTTTCTCTTTACCCTTTATGTTCGTCGGGTTTCAATTAGGGTTGGGCATCGAGTTTGGATTTGGGGGTACTCAATTCGATTCTATTGGGTATTTTCTCTTTGAATTAAGTATTTTTAGTTCTCTGACCAGAACGAGTATTTATAGGGGTATCTGAAAATTTAGGAGTTAAATATCAGGTATTGACCTAGGGTATCCGATACTTAATTGGGTATCCCTATTAAAAAAATTAATTATATTATTAAGTATATCATGTATTAGACATTAATATTTATATTTAAGTTTTAAAATTATATATTAGGTGAGATTTAGAACTTGTGAATAATGAATTGTAGTGCTATCCATTGGTCCACAACAAAAATAAATAATGAATTAATAAAATTTTTATTTTTATTTATTAAAAATATAAAAAAAATTAGTGGGGATTTTGGGTACCCCAGGAGGTACTTGACTTTAAGGGGATACCCGATGGAAGTACCCCATAAAATGGGGGTCGGGGCTTAAGTATCAAAAAATGATACCCGAGCCCTCGGGTACCGACATTGCAGGTACCCCAAGGGGACCCCCGCCTACCCCTAGTTTCAATCATCCATCACCAAGTTAAACTACATTGAACTTTTACTTCTTTGAGTACCCTTTATCAGTTAATTTCAGGGGCTCAAGCTTACCAGTGTTGGAAGATTTGTGATGGCCATTCAACACCGGGCTCCTCATGAGGGTACAATGTCACACTGTGCCAGAACGACATTACTCTTGTGTCATTGGGTGTTTGCCTTGTTCTAGATAAACAGTAACTTGACCATCAATAATTTTAAATGTGTTTTATAAAAGAATTTGGCAATGATTAGGGAAAGAGAGATTTAATTGATCAGCAAACTAAACCGACTGTTAAACATCCTGGACGCGCTATCTTTTGTTTTTTCAGAGTGTCATATGTGATCGGTAACCTAGTAGGATGCTGGAGGGTACGTAGCTGCTATGGCTGCTTCTTTTGAACCTAGGAACTTAGGTTAAGTCTCGCTGAGAGCCGGGACTGAGATGAATTGGCGAAGCTATAAGAAAGTTATGGTTGAATACTTTAATCCTTAATTTAGGTGGTAGATTTACACAGAGAAAAATAATGAATAGATAAATAAGAGTAGACTGTCCGTATGTCATCGTAATTTCTTGTCTGCTAATAGTTGCAACTCTATTTCACTACTCCTAAAGCATACCTGTCGCTCGGAATTGAACTTTAGCATATTATGTTCTGCGCTATAAGAAATGGGTATAAACAACTCTATGGATCATAGTATATCTAATATTTTATAAAAAAATTTCCTTCACTTTTAGATGTTGGGGTTAAAGCTTAAAACTCATGTAATATTGTGAAATAAGATTGTGCAGAGCAAGTTAAACATTCATGAACAATTCATGTTTTTATTATATTAATTCGGTATTTTTCATGACTGGAATAATTACTATTTTTTTCTTTCTTTTTTTTTTTGATGTTGTTGGTTGATTTGAACCGGTACTAGAGCCCACTCTGTAAATTATTTATCCAGTTTTGCAGTTTGAAAACATGTTTATGGAATTGAAATATGAATAGCAGTTTAATCAGTTGCTATTTTTTGGCAATGCAAGTGGACCTATAACGATCCTCTTCGAGTCAAGTACAATTCAAAAAATGGTTGGAATGAATGCACGTATGGCAAGACCTAAAGGAAGCAAAAGGTTGAAGGATTGAAGGTTATGTTGAACTTTCCCAAGTACGGAATGTCTAGAAAATGCAAATCCAGATGTTTGCAGGGCAACGGAGTAGACCTTATGCAATTTAAATTCATTCCCTCTGCTCAGTTTTATGCATGTCCTATTCATCTATAGAATACAAGAAGTAAGCTCCACGCTCTTTGAAAGCTTCATGTATTAGTATCTGATGTAGTAGGTCACCATGGCCGAGTTGAACCAAATGCCAAGCTGGAATATACCAAGCTAGCGGATGGTCTTTATATTTGTTTCTGACTTATTCATTCTGGCAATTAGCCGAGTTGCAGCAAAGCTGTCCCAGCCTGTATCCAAGATGAACAGGAGCTTGAAGCAACATAATAAGCCAAGTTGAAACCTAAAGGAGAATGATGAGCCGACCCATAGCTTAAGATAGATGTAGCATCCAAGTTGAAATTTGAGAGATAAACTGATAGGCGACTAATGTAGTTTGGCCTCCACTTGATGCGGGATTTGGATAAGGCTATATACCCCGCCCATGACAGATTCGCAGAAATGGATAGTTGCCAAATTAGGGGATTATATTATTATTGAAAAACATATTTTTCTGTCATTAGTGGCTTTTATCAATTAAAAATCTGATATTCTTCTCCTTTGCTAAAGAATTTTGATTATTGTAGCTTAGGTTTTATTGGTGTGAGATATTAATTTGCATTAATTGGCACTATTTGTGGGAACCAGAGTTGAGATGTAAGATGAATAAATCTTAAAATTTCACCAAGATTATAGATTGAAGAAGTCAAAGTTTGATGAGAAAAACAGACTAAGGAAGTTACTTGCTTGGACGCATAGCTTCAGCAAGCAAGCGTATGAGTACCACCAAAGGAACAACAGTCATTGAGCATTGACGTGCCAAGGGACGATGGACTCTGCGCACAAAATCCAACCCCAGCCATGGAAAACGTGCTTGATCCTTCAGCATCTCGGTACCAGTATTGTAGTATGAAGGCAATACAAGATCTTAATGGAGTTCAAGTATTCCTTCTAAATATGTAGAAGAAAATTGTTTCTTGAATATAGCCAGGTAATGTCAATGGAATTGTGTTTATATATATGTATGTATATATATATATATATTTGTGTGTGTAAATGTGCATAACATAATTTATAACATATAAAATGCATATATTTCTTGATGTAATTCGAATAACATTAAAAGTGTATTAAAATTACATAATTATATACTCATCACACAACAACTTTTTACAATAATATATAAGAAAATTTTTCAATAAATATTTTTATTTTTGATAAATTTCTACAAAGGGATAATTTAGTCATTTAAAAATTTTCATTCCATTTGTATTGGTTATTGCTAGATACCAATCATAAAAATAAAATTAAGTAAGAAATGAAAATTCCATTCATTGTACATGCTAAATGTAGGATAAATTATACCATCACCATTCATTTTCTTTTTTCATTCAATTTCTACCTTGTCCATTCCAACACACCAATCACCACATTAAACTATTAGAAGAGCAAAAGCATTTCACCTCCTTTATAAATCTCACTAAAATTTCTGGTGAGATTTTAGCTGCCTCCACTTTCAACTTCCTCTTTAAATTTGTGCATTTTCATTTGTTTGGAAGAAATAAATATAAAGAACCTTGATGCTACACAAAGCCGTCTTACTAAATATCACATATCATAACTTTTTTTTTCAATATAAATCAGGGCAAATATTTTCCAAACTTTCATTGTACATGAGTTCAAATATGTTACAACTAAAAGTTGATTTAAATTTTCTGAAACTTATTATTACAATGCGAGTTTCAAATACAAATATGACGTTAATATGATTTTTAGTTCGTGTAAATCAAGGCAAATAGTGTCCCAATATCCATTGTATAAGGTTCCAATATTTTATAACTGAAAACTCATCAAAATCTTGAATTTGACATATTTTTTATGATAAAACAAGGCAAACATTTTTCAAGCATGAATTACACATGACTTCAAAACATCTCTAATTGGAAATTAATAAATATCTATTGAAAATCTTTAGTACAATATGAGTTTCCGATCACTTTTTCATGTAATTAAAATGAGATAAATATTTTCTATGTGAATATTATACATGAGTTCTAACATTTCATTATTTAAAACTAATCAAAATATTTTTAGCAGTAACAAAAAAAAAAAAAAAAGTACTTTTGATTTTCGATAAAAACACTCATGAATCACAACTTATAAAATATTAATTGTATCACAAGAAAACTTCTAATTTTCAGTTCAATTTCCCTTATACCCAAAAGAAAAAGACAACAGCAACAATACACCGACACACCTCAATTATCAGAAATCCTCCGAGCATATCGAATCGCATCCAAAAGGAATAAAAATCCAAGAATAAAAAGCATAAAACTGGTTTATTCACCTTTACTCCGCCTAATTTCAACAACAAAAAACTTAATATTAATGACAAAATAATAAGTGATAAAGTAAAAATTATTACTAATAATACGTATTGAGTGACAATAGATTTTATTTTATCATTAATAATAATTTTTAAGTGATAAAAAATTTTATCTTGCCATAAAATGACTCAATAGTAATAAAAATTAATATTTTAAATTATCACCATTAATAATTGATAACACATTTATAATGATAATTTTGTGACAATAAAAATTGTCACTATAATTTGTGACAAATTTTTTATTATCATCGTACGTATATATCATTAATTGTTTATAATAACAACTTTAATACTGATCTTGTCGTTATTTAGCTTGTGAAAATTTTTAAATCGACAAGATTAATTTTTTTATCACTTAATATACATAATTAGTAATAATTTTTGTATTTTCATTTATTATTTTATCATTAATTTATCTTTTTGTTATAATGTCATAATTTTTGTGAAATTGGAATCCCGTTTCAACGAATCCAAGGCCTAGAGAATCCATTAAAGGAGCAAAATTATTCAACCCCATTCGCAGATCAAGCTGATACACTTCCATACGCGTGCACGATTGCTCATACCTCCACACATCATCAGCTGTAGACAGAGAACTGAAAGAATGGAACTGCAGGAGCACCTAGAAAAAGATGACGACGTTTATGGCGGCGGTGTGCCTGACGAAGTTTACATAGAGGTTGATTTTGACCCTTCTGCCGGCCTGGAATCCGCCGTGACTCCAAAGCTAAAGCCTGTGCATATTCGTGTGTGTGTGTGTGTGTGTGCGCGCGCGCGTGGGTGCGTGTGAGTGTGAGTGTGTGTGCGAAAAGAAATATAAATAGCTATATCTAGAGGGTATGTGTCTGAATTTGCTGGGTGCCAAGGCTGAGAAAGAGATGGGCATAACTCAGGCTTTTTTTTTGTTTTTTTTTTTTGGTTGAGCACATGTGTTTTGTGATCGTGATGTCTATATTGTTTTATTTTTGAAAGATCTATTTTTGTGCAGTTTGAATTTGAGATCTATATTTTTCAATTTGATTATTATTTGATAAAATGGTCTGTGTAATTGTTGCAAGAATTTATATAAGAAAAGGGTAATTTTTAATTAGTGGGATTTGATAAGAAATAGAATCGATTATTGGATTTGGTTTTCTTGAAAGAAGTATCTTATCTTTCCATATTAATTCATTCAATGAAATGATCCTAATATACAAATATGAGAATCAGGATCCAGATTTGGAGTGTATATTCGATTAAGTAAAAGTAAAAAGAGCCAAATTTTTGGTAGGCAACAAAGTTTGATTTAGATTAGAAGTTTCACAGTTTTGATAAACTAGCGAAACAAAATTGCCCTCATGAAGAAACTCTCCTGAGGTTTCAGAATTAATCTTTCCCCACTCCTAGTTTTCAATGTGTTGTTATCCACCAATACACCCCCAAAATGCAAAAAAGTTGTAACACGTACCCATGTATGTCTATTAGTCACACCCATGTAATTGCATACACATGCCTAAGGAGTCAAAACAGTCACTGAAACATATGTACTCATAGTTTTATGTGCATAAAGAGCAAGAAATAAGAAGGAAATCTTGGCATTGGAATCCACGTGCCTTCCCAGAGGAGGCCACATAGAAGCAACAACTTACATGCATAACTCGTTGGTAATCTTGCATTTGCAAACTTATTTGACCTTTTTCATGTAGCTCCTGAGCTCTATCCTCTCTCTCTGTCTCTAAGATCTGAAATTTGTTCTCTCTCCGCTTCCCTCTATCTTAGCTCTATATCTCCTTTCTCTTTCTCTTTCTTTCCCCACTCTTGGCCTCTCCTCTCCAGTTGTGCTCATAAGTCATCATACAGGTACTTATAGATAATGCTAGTAGTAATGGCCGGTTGGTGAGATGGTGACGAGTTGGGTGGATTTCATAGTGGTTCTGGGATGGGGATGAGTGCTTTGTTGAATTGCCATTTTATAGGTGGGGTTTCTGTTTCCAAGCAATAAAAGCACTACATTTTGAATTGAAAGGATGAAAGAACGTGGCAAAAAAAGTTGAAGTGGGCAAATATGAAATTGGTATTTTAATTTTTATTGAATGCTTTTGGTGTGCTTTTGGGGTGATAGTTACGCGACTTGGACCCAGCCGTCACGGTAAGTGAATTTTACAGCGCACAATTTTGACATCAAAATTTGAGTTGGAACTTTTTATTTTGAGAAGATTTATGCAATTTACTAGTCCAATTATTTGAATTAACCTATTAGCAATTTACCTTTTTTCTTTACCTTGCAAAATTTCAAAATGGAAATCTAGGTTGGAATTTTTATTTGAGGAAGTTTTGTGCTATTTGCTAAATGCAAGTCTGATTATTTGAATCAAGGCTATTATAGATTTACCATTCTTATATCACCCATTAGTATTATGTGGCCTGTACCTGCCTTTCCACTTATTGCCTATTGCCTGATATATTATTCCATCACTTAATTTTTCAGTACAATCCAACCACTTACTTTTATTATTTCTTGTATTTTTATTATGTGGCCCTTCGCTTACTTCGTGGCATTATCGTCCATGTTCTTGCTTTCCTCCGGTTTCTCTACCCTTTTGAATTTACTTTTTCTTCTTCCACAGCTAGAGTGCAATAACCTTTTTTCCTCCTTGTATATTTGCAATGTGTGATATTTTTATTCAAACCACTTACCTTGCTTATTTCACGTGGTTTTATTATGTGGCCCTCACCTTGTTTTCCCGTTGATTGCCCTAGTTAGTATTTTTATTCCATACATTTACTTGATTGGTACTATTTAACCACTTACCTTTCTCATTTCACATGTTTGTATTATGTGGCTATCAGCTTGCTTTCCAGCTTGCCCTTCATATTTCTTGTTGTTCCACCTATTTCTGTTCCCCTTTAAAATTACTCTTTTTATTTTACAGTTGGAACCAATATCTTTTTTCCCTTCTTGTATGTTTGTAAAATATGATATTTTTATTCCAGCCATTTATTTCTCAGTACACTCAAACCACTTTCCTTTCTTATTTCATGCATTTGAATTATGTGTCCCTTACCTTGCTTTCCACTAATAGACCTAATATTTTTGTTGCTACCACTTATTTTCTAGGTACAATCCACCCACTTACCTTTCGTATTTCGTGCATTTGTATTATATGGCCCTTAACTTGCATTCTAGCATTGCCCTTCCTATTTCTTGTTTCCATCGTTCTCTCTTCCCTTTTGAAAATTGACATTTTCTCTGTTATAACTGTTGTACATTTGCAACATGTTATAATTTATTCCAATCGCTTACTTTTTCTGTACAATCCATCTTTTCGCCTTTCTAATTTCGCATGTTTGTATTATGTGGCCCTTACCTTGTGTTCTAACATTGCTCTTCCTATTTCTTGTTTCCACATGCTTTCTTCCCTTCTGAATTGACCTTTTCTTTTATAATTGCAATACATTTGCAAAATGTGATATTTTATTCTGACCGCTTACTTTCTTTGTACAATCGACTTGCTTACCTTTCTTATTTCATGCATTTGTATAATGTGGCCTTTATGTTGCATTCTACGAATTGAGCTAATATCTTTTATTTCAACCGTTTACTTTCTCTAGGCGCTCAAATCACTTACCTTTCTTATTTCATACATTTGTATTATCTGCCATTTGTGTTGCTTTATGTCGATTGACCTAATATTTTTATTCCAACTGCTTACTTTTTGGTACATCCACCTACTTGTCATTCTTATTTCACACATTTGTATTATGTAGCCTTCACATTGCTTTTCGTAGATAGACTTGATCTTTGATTCCTACTATTTGTTTTCTTGGTACAATCCACCCACGTATCTTTTTCACTTCACATGTTCATATTATGTGACTCTTATGTTGCTTCCCAAGCTTGCAACTTCCAAACCTCACAAGTATTTCAAGGGAAGGACCTTCATGTGTACATCAACATGATGATAAGGATGAAAAAATTTGAAATTCCATACGTTAGATCTCCTTAAAAGCATATTGTTTACCCTACAAGGCTCATAAATATTGAAGTGGATGTCATTCTTGTATCCCATTTGTTCCTAGCATACTCTTTCAAAGCATTTCCATGATTGTGTGGATAAGGTAGCTCCTTTAACCATCGTTCATCAACTCTTACTTTTATTTATTTAATCAATAACATCAAGATAAGGGTAGCCTTTGCCTTTATTCTCTCTTAAAAAAATAAATGAAAAAAATAAAGCTCTACCTCTGGAAATTGCTGGTTGATTTCAACTTGGGGTTTCACTTTGGTTATGCAACTTGATATGGTTAAAATGAAATCTTACCTTGCATTTCAAGAACTTATAATTTGTATATATGTCATTGAGTCCAACTTTCATTGTTGATTGTTCTTATTTGAATAGATATAAAATTGAAGATGAAAATTGAAAACGTAAAGTATTGCGTATATTAAATGTCTAACTTTAGAAGCTCATTTTCTTGCTTTCAATGACAGGGTATTTTGAAAGACAAATTTGTCACTTAGGAAGTGGATATTATTTTTGGGCAATGTGAATAGGAAATATGAGTATTCAATTATGGTAAGAAGGAGTTGTACAATAAGAAGGAGATGAATGAATCCTTGAGATTTTAGAATGTTAAATTGCTTATATCGTAACAACCAACTTGTAATATTCTAGAATTTTATTTCATGTTTAATTAATTACTATAATTTATTTAATTTTACTTTATTTAGAATATCAATTAAAGTTATGGTAAGGCATAAAATATATTTTGTTAGAAATTATAAAAAATATTATTAAGTTATCTCATGTTAACAATGATAACTATTATTTTGTCTTATAAATATTCCATATTTTGGGGAGTATATGCTATAAATATACTTGAATTAATATTATATTAATACTAGAATGTGAATTGTTAAATTTAAGAATTAATAATAACAATAGAAGAAGTGTATAATAGAATTTTCCTAGTCCTTAAAGAAAAATAATAAAAGTCCCTTGTAATCAAACACTCATCTCATATTACTGTATTGTGATTACACGGATGCGCCTATGGACAGTATTCTAGCACGTGAACATGTTTTTTTGACTCTTTTTTTTCTATTTTATATTTATGAAACGACGTCGTTTTGGAATGGTGTTCTTTGTAAGGCTATACATTTGGCTGAAATAATTGTTCCTTGTTTTGTTTTTTAGCTGTTAATTGTGGACTCAGTTAGAAGACAAATTAGATTTCTCAATTCTTCTAAAAGATGGTCAGAAGAAAATACGGATTTATGCATCTTCAGTCACCCTTTTCCTTTCTTTGGTTCTGTATCAATTCTTTTAGTAGCAGAAAGAAATGTAAACTGGTGGACGAGTAAAAAGGGTCGCTGGGGGAAGGAAGGGCTACGGTCCAAAGAAGAGACCAGTTCTCAGTCTGTGAAAGTTAGTCTCCAATTCCCAATTGGCAAGATCGGCTGGTATCTCAAGAAGGGATGCTATTCTGAGCGTGTAGGTATCAGTGCACCGGTATACATGGCAGTTGTTCTCAAGTATGTTGATTTTTTATGTTTATTTAGGAATTTTGGATGATTTTACACATGCTAATGGTTCTTTGTTAATCAGACAGCAAATTTCTCAGTTCTTTGACGAAGATTCTTTTTCTATTCCTCAGATTTTGTTGGTCTTTGATGTTTGATTTTCCATTAATGAGATAGTACTCTGGATGATTCATTATAGAAACCTGTATATCATTACCATCTTTGAGATCCCATTCCTTTCCCTTTGGAAGTTCCCAAACCTTGATTAGGAACACCCACAAAAATTCAAATTATAAAGCCCCTTTGGCATTTCCCTTAATTTAAATTTTCAATCTTGATGAGATAGTATTCCAACTGTTCTTTAAATTCCCTCTTTTTTTTTTGTGGGATCAAGATCTGTTCCTTAACTTCACAAAATGGCCTTCTAGCCAACATTTGAAGGGCTACTTTATATTTTGTTTATATATTGATGTATATTTTGTGGGGTGTTGATTATGGTAATAAATATTAAGTTTAGGGCATGTAGAATAAAGCAAGAAAAGCGAATCAGATTGCGAGGGTTGCAGAGAAGAAAAAATTGGAAGCTCCAGTAGAGTCTAGAGGGATTTCCAAGCAAAAATGGCTTGGGGAGAGGAAGAAGAAAATTGTAAAACTTCTAGATGCAAATGGATTAGATATGAGTAAGGCATATATGCTGGATACAGAAGATACGGCAGAATCAAAGTACAAGAAATAGAAGGAGCCAGCTCTTGCTGCTTGGGATGGTAAATGACCATTCTTTCATGTCATTTTTAATTTTAATGGCCTCTGGTTGCAGATTCTGCTATATTTCTGCTTCCTATAGTTGTTTTTACAGCCACTGCATCGCCATAGAGAAAGTAAATATTCGATAACATATAAGTTTTCAATGTGTGGTGGAATTACTGCCTGATGCATGTTAACAGCCATGAATGCTGATACACTGAAGTTCAAGACCTATTAAATTAAGATGGTCTCAACATATTAGTACATTCATGGATGAATGTAGAACATATGTTTGGATATATGCTTGGTTAGCTTGGGATCTAGTAGGCAGTCATTGTCTTCCTGCTCCCTTTAATTTAGATACGAAAAAGTAGCTTTACGAAACTCATTTTTTCTGCATTATATAAAGCCTCGACATTTGATGGAAGAATAAGGTACCCTTTTGAATCGACCAATTGTAATAGGAAGTTGAAGTAGTTGAATTAATTCATCAAATTAATGATAAAACTGAAACTGTTTTAGAAAACTGAATTCATATTTAGTTTCTTTTCCAGCCTTTCCAAGTCACATTTACAACTGAATTCTGTTCCTGGCTCTATGCCCTTGCTAGTAACCTTGTGTTTCTACATGCAATTAACCTCATGTTACTTTACAATTTTCAATCAAAAAACTTTGTACAATGCATGCAAGAAAAGAACAAAGAGCATTGAGGTAGATCTTGTTGAGTACAACAGAATGAAAGAAGTAGATCCAGAATTCTACCAAGAGGCTTCAAGTCTTCAGTATGGAAAAGTAGTGCATTAGCATATATTTCAAACTGGGTTCATTACTTGATCACGAAATTATTCTCATCTTTATCATAAATTGGCAGGCACCAAAGATCTCAGAGGAGAAGATCGAAAAAATAGTGAAAAAGTTTAAGGACAGAGAGGAGAAGTCAAGGTCCTTCAGTAGGAGGAGAAAGTGCTGTGAAGAAAAGGACATTGGCTCAATTAATGACTGTAATGAGCATTTCAATAAAGATCAAACAAGCCTTTGGCAAGTACACACTTGAGATCAAGAACAATCTCGAGAGAAGAATTGCTTTGCCAAATTGAGGTACTACATCTCTTTTGTACCATTAAGCTTAATTCATTTCCTCGCTAGAGAATTTCAGAAGACCTTTCCAAATTTTGCTTTGGTTATCATGTGATGCTCTTAGATAAAGCATCTTTTTCTAATCCCCATTGACGCGTGGGTTTCTGTTTGTGCAAAAAGGTTCTTGGAACTTAGGCAATTGTTTTTGTGAGATGTTTCCCTGTTTTCTGTCATGTGTGGATTAGACTGTTGACATCAAAATTTTATTGGGATAAATTACTATTTGATAGCCCACATAAATTGGGTATGGAATTGGGTCCCAAAATTAAAATCCATAATAAATTTGGGCTTTATTAAAAGGGTCAATCTAAAATGAATTATAAAATTTTTATTTATTTTGGATTAGCTAAATGGGTCAAAATAAATAAGGCACATTAATTAATTAAACCCATCTCCAGTGGTATTCAAGCCCAAAATGAGACTCAAGTTTTAAGTCATTAAACTCTAATTTGTGCCTATAAAAAGGGGTGCTGGGAGGCATACCACACATTAAAAATTCTCACATCAAGAAATTCAAGCATCAAGCCCTCAAATTCAAGCTTTTGCCATGAAGAAGTGCTACAATCATGAGGGCTCTACATCTTTTTCAAAAACAACCAAATTTTGAAGACCTTGATATAAAACCAAATACTTGATTTCAAGGAAGTTTGTGATTTCATCCGCAAATCTAGGAGGGAATTGTGCATTTAATTCAAGAACAAGCAGCAAGCCCTTGAATCAAATCCGAAGGAGAAGAATCAGAGAATTAGTCTTCAATTATGAAGATATTTTCAGATATTGTAACCATTTTTCATTTTAAATAATTATTGAATTTGCCCATATTTTTCTTGTTTTGTAATTCTTTTTGCATACATGAAATTTGTGTGAACATGGACATTGCTTGATTTTTTATTGTGTCATCTTCTAGATGAACATTATCTGGATAAATGACTAGGAAGTTATTGATGGAGCGCTCTGCCTAATGAAGATGAAAGCTTTTGGGAGAAGGACTGGAGCTGGTTAGTTTTTCTTACCTTTTCACTTTCATTATTCTTCTATACTCTAGATGTTTTTTTCCAAATCAAAGTTTGAATACGTCTCCCATTTTCGAGATTTTTCTTGTTTCTTCTACCTTTGCATTTATTTATATGATTAGGTGGTCCCTTTTCAATTGTGTTAATCTGATTTGCAGAAATAGGTTTTGAAGGGTTTAGCAGTAGTAAATACCTGGGATGGCCAAACACAAGCGTTCCGAGAGCTATCTTTTTTTTTTGTAACCTTTTTAGTGGGGGAACATAAAAATTTAATAATTTATCTATGAGTTGCAAAACAAATACGGTTATGCTAATTTCCTCTGCAATTTGAATTCGTAGGAGGATTTGTGGAAGAAATGAAAAGTGGGAAGAGTGTAGTGTATATAATTTGTGTGAAATTTTGAATCTGGAACTTAGGTTTTCTTGATTTTTTATAATCTGCTTATTCTCTCAAGCTTTTTTTTTTTTAGTATCATTTGACAAATAGGGTTTTCTAAATCTCTATAGGCATTGTGATTATTACAGTGATATTTAATTTCCTTATTCATATTAGATAACTGGTGTTTAATTATTTGCAAGAGTGAATTATGATAGAGTTTGAAAGTATGTGATGTGTGAATTTCAAGATCTATTTTGTTAATGACTTATTGCATCGCCAGCTTTCCAGACAACAGAGGACCTAAAGAAGATAAATTAGTTCAATCTACTGAAGTCGCTCATTGTGCAAATTTGGTAAGAATACCATATTATAGTCTTATGCTCTTGTGCTCAAATTATATATTATTGGAGAGGACTCATATTTTAGACACTTGAAAACTTGAGATATATCATCTTCCTCTGTGACGCTAGTCCAATATATATGTAAAAGTGGTTTTTTACCTTCGCACTACTTGAGAGGAATATATTTTACTTGGGATTGGAATCAACTAATGCGTGGACTTTGTTAGCAAATGTTGATTTATGTCTTGCTAGGATATAGGACACTTACATGATTCTAGAAACAATCATCAAATGCTAAAATGCAAAACTCTTTGAGGCAGGAGGTAAGACAGAATTTTGATTTACAAGTTCCTATAAAGTTCAAATTTGAACTGAACTTAAAACATAGATTTTACAAAGTGCTAATCTAATTGGACAAAGTAAAAGGTATGTGCTAATCCATTTCTTTTGTTGCCTGGTTAATATATTGTTCTGTGTGAGCTTTGGTTATAGAATCTTTCTTTTTCATTGTTCATGCTGATATTGCAGATATTGCAGCTGGAAAAGAGATTGTAGGACCAAGTTTCTATATGTTGTGCTCAGGAAAACTTTATGAGATTTAGGACTTTCTGTCATGCTATTACAAATCAAACCACAATTCCAAATGTAGACTGCCTCTTACGTTATTAACTTTATTTGTGCATATGTGTTAAGTTTCATGGGATGTTTGTTCTAAAAGCCTACAGTCTATTGGCTAAGTGTGGATATGACTTTTCTAATCCATCTGAGTTAGGGGAGTTGAAGCTGGAGTTGACTAGAGAAAAAACTCATGGCCTTAGCAATGCACAACAAAAATTACAAAGCCATTGGGTTTCGTGTTGATCAACCAAGGACTAGCCTGGGATATACACCAAATGAGCTAGTCAGAATATGTGTGACGAAAAAAGATAATTGCGTTAGTGTCCAACTTATTGCAGTTGACAAAGGTAGAAATAATGGAAGTCAGAAGTCGTGTGATCGTCGCGTCTCTATGTTCAATTGACTGGGCACTCGTACCAATCATCCTTCTGTCTTTGATAGACTTGGTCAAAATCCATCAATTCGTAAAGGGCCAACAACAAGTCATCCACAAGGATCAGTCTTCAACCAACTTGGAAGTAATACTGTAGAAAAATCAAGGAAAAAAACTAATTGTGATGAGGTAAACATGATGGGGTTTAGAGCTGAAGGTCAGTCTATTTGCTTATCTCAATCGAGTGAAGCCAAATCCTCGATCCTAATCATCAATATGGAAAAATTGATAAAGGTTATGTGATGTACCATGAGATATTCATCTGATGAAGATGGTGCACATGAGGATAGAGCGGAGGTCATTATAAGCTCTAATTACACAAGTGTTACAGAAAAGCTAAACCTTCAGAACTTGGAGAGTTCGACAGGTTGATTATGGGTGACTTTGTACAAGATACAAATTATCATAGGTGGAGAGCGACATTGCCTCCACTGTGACAACAAATGGAGTTATACAATGGAGGGTAACATTTTGAAGTGTATAGGTTGTAGACACTATACAGTTTGATGATGAAGAAAACAATAAGCTACACTTATGCCATCGTGTTGCAGTTGATGAAGATTTTGACTCGGATGCCTTTGGAGATGATATTCAAGGAGCCCCTCCACAACTTGAAGATAGTGGAGAAGCAACTGTGGATGAGCTTAAAGAATTGAATCTTGGCATAACAGAAGAGCCACGCCCTATATTTGTAAGTTTTCTCATAAGTAATGAAGAGGAAGAGCAGTACTTAAGAACTTTGAGCGAGTATAGAGATGTCTTCGCTTGGACATATAAAGAGATGCGGGGATTGGATCCCAAAGTTGCAATCCATCATCTTGACATAAAGCATAGGGTGCACCTAGTGAAGCAATCGCAGCGAATTCTTTGCCCAGAGCCTGTACCTCAAATTGAAGTTGAAGTAAACAAGCTCATTAATGTTGGATTTATCAAAAAAGTTAAGTATCTGACATGAATATCTAGCATTGTGCCTGTCAAGAAGAAAAATGGCCAAATACGCATTTGTGTTGACTTTCGAGACTTCAATAAAGCGTGCCTGAAAGATGATTCTTTGTTGCCTATCATTGAGCTCATGGTTGATATAACTACTGGTCATGAGGCCTTGTCCTTCATGGATGGATCCTCAGGATACATCCAAATTAGAATATCACTGCAAGATAAGGAGTGTACGGTTTTTTGTACTTCAAAGGGGATCTACTTTTATAAAGTGATGCCTTTTGGGTTGAAGAATGCAAGTGCGACTGACCAACGTGTAATGCAGAACATCTTTGATGACATGTTTCACAAAAGAGTTGAATGCTATGTCGATGATTTGGTTGTTAAAAGTAAGAAAACTACTGATCACTTGGCAGATCTTCGGGTGGTGTTCGATCGGTTGTGAAAATATAACTTGAAGATGAATCCCCTCAAATGTGCATTTGGAATTACAACAGGCAAGTTTCTTGGCTTTATAGTCCGTCATAGAGGTATTGAGGTTGATCCCACAAAGATAAATGCCATTTAGAAGATGTTTGCGCCAAGGAACTTAAAGGAAGTGTGAAGCTTGCAAGGTAGTCTTGCATTCATAAGAAGATTCATATCAAATCTCGCTGGAAGGTGCCAACCATTCAATCATCTTATGAAGAAAGATGCCTCTTTTAGATGGGATAAAGGATGTTGAATGCTTTTGAAAGTACAAAAAGGCATCTCTTAAATCTGTCGGTGTTGGGAGCTCCTATACCTAGAAGGCCATTTATATTGTATATTGCAGAGCAAGATAGGTCGATTAACGCTCTTATGGCTTAAGAAAATGAAGAGGGTAAAGAAAAGGCGCTTTACTACTTGAACAGATCCTTGATTGGAAATAAATTGAAATATTCCATTATTGAAAAAATTTGCTTAGCATTATTCTATGCCATTAAGAAGTTGAAGCACTATTTTAAGGCATACTCCATACAACTCATCTCTTGTGCTAATCCAATCAAGTTTGCTATGTCAAGATTCTTGCTCTCTGAGAGATTGGCGAAGTAGTCTATCATATTCAATCAATATGAGATCACCTATGTGCCACAAAAGGCTGTTAAAGGGCAAGCTTTGGCAAATTTCCTAACTGATCATCCTATCCTTGCAGAATGGGAGTTATCTGATGACCTCCCCGATGAAGATGTTCTCTATGTTGAAGTTCTCCCAACATGGACGATGTGTTTTAATGGAACAGTTAGATTTGATGGATTGGGGGTAGGAATTGTCTTTGTGTCACTAGAAAAAACAAGTGTTGACATATTCCATTGTATTGAGCAAGCTATGCTCTAATAATATTGCTGAGTACTAGGCTTTGATCATTGGACTTCAGATGACCTTAGAAATGGAGATCATGGGAATCAAGATCTATGGCAACTCAAAGTTAATCATCGATCAGCTTTTGAAAGAATATGAGGTCAAGAAAGAGGATCTCGTGCCTTTCTTTTAGCAGGCCTCAAACTTATTGAAGAAATTTGAAAGTGCCAATTTAAATCACGTACCGAGAAAGAAGAATAGGATGGCTAACGCATTGGCTAACCTAGCAACTACTCTTACTTTGTCTGAGGGAGAAATGACAAAGTTCTCGTATGCAATCAGTGGATCGCATTACCTTATGTTAAACCCAATCATGAAGATTCAAATGCCATATCAGTATTTATTAACGGTGATTAAGATTGGAGGAGTCCATTGATTGATTATTTAAAGCATGGAAAGTTATCGAATGATCTTCACCATAAGATGGAAGTATGAAGGAGATTGTTTCATTTTATCACATACAAAGACACTTTGTATCGTCAATCTTTCAACAAAAATTATCAACGTTGCTTAAGTGGTAACAAAGCAATGGAAGCCATGACAGAAGTGCATTCTGGGATTTGTGGCGTTACCAGTCTAGTCCTGAGCTCCATTTTCAAATCAAAAGGATGGGTTACTATTGGCCAATGATGATCAAAGATTATTTAGAATATGCGAAGAGGTGTGAAGCTTGCCAACTACATGCAAATTTCATACACTAGCCTCCAGAGCCTTTATATCCAACTATTATTTTGTGGCCATTTGATGCTTGGGGTCTTGATGTTGTTAGGCCTATTACTTCGAAATCATTCGCTGGTCATGTGTATATATTGGTAACTATTAATTACTTTTCCAAATGGGCAGAGGTAGTTCTTATTAAAAAGGTAAAGAAGGAGACGGTAGTTGAGTTCATCCGTACGAACCTTTTTTTTCGATTTGGTGTGCCTTGCTACATCTTCATTGACAATGGCAAGCTGTTCTATAACAAGTTGATGGATAAGTTGTGTACAGTTTAGTTTCAAGCAGCATAACTCCTCGATGTACAATGTAGCAGCAAATTGTTTGGCCGAAGCATTCAATAAGACCTTGTGCGACCTCTTAAAAAAAGTGGTGTCAAAGTCAAAAAGGGATTGGCACAAGAAAGTTGGAGAAACACTGTAGGCATATAGAATGACACATCGAACCACTACTCAAGCTACTCCGTATTCTTTGGTGTACGGAGTTAAAGCTGTTTTCCCCTTCGAAAGTCGGATACCTTCACTTCGTATTGCAATTCAAGAATGACTCACCATTGAGGATAATGCTCATCTCAGATTGGAGGAATTGGAAGTATTAGATGAGAAAAGGTTTGAAGCTTAACAGCAACTTGAGTGTTACTAAGCTCGCACGACAAGAGCATTCAACAAAAAGGTCCAGCCTCGATCATTTCAAGTTGGGGACATAGTCTTGGCCGATTACCATCACCCAGCATATGGGAAATAGATTTATATCGAAGTGGGATGGCCCAAGCTTACACAAATGGTGCATATAAGTTGGTGGATAAAAATGGATTGCATATTGGCCCCATAAATGGCAAGTTATTGAAGCACTATTACCCATGAAGAAGTATGCTCCTTGATACACGAGCCTAAATTGCATGTTGCTCCTTGATGTATGAGCCTAAATTGCATGTTACTCCTGACCCACATGAGTATAAACTGCATACAGTACTCACCAATGGTAGTGTATATTGATAAACTGCTAACCAACTCCACTGAAAGTATTTTGTGTGGCTAAAATATAGAAATACTTCACCTCATCTAGGGTGGCTAAGGTATGGATACTCTTGGCCCGTATGAGTATAAACTGCGTATGGCCCCCTTCTCAAAACAAAAATTCTTTGAACTACATAATGACTTGACCCCATTGATGGGGTATGTATGCAACTTGGAATTTATTTTCTAAGTTCAGACTTGTCTTTAAACAAGTTTGGTTTGTCTTAAAGATAACCAATTTGTTTGTAAATTCAAACCGATCATGATTATTCAATCATTGAAAGCATGCGATTGATCTTGGCTTAGTTGGTGTTGATGAGGAAAGTGTAGAAAATAAAGTATAAAAAAAAGTGAAGCAAAAGATTGATGAAAAGAAAAGAGCTTTTATTGCATATGAATATTTTTTTACATCCATTGACAAAAAAAAAAAAAAAAGAAATTCTTAGAAGCTAAATGTTCAAGCAAACAAATCAAATGTGGCTAAATTAAGGCGGGAATCTTCAAGTAATGCCTCCATTCTCTTCAAAGTGTCAACTTCTTTGTTAGTCAAAAATGGAATGCTCTCGAGCCTTAAGAATTCTTCCCTGGTGGATAAGTTTTCTTCAGCTTTATGGAGTGATAAGCTTGTAAACTCTTTTTTGTTGTTCAACTCAGTAAGTTGTGCCTTCAATTCTTCTTACTGCTTGTTGATTTGAAAAAGTTGTACTTTTAGAGCGTTTACCTCCTTAATTTGATCAGTCTCTGTTGCCTCAACCTTAGAAAGTTCTTGTTGTGCAACAAGAAGTGCTTTCTCATGAGCCTCTTATGTTTCTCTCTGTATGGAGTCCGACTTGACTTTGGTGTAGTTGGAAGTGCCCTTGAAGAAAGACTTTAGATTACTCTCCAAAGATGATGTATCTCTCATATATGTTCTCATCTCTACAATCAAATCATCAATTGCTAGCTTTACCTTCGAAAGCTATTCAAATGGAGTCTTCATGATCTTTTGGCATATTTGTTCCTAATAAAATTTGATCAGTATCTATTCAAGTTCAGTTTCTATAACTCGAGGACAAAATTCTAAAATTTCAACACGTAGAAATGGCCAGGATGAAGCCTCAAATGTCTTCTTAGGTTTCTTAGGCACATTCTCCTCAATAAGTAACTTTTCTATAATAGATATAGGTAATATCATTTATATACTTGTAGAAAGTTTCAATTTTACAAAAAGAGATAATTGATGCATTGTTACTAGAGGGATGGGAAGTAACGACTTCTTCGCATAAGCTAAAAGGATTGACTTCATTTAATGAGCATATGCTGCCCTCAGAAGTAATAGGAATTTCTTTTTCAAGGTCTGCAAGTTGAAAGGAAAAGAAAGAAAACATAAGATGGGTGAAGGAGAACAATAATGTAATCGAATAAAATTATGATAATGATAATGAGTGTGTGTACATATTCTGCTAATTCCTTTAAAGGCAATGAAGAACTTGGAGCATCTGCAAAAAATGTTGAATTCACACTAATATTATCTAAGTTAAGAACCTTCGATCTTTTTTTAAATTGGTATTGATCGCTGGATTTGTCATTAGAGAGCGACAAAGTAGAAATCACTTCATTTCTTTCAATTGGACTAGCTATAGGGACAAGCTTGGGAGTGGAATCCACATGAAGAGTTTGCCATTTCTTGGAAGGCATTTCTATTCATTCCATGCCAACAACTGAATCTCGAGGAGATGGAGCAACTTCGATATTCTTGGAACTTTGTTTTAAAGCCCTTTAAGATCCTTTAGGATTCATGTCTGTGGGTGGATTGAGTTTGAGAATGATTTTTGTGTTTTTTCTTGAATAAGCCTTCCAATATTCAGCCCACCAATCAGCATATTCCTTCGTAACCAAAGGTGATGAGGAGGTACTGCTTGGTATAATTAGCTTGGAAAATGTGCCCAACAAAGTATAAGATTGCCAAAGTTAAACAAGTTCAACCAACTCATATTTAAGAATTTCCCTCTTTAGGTGATTAGGAATGTCTTGATAGAAACCATGTTGTCGGCTGAACTAATGAGGACTATAAGCTTCAGCAATGCATATTAGCCCACTTCAAAATGTCAAGTAGCTAAATCGTAGAGCCACAAAAGATCTTTGTAGGTATTGGATATGCCCACATCATCTATCACTGAGGTTTGCCCTTGTATGCGCAAGTTTTGAAGCTTTGAGGAATTAATGTTGTGAAATAATTCGCATGCTTCAACAAGTTCAAAGTGTTTGGCCATATTCTCTCTTGCATATTTCGTCATTTGAGCTCTAATTGATTCAAGTTTGGATGGAAAATTGTTTGCAGATAGCACCCAATCCACTTGTACATATAATGAATAAGGAAAGATGGTGGTGGACTCGCTCAAACTCTTTGAAGCAGATGACTCTCTCAAACCACGGTAAATGCTTGCTAATATAGAAACTGCCAGAGAAAACCAATCGCCATGAGCCATTTTACTTGAAACTTTGAAAATAGAAGCACGTATCTTATCAACTTTGCGATATGGTAAAGCAAAGTTGAATAACCAACATGAAAGGAAAGCAGCCAAAAGAGTTTCATCCCTGATATCCTCTTCAATCTCGAGTGTTAAAAAAGGCTTATCATGCTTCTTAGTGCGTGATAAAAGAGATACATTGATGTCCCCACATGGATTGCAAGATAGCTTTGGTTTAATAAGTCTCTTTTTGGATGACCTTGATGGTGGTTGTGCATATCTAGTCAAGCCTCTGAACCAAAACCCAATCTAGTCAGAAATAGATAAACCATTGGAGTCCTTTGGAAGCACATGGTATGCTGCAAATAGATACTTGCAGCTTCCCGGCAAAGATGGTTGGTAGGCATTAGCACAAGTAGGTCCTTAGCAGATGGAACAACTTCATTATAAAAATCTCCACGTATTAGCAATCCACAAAGTTCTAAAAGATCTTATAGAGAGATTGATAGCTCTCCAATAGCAGTGTGTAGTGTGTTTGCAAAAGGGCACCACAGCTCGAGGAATGCTTGGAGGATATTTTTGTTGCAAACATACGTGAAAAGAAAGGCATAAACAGCTGCATAGATCTTGGATTGACGAAGGGTGTCTGCATGATGGCCCAGCATATCCTCTGCCCACTCCTAATAGCCAGTGTGAAAGGATACCTCACCGAATTTAGATGCTAGAATTCTCCATGATCCTCTATTGATGTTGAGATGGTAGTTTGGAAGTAAGAGTTCTGCATGCATGGTTCTGATGTCATGGATGGTTTCAACAGTAAGAACTTGGAACTACCAGAAGCACCATAATGCTGATCAATCATCTCCTTGGTTATCTCCTTAGACCATTCAGTAACATGCATGGAGTAGTTTGATCAAGCTTTAGAAGATTGAGCATCTACGACCATTTCATACGTGCACAAAGTAGTGCTTTTGGCTTTGGAGAAGTTTTTGTCACCTCTAATCATAATGCATGGAGTCGGTTTAATACAGTCCTTGATATTTATCTTCATGGCTTTGCTGAAAATTTGAATGTAAAGCAAGTTATTTGATGAAGAAAAAACTTGAAGAAGAGAAGAAAACAAAACCAAACAAAAAAAAAAGGAGAGAGATTGCACTAACCACAAAATGGGTTATAGTTGTGATAAAGGAGTAAAGCCACCAAGTTTGAGGGAAATTTACTACTTTTGCCCTGCTTTCAGTTGTGAAGTGAAGCTAAACCTTTGTTGCAATTCAACAAACAGCTGGTCATCAATCCGGAATGAAGCAATTTTTTGATAACCCAAGCATATAACTTTTGCCAATTCACTCAAAAAAATACAAGAATACCGGACTCTCAATTATCTAGAGTTTGAAAGCTTTGAAGTGAAGAGAATTAGCTTCGGAAGCTCACCTTTTATGGACATGGACGCCTACTGAATGCCAAAAAATGTTGGAAAGTTTCCATTCTTCCATTGCTTGGAAAGGGATGCAAATGTTGGAAGGAAAATTTCCAATTCGTGAAGGGCATGGTGGAGAAGAAAATTGGTATGTTGCTTCCATGATTAAGTTGATTACACTCGTCTCTTGAATAGGAAATCACCAAATAGAAGGAAAGAGTTAATTGTCAGTTGCCAAGGTTTGTTGGCTATAATTTTCTTCCCAATTGGTTAATCATCTATGAACTTTGGAAGAGGATTGAGCATTAATCCTGTGCTGCTCGATCATGAAGACCAAATGTGGGTCATGTTTTTGATAAATTTAAAAAAAAAGGAGAAAATGAAAAAAGAAAAGAAACAAAACTACTATAACAACCAAAAAGTAGGGCAAACAAATTCTAAGTGCTTTCCCAAAGAGACGTGGTGAATGCTTGATTTTCCCTTAATCATCACGAGTATGGCATGGTGTTTCTACATGCGTGGGCCCATGTATTTCAAAGCCAAGAAGGAAACAATTGATTTCCAACTTCGAAGAAAGGAATTTTTCTACTCAAGCTTTGAGAGAAAGGTTAGGGCCCTAGTTATTTTGGAAAGGTGAAGAAAACAAAGTCCAAGCATCACATTCCGGAAAGCTAACTGCTGCGTGTATGTGAAAACAGTTCACACATGGGCTACCTATCAATTTTATTCTAAAGGCCTTTGTTCTTGGACAATCAATTTATGTGGCTTATTAAATAAATAAGTTTGTGACGATTACTTCAAATATCGTCTCTCATTCGCATTTTGGTATGTTGTTTGCCGAACTTTGAAGTGGGAGTATATGTTGATATCAAAATTTTATTGGGATAAATTACTATATGATAGCCCACACAAATTGGGTAGTGAATTGGGTCCTAAAATTAAAGTCCATAATACATTTGGGCTTTATTAAATGGGCCAATTCAAAATGAATTATAAAATTTTTATTTATTTTGGATTAGTTAAATGGGCCAAAATAAATAAGGCCAATTAATTAATTAAGTCTATCTCCAGTGGTATTCAGGCCCAAAAGGAAACTCAAGCTTCATCACCCTAATTTTTGCCTATAAAAGAAGTGTTGGGAGGCATATCACACTTCAAGAAATTCAAGCATCAAGCTCTTAAGTTCGAGCTCTTGCCATGAAGAAGTGCTGCAACCACAAGGGTTCTACATCTTCTTCAAAAGCAATCAAATTCTGAAGACCTTGATATAAAAACAAATATTTGATTTCAAGAAAGTTCGTGATTTCATAGGCAAATCTAAGAGGGGATTGCGCATTCGATTCAAGAACAAGCATCAAGCCCTTGAATCAAATCTGAAGGAGAAGATTTAGAGGATTAGTTTTCAATTACGGAGATATTTTCAGAGATTGTAACCATTTTTCATTTAAAATAAATATCAAATTTGTTCATATTTTTCTTGTCTTGTAATTCTTTTTCTAGACACGAAATTTGTGTGAGCATGGACATTGCCTGATTTTTTGCTGTGTGTCATCTTCTAGATGCACATTATCTGGATAAATGACCAGGAAGTCAGTGATGGAGCGCTCTACCTAATGAAGATGAAAGCTTTTGGGAGAAGGATTGGAGCTGGTTAGTCTTTCTTACCTTTTCACTTTCATTATTCTTCTATAAACTAGATGTTTTTTTCCAAATCAAAGTTGGAATACATCTCCCATTTTCTAGGTTTTTCTTGGTTCTTCTACCTTTGCATTTATTTATATGATTAGGTGGTCCCTTTTCAATTGTGTTACATTGTGTTGGTCTGATTTGCAGAAATAGGTTTTGAAGGGTTTAGCAGTAGCAAATACCTGGGATGGCCAAACACAAGCGTTCCAAGAGGTACCTTTTTTTTTGTAACTTTTCTAGTGTGCATTTTCCTTGTAATAGCTAATGGGTTTGGCAGAACATGAAAATTTAATAATTTATCTATGAGTTGCAAAAAAAATACGGCTATGCTAATTTCCTTTGCAATTGAATTCATAGGAGGATTTGAGGAAGAAATGAAAAGTGGGAAGAATGTAGTGTATATAATCTGTGTGAAATTTTGAATCTGGAACTTAGGTTTTCTTGATTTTCTATTATTTGCTTATTCTCTCAAGCCTTTTTTTTTAGTATAATTTGACAAATAGGGTTTTGTAAATCTGTGTAGATGTTGTGATTATTAAGTGATATTTAATTTCCGCATTCGTATTAGATAATTGATGTTTAATTATTTGTGAGAGTGAATCATGATAGAGTTTGCAAGTATGTGATGTGTGAATTTCAAGGTCTATTTTGTTAATGATTTATTGCATGGCCAGCTTTCTAGACAACAGAGGACCGAAAGAAGATAAATTAGATCAAACTACTGAAGCCGCTCATCATGAAAATTTGGTAAGAATACCATATTATAGCCTTCTGCTCTTGTGCTCAAAGTATATATTGTTGGAGAGGACTCAGATTTGAGGCACTTGAAAACTTGAGATATATCATCTTCCTCTGTGACGCTAGTCCAATATATA
>JACGDI010000193.1:1674597-1753383 GCA_014898725.1 Jacaranda copaia
TGTAAGACAACATGCATGCGGTTGTCACACCTAAGGATCAATGAATGATGTTGTTCACCTTCAACTTTTTTCTTATTGATTAAGCTTGCCAAGGAAAACCAATATTTTATTCAATCACTTAAAAAAACCAAAAAAAAGGTGCTAATCATTAGGTTGCTAATTGTTTAGAATAACTGGTTGTTTATATATTGATCTTAGCATATTGTAGATATCTTATACTTTTTATATATTTTTTTAAATGATCAATTCATAATCAATACTTCCTTTTATGATATGTAGAAATTTAATTGCTCACAATTCTATTTAGTATTCAATAATGAGTACCCTACTTATTAAGTATAAAAGTATAGTTGGGTATTCTTTATTACTAAGATGTTGAATCCTCAATGCCTATAAGTTGTTTACCAAATTCCAATTTCAGAAGATTCCCATATATCTTGAATTCTTGTTTTATTTGAATAAATTAAGTGGGATTAACATAAGGCTTAGGAAGATAAACTCTGGTAAAATGCACAACTGTTTGACCAATTTGACTGATCTTAGTTTAAGTTAAATGTTTGCTCTTTAGGTAATATGGGTTGGACCTTGAGTATGAACATGATTTATTCAGCTACTCAGAATTTCTTATCTTGGAGTTGATGCTGAGAGAGAGAGAGAGAGAGAGAGAGAGAGAGAGAGAGAGAGAGAGAGAGAGAGAGAGAGAGAAATTCTATGGAGTAGATACTAATTAAGTTAAATATTACTGGATAGAATAGATTTGACACTTGATTTGATAGACAAGTACAATGAGTGCCTAAACTTATATATATTATATAATATCTTTCAAAACCTAGAAGGTTATATATTGTAATGCATTCCATGAAACTTTTCTTCAATTTACACTATACTATATTTATATTCCACTGTGCATATAAAATTTTCTTATTTTGTTACAAGTTAAAAGAAAACTTGTTCTTTAATGATCTCTTTTTATTTAATAATGTTCCTAGATTAGTAGTTAAATTCAATGATCAATTAGTGACTAAATTTACTTTTATTGTTACTGTTATTGTTAGTTGGATTCAACTTGATTTGGGTGTGCGAGGGACTTCATTGAATGGCAGTGGGCTTGCAAGTTGAACCTCAATCCCTTATGGCTTAATCCCCCTAGCATACAATGAAAACTATTTGTGGCTAAGGTAGGTTATGGGATTTCTCAAGGACCTAAGCTCGGGCAATATTTGGCAAGGCCACACCTTTCTTGAAGTGATAAGGGACTATTATGGTGGGAATTATAAGGTTAATTGGCTATACCATACACTAGTTCAATCATCGAATTTAATTGTTAGCCTATTAAATTTTTTTTTACTATTATATTTTGTTTTACTACTATATAATGCATAATTGCTTTTCACTATGTTCTGGAATGTTTATAACTATTTTTTAGTATTACTCAAGTGTTTATAACTATTTCTTACTTTTTTCCTCAAGTATTTATCATTGAGCATTTTTTGATTATGATATATTCTTGAATTTATATTGCACACACTTGGCATTAGTTGCGTTGTTTACTCACACTCTATTCTTCTTTAACTTATTTTTGGCAGACCTAGACCCTAATCCTAGTGAGGAAATAGACTTGCTTTTGATGAGAATTAGAACTTCTTATTTTGTGACCTTTGCAATAGATTAGTTCTATTTTGTGTTAGCTTATTAGTTTCTCTTTTTATGGTCTTTAGTTGAGGTTAGCATATTGGGCATCTGAAGGTGGGGTTTTTTTTTCTCGGTTGTTGTTGTTGCAAGATTTATTTAGATCAGCATAAATATTTCGATTTCATTTATTTAAGATCATGATTTTAAATAAGTGACATCTTGCATTTGGAAATGAATTTCACACCTTGAGACTAAGCTATATGGTTTGATTTTGGGCATGACAATTCATCTCCTTGTTGTAATTATGTTTTTCTGTCATAGCACTCCCTTTTTGAGAAAATAAGAGTAATTAACAGAACGATGCATATATTTGATTGTTTACTGATGTCCCAAGGGTTTGTTTGATGTTTTGATGCTTTAGAATCCAAAAATCCTAGAATATTCATCTTTCCACTCCTATTTTTGTTCTTTGTCATATTCTACCGTGTTCGCTTATTTTGGCCCCCAAAATTTGCAGTCTTTTCTTTAAAGCTTTTATCTTATCCACTAACTTCAATGAAATAAACTTGTCTTTCTTTGTGTTGAATAGACTTCACGATTAGCCAACTAAAGAAACTGTCTACTTTGTTTTATAAATTATCCAACCTAGAATAAATTTCTCTTTGTGAAATAAGAAAATCCCACATATATCCCTATCTAATGCAATGGATAAACATAATTTCTTTATATCTTTTGGTGCTACCTTTATGAAGCTGACCTTAGATTGAGATGTGAAAGAAGTTGAGCTCCTAGAAGTTATTGATTCTATACTCTGTTTTAGCAAGGAATAGTCAAAGATGTTTATTTCTTGTATCTTATAGTTTCAATACCTCGCATAATTGGAAAATGTCATTTCATGATTATGATGTAGGAACAAGCTATTTTAGGGGTTGAGTTGGTTGAAATTGCTGATTTTTAACTTCTGATGTATTAGGTTGTGTCAATTTTTTATGTTAGCTACTCCTGCAAATGGTATGAAACTATAATGTTGTTGTCTGCTAAATATACAAAGTTAATCATATTATATTCTTGCTTTTACTCTCATTTTTCCTCTACACTCTTATGTCCTTGGGGTTTCAGTCATCCATCATCAAGTTAAATTACTTTGAACTATTATTTCTTTGAATACACTTTTATCGGTTAATTTCAAGTGCTCAAGCCTGCTGCTATTAGAAGACTTGTGATGGTGGTTCAACACCAAGCTCCTTATGAGGCTATAATGTCACACTTTGCTGGAGTGACATTGCTTATTTGCCATTAGGTGTTTGCCTTGTCTAGATAAATAATAACTTGACCATTAGTAATTTGAAATGTGTTTGATAAAAGAATTTGGCAATGATTATGAAAAGAGAGATTTAATCAAATAGCATGCTAAACCAAATGACAGAGATAATGGAAGCTCTATCTTTTACATTTTAGAGTGCCATATGATTGGTAACCTATTACGATGCTGAAGGGTAACTGCTATGGCTGCATTGGAAGCTTGGGCATCTAGGACTAAGATGAATTGGCAAATCTATAACAAAGTTGTGGTTGAATAGTTTACTCCTTAATTTAGTTGGTAGCATTTTCACAAAGAAAAATAAATGAATAAATATATAAAAAGAGACAATCTATATGCCATTGTAATTTCTTGCATGCATGTCATATTTTAGTTAATTGAGTGGCAACTCTATTTCACTACTTCTGAATACCTTTACCTAAAATTGAACTTCTAATTTAGTGATACTAAATTTTAGCATCTCATGTTTTGCATTACAAGAAATGGCTTGTAAAAAACTCTATAAATCATAGGGATATCAAACATTTTATAGAGAGTTTTCATTCACTTATAGATCTTTAAATGGTTGAGTATTAGCCAAAAACAAAGTGACTTTGCATTTTTCGTACTATTGGATCTTGTACCGTTGTTGCAAGAGTTAGATTTTTTAGCGATGTCAGGTTGTCTCCCCTATGAAATTAAAGTTTCCCATGAAGTAAAGGGTAAAACTCAGTAGGACAGAGGTCTTGCCAAGCAAAGGAAACTATGATAATGGTGAAACATCATAAGGAAGAGATAATAGAAGTGGCTCGATAGTAAAGTCAGCTAAAGAAAAGGTCATGAATTAAGTTGATGAAGAAGCATAAGCACTTGAAGGTGATATTTGCTAAAGAGGTTAAAAATAAGGAGAATTTCTTATATTCCTCTCGTGGAAGGATACTTATGAATGTGTCTCATAAGGATACAACAAAGGAGTATAAGGGATCTATCAAGTTTTCTAAGGCGATGGTGGAGGAACCAACAAATATAGCACTGTAAGAGTGAAGTGTTATATCTATAGTAGCAATAGCAAGTAAACTTTGCATTTAGGATTTTGATACTGCTTCACATCTTTTTGTCAATTTGAGTAGTGCATTGTTATTTACTTTCAATAGTCAAGTGTTGGTTAGATATCCTTTTGTCTCTCTATTGAGTTCAACAGAGTTTGCTTTGTTTTACTCATTTTGCATTCATGTAAGTACTTAGTTAATCAGTTAAGCAGTGGCTTTGCAAATTTTTAATTTTGAACATTGCATGAAGAGAGCCATGGGGATGCCATCATGAAGTATTAGGGAGAAATCACATCGCACATGTTCAAGCAAGGCACCGAACTTAAGCATTAGTTTGGGGCTCAATTGTTAGACTCGGGCTCACACTGGCAGTCTAACTAGGCATTCATCTTAGACACCTAAAAGATTCCAGGCTAGGGCACTTGCTAGGTATTTCTAGGCCTTTATCTCAGGTGCCCAACTTGAGAGTTTGCTAGACATCGATACTTTAGCACCTATATAGAGTGCCTTTACAGGAAATCTCTTTTCTTTTTTTGTTTTGCAATTATTTACCATGTTTTTGTTAGATTTGCAGATAGTGCAATATTTTTTATGGTCATGCAAGGACTCAAAGAATTTCATTAATGAAGTTTCATTGGGATTTTAGGTGTTCATGAAGTTGAAGTGACTGCAAGTAAGACATGTACTGAAGCTTTCTTAGGGAGGCACGAAGCCTCCCTCTTAGCATTTTTGTTGGTTCACCTTACGTGAAGTGGAGTTTTCCAAGGGAAAAAGGTTAATGTTGCACTTAAGTTGAGCATAAGTTGAGTGTGAGATGAAAATGAGTGTTCTTTTGAGTCCTCTATGAAGCTTCGTAATAAGAGCAAAATGACATATAGAATTACCAACCTTAGAGATTTTCTTTGAATGTTTGTTTAATGTTGAGATGTTTGATCCTCCTCTTGATGAGGATGCTAGCTAGGCTTCCTTTGTTTGATGATGTGAGTGTCTTCCAAGATGTTCTTAAATCCGTATCATTAGAATGGTTGGCACGTATTCTTGAAGGGAGTCAATAGGGGACTTTTTTGGAGGATGTTACATACCCTGAAGAAAGTTAATAGTGGACTTTTTAGAGGATGCCATGTACTCTCAAAGGGAGCCAATAGTGGATCTTTCTAGAGTATGCCATGCATTTCTAAAAAACGCTGGTAGTGGACTTTTTTATGATGCCACGTACTCTCAAAGGAAATCAATAGTGGGCTTTTCTAGGATGCCATGTATTCTCAAGAGAGCCAATAATAGATATTTTTAGGATGCCACATACTTCTAAAGGGATCCTTGCTCTACAGCAAGTTTATAATGGACTTTTCTAGAACGATTGCAACAGACTCTTGAAAGGAGCTTTGCTCGCAAGAGGGGCTATAGTGGACTTCTTTAAAAAGGTTTCCATGTACTCCCTGAGGGAGCCTCATTCCCTAAAGATCCTACAATAGGCTTTTTGTAAGGAGGTTTCGAAAGTATTTTGTAGGAGGAAGCATAATTGCTACAGAGTTCAAAGTTATAGAAAAGGCAAAATAATATGAGGAATATGAAAAAGTTTGAATGCATTAGAGAAATATTGACAAGAAACCAATCTCATTCTTGAGTGGGTATGCTTTATTCACATCTAAAAGAAAATGGAAGTTAGAGTAAGATAACTAAAGTAAGTAGTTATTGTAGGGAGGTGTTGTCAGCAACACATTTCAAGTGTCACTAAGAGCTTCTTAAGATATGCATGTGTCCACGAAGCTAATGTTCAACAGCATGTTTCTACCTTTGCTTCTTCTAGCCAGTTCTTCAAATATTACCAAGATGGCTCCCATTGTAGTAGAGTTGTAATCTGATCTCTATCTTTAACTTTTTTTTCCTTCATTAGTGAGTCTTCTTTTAGGCTGGCCATCTTTTGGATCACACATTCCTTAAGGAGGCCTTCTTGAATTAATCTATTTATTTCATCATTCAAATGGTGATACTCATTTGTGGTATGCCACAGTGATAGTAGCACCATTTTTCTAAGTTTAGCTTTTGGGGTCCAAGGGTTTTTTAGTGGTGCTTGTCGGATAAAGTTGTGTTACAATGCTATCATTAATATTTTTGTCCTAGACACAATGTAAGGGTGTGTATGATGAGTGTATGAGGAAAAATACATCTGTAATTCTTTTGCTTCTTATAGCTCTTACTCCCTTTATCAAGTGCCTTTCGTTAGGGGCTTCTTAAGGAACTATACCTTCCTATGTATGGATGTACTTCTCTATGCTCATCAAGAGCTCTTCCAGAGTAGTGGGAAGTTTTGTAGCAATTGATTCCCAAAACTTTAAATGCTTTAGGTTTTGTTGGATGATGTTGGGTAAGAGCTCCTAGCTAGTGCAAGAATTTTGCATTCTGCTTGGACAAAGTGATTAAGGTAAGTCTTTGGGAACTCTCTATCCTTATACTTGATGGTGAACAAATACCTTATTGTCTTGGGGTTCCTATGGTTGATGTTGAGGTGATGAAGGAAATGCTACGCCAATATCTCCCATCAAGTGATGGATCCAACTGGTATTTGATTGTACTATGTTAGGGCATGCTTGATGAGTATGGTGAGAAACAACTTGCAGGGCATAAGTTCACTTAAGTTTTAAAGTTAATTGTTGCTAAAAAATTATCTAAGTGCTTTGATGGATCTACAATGCTATTATACTCCAGTAATTAGGTTATCTTCACTCCTAGGGAGAGTGGCCCTAGTATGGTTGGAGAAAAAGGGTTACACTAAGGGAGAGTGGCTGCTAAAGGTAGGTGTTAGCTTTCTGCTCTTCCACGCAGTTGCAATGCTGAGGAATATGTTTGAACTACAATATCTATGGGCACATGTAAGGAAAATTTCTCTCTGAGTGAAGAGTGTATGTCTCTTTATTGCGGTAGAGGAAAAGAAGGACATTTTTCTTAGAGGTAACTCCTTTCTTAGTTTTTTTTCGAAAGGAAGAAACTCCTTGACTATAATGTGTAGATTGCTACAACTCTTGGGCTGGCACTCTTTGGTGTACTATGCAGTTGCTTTAGCCAGAGCTTGAGCAGCGCTCTTTAGTATGGTTTTCATTATCTTCTAGATATCGACATGCTAGGAT
The DNA here is from genome assembly GCA_014898725.1 of Jacaranda copaia. Classification (NCBI taxonomy): domain Eukaryota; kingdom Viridiplantae; phylum Streptophyta; class Magnoliopsida; order Lamiales; family Bignoniaceae; genus Jacaranda; species Jacaranda copaia. Next base: position 1,681,704 of record JACGDI010000193.1, read on the forward strand.
CTTTAGGATGAGGTATTTGCTGTACGTGTGTCTTCACTGGTACAAGTTGTGCTTTAGTGTTTAGCTCCGACTTCAACCGTGGTAAAGCTCTAAGTTGGTGACTCTCCACATTTTCCATTGTCAGGGCTATCTGGTTGTCAAAAAGGTGAACTCCAAATCCTTCCTACATCCTCAATGTTCCTTCTTCTTCCATTAAGTTGCCCATAATGATGCTGCTGGAAAATGGAGTGAGGTCTTTCTAGAAAACCACAGAGTATCAATTCGTCTTCTCAAGAGAGCATGCGGAGAGATATGTTCTTGTTGAGAGTTTTTTCACTTTGAGAAAGTTGGCAAATAATTTCTTATGTTCGACTTCTCTCTAGGAGTTGGTATTTATACACTTTTTTCCTGATGGGCTTAGAACTATTATGGTTTTTCTGCCCTCTTCATGGGCTTGATTTGTCATTTAGGCTCTCTGGCTCATTTCTTAGGTAATTAATTCTAGGGCTAATTATATTTAATTGAATTATCAAAATGCACTTAGGTCTAATTTTAGTCACATCAGCAGACATACCTAAAATAATTTATTTAAATAATTGAATTTACGATAAATTGAGAAAAATTACCTAAAGCAATTTTCTTTATTTAATTCAGCCATCACTTGAAAACTTTCGTCTGTAATTCCCAAATGAAAATGCAACTTTTGATTTACTGTGTAGTTGAGCTAAAAATACAAAGTGCCATTCACTTATATTTAAAACAATGAGAAATCGTCCATTAAAATTATCCAAACATGTTTTCTCTTCATCTCACCTTCCATTTCATGTTTTTTCTTCATTTTCCTCCATTTTTAGATCTAATTTTCTCTTTAGCACTGTGATTTCTCTCGTTCGACTTTTTGCTTGTGTTCCTTCCAAATTTGCTTCTCTCTTTCTTCTATTTGTTTGTCAATCCAATGCAAGTTGTTGTCTTTTCCAATTTATTTTTCATTGTTCTTGTGTTGCCCAAGCTAGAAGGGCTTCACTTTCACCCCCTAATTGTAGAGTCTAAAAGATAAGTTTTGTAATTTGCACCTATGTTATTTGTTTTTGAAATAATAAAATAATTTTCATTAATTTCTTTTGTCTTATGCTTGTTTTATTTTATGTATACTTAGTTTTAATTATGTTGGACCTGATTTTGTTAGACTTGATTCAACGTCTAATTTTTTTATTTAATGAAAAAAAAACATAATGTAAGCATCTTTGAACTTGAATAATGGAAATTTATTTTTCATTTGTTGTTTTAATTGCATTTTTCAATTATAAATTATTAGATTTTAGTAATTAAATTCATATAAGTTATGATCTACATTAGTTGTTTGTTAACTGAGTTTTAGTTATATTGTTTCAATTACGGTGTCAACAAAGAGTATAAATTATGTTTAAGCATTTTTTGTGTGTTCATTCAAGCAAACTCATCATTAATGATTAGTATTGTTTGCAAATAACTTTGGTATCGAAATTCAAAGTTTTCATATTTTAAGTTGTGGGTTATGGTTTCAAAACCTCTAGTTTAGTATTGTTTGCAAGTGTTTTGGTACCTAAGTTAAATTTATGGAGTTGTATTTGTTGCTTTTGTCTACAGAAATAATGTCTAGAATTTGCAAACTTGCATGCTAAATCACCGAAGATAATAGAGACTCTGAATTATATTCTAGGTGTTCTGCAGTGCACTTTAACAATATTATTGAGATGCATAAAGGTAAGATGATAGACACTCTGAAGCAATAAAGAGAACTCTATTTTTAGCATACTTTAAAATGCCTAAGTTGAGTAAGGGAACCTGGACTGTGGAGTTTATGTCTGTATTTTGGTAGTGATTATGTATGTCTGGATGGCTATTATTTGGATTATTTTAGTATTTGTATATGGATGTTCAAGAGGATGTTTCAGTATTTTATGGATACAATTTATTATTTGAGTATTTAGATCATCATAATAGATGATTTTTATAATTTATGATGTAATTTGAAAATTTGTTTATATAAATACCAATTATTGGTATATATTGTAGGTTATTGAAAATGCAATACATTTCAAGATATCCATATTTACATGACTAGTGCAAATAATGTGTAATGCAGTACTAAAAACTACTTCTATATGCTTCAGAGTGTCATTTTACCATGCTAACATATAGACAATCATAAAATTAATAAAATCATGCCATGTATGTGTGTTATCATGATCACCACTTGAAGAAAACATAATTTTATTATATTAGATGGTTGTTTCACCCATCAAATTGAAGTAAATTAGGCCAAAGAAAAAGTTAATATAAAAACACTTTAAAGATGGACTAGATTAGGGAAATTCAGTAGAACATGTCCAAAATCAAATACTAGAATTGTAAAAAATGGTATTATTTTATTAGTATATGATATCATTCTTAATATATAAGAAAACAAGTTGCATTTAATTATTTAAGTCATTGTATGATTATTAGACTATGATTTCTTGGTCCTAAGATTGATATAATCATGAGGCATTACTTGCTTTTTGATAGTGATGTAGAAATGATACATTTTCCACATACATCAATGCTTTATATTAGTATAAATGAGAATATAGGTGGTTGAATGTGGATAATTTGTCTTCCCAATTATTTGAACATGTGCTATCATGAACATTACTTGAAGAATATGTGATTTTATTGTATTATATTGTCTTATATCTTTTATTCTTCAAATTGAGTTATATTCGGTTAAAGGAAAAAAGAGCATAAAAACATTCTTCGAAGAAGTACCAAATTATGAAAATTCAATATAATATATCCAAAGTCAAGTACTAAAATTGAAAAAAATAGTATTATTTTCTCAACATGCAATATCATTCCTAATACATAAGAAATTAAGTTGAATTTAATTCCTTAAGTCATTGTATGAATATCAAATCATGATTTCCTAGTCTTAGGACTGATATAGTTATGGGACATTGCTTGCTTTTTGATGGTGATATTGAAATGATACATTTAACACACATTAATACTTTATACTAGTATAAACGAGAGCATGAGTGGTTTGATGTGGTTAGTTGCCTTATATATTAGGAATGACACTTGTATTAGATAGTCTTATATATTGTTTCACACATCAACTTGAAGTAAATTCGACCAAAGAAAAATGTGAATATAAAAAAACTCTAAAGATGTACTAGATTATGAAAATCCAATATAATATATTCAGAATCAAGTATTGCAATTGGAAAGAATAGTATTATTCTCTCACTATACAGTAACTTCGTTAAAACATACTAGATTAAGTTGAATTTAATTATCTAAGTCATTGTATGATTATCAAATCATGATTTCTTGGTCTCACAACTAATATAATCGTGAGATATTGCTTGCTTTTTTATGGTGATGTCGAAATAATTCATTTGTCATATACATCAATACTTTACACTAGCATGAGTAATAATGTTGACCACCTACAATGATGCCTTACACTAGTTCGAAAGAGAATATAAATGATTTGATGTGAGTAGTAGTCTTCCCAACTATTTCACCACTTGCATATCCTCGTTATTACATATATTTTATCGCTTTAGATGATCTTGTAAGTCGTTTCCATCAATAAATCAAGGTAAATTAGGTCATACTACAAGGGATTATAAAAATAATTTGTTGCAGTACTAGATACGACAATAAATGTATTAAATTTCTATGATGAAGTTTTGGGTTATAAAGTATTAATTTTCTAAAGTATGGTATAATTCTCAATACATTTCAAATTAAGTCAAATTTAACTATCCTAGTATAAAACTACTCTAATGTAGTACTAGATGCTAAAGATAAAGTATTAAACTTCTGTAGTCTAGTATGTAACTATAAAGATATACTATTATTTCACTGAAATGAGGCATTACCTTTTGTTAAATTGTTCAATTTAACAATTCCAGATGTCATATTGGTTTAATCACAATACTTTATTTTTTGTACAATTTGATGTTCAAATGAAATATTTTATTACCTAAATTAGTGCTTTTCATTAATAGTTGTGTTTCCAACCATTTGAATACCTACACATCCCAACCAATATAGGAAAAAATAGGGTTTTATTAATTTTGGATGGTCTTATATGCTGCTTTACTAATAAATTGAGACAAATTAGGCCATACAACTAATAAGTATAAAATCACTAGCTATATGATGTAGTACTAGATGCTGAAGATAAAGTATTAGACTTTTGCAGTCAACTACATACCTACAAAGATGCAGTATTATTTTATTGAATTTCTAAAAATTGAAAATTACATATGGAGAATAACTTCAAATAAAAATATGCCAATATCTGAAAAGCAACATTCATTCATGATTCCTTCCCTTATTAAAAAAATAGTACAACATGTCCATATATTACAAATCATACAATCCAAATAACATAATATACATTCTCCAATTACTAACACTGTACAATACAACTATTTAATTAATATATTCTTCATATAACAACAAAATATAGAGTTCTCTATTGCAAACAAAATTTCCTAATAATTGAATTTGACCATGTTGCCCACTTGAAGACATTTTTATTAAAATAATATTAAAGAAAATTGAACCGCTTTTCCATCCTATTCACAATTGAAGGTGCTGCACTTTTCCTAAATGCAGAAAATGGGACTTATAGCAAAAAGCGGAAAAATATAGCTACTAGTCTCAACTTTTTTTTGGCTAAATTGGTTGTCAATGGTAAAAGTAAAAAATAAAAAATGCTACCTTGATGTATTCATGGAAGAAGAGATTCATGGGGGGAGAGAGAGAGTAATAGAGAGCATAATATAAAAAATGATGCTTACAGCCAAAATGTAGAAAAATTAGACAACATATCTCAAGTTTATTTTGTTGAAACAAGTCATCAATGGCCATGAAGAAGAAGAAGAAGAAGAAAAAGAAGAAAACAGATAGCTGATGGCTTGATGTGTTCACAGTAGAGAGAAGTTCATGGGAGAGAAAGATTGAGAGAGTGAGAATAGGATATTATCAACAAAGAGTCCTGAGCTAAAAAGAAAAAAAGAAAAAACTACTATGGGGCACCTTGATCAAATTAAGTAAGTTCGGAGTGAAATCAAAAAACAAAGTTGAGATGTGAGTTCAAATTATAAAAGTAATGGATGGGGACTGATTCATAGATGAAAATTGCTTTTGATACTTTTAAATAAGTTTCTCTTGAATTTATTTAAGAATGTTAAATGGCAAACATATGCATTAATTGAGTTATATATTTAATAATATTAAAAAATAAACATATCTAAACTAATTTAATTAAATTACTAATTAATCAAAAAATAAATAATTGACAATGAAAAAATCTAAAAGAATGTTGCATATTAGATAATGTGAAATAGTAATCATATGGAAACTAAGTTATATAATAATGCTATGTATTTGTTAATTTATTTACACATTTAATAATATTAAAATAACAAGTACATTTAAAATAATTTAATAAAATATTTATTAATTAAAATATAAAAATAAATAAAATAAAAAGAGAGAGAAAAAAAGAGAAAAAGGAAGGCAACGTGCCATGGCAACGATGTAGCTATGATTGTTGTATGCAAAGGCAAGGTTGCCCTAGCCATGGATACTGGCAGCAGTTTGCCATAACCAAAGCAATCGAGTGGGAGTGGGAGGTGAGAGGTATGGGGGGGGATTGTGTTTATATATATGAATGTTATATGTATAAATATAAAAAAACATTAATATTTTTTTTATAGATAGATTTTAGGGCATTTTTATAATTTGTATGAGGTAGGACAATTTTATTATTTTATTTCAGAGTGGTATCAAGTGCTTAGCTTTGTCTATTCTTGTTTATTACTTCCATATGCTTCATTAAAGCAAAATTGGGTTTGTAACAGACTATCATGTAGATTAAGAATAACGAAGTTGCACAAGAAATACCTTTGGAATCTACAGTAATTATTTTATTCATGGCTAAAGAATTTTTCAATCGTGAACAAAATAAAGAAGATGGCTCTTTCCATGTACTCTATATATGTTCTTATTTAGGGATACTTGTTGAATTGATTCATGAAATAGTAATTACCATATATCGTCATTAGATATCACTTGTGGCATATTTAAATTGAATCTCATGGCAATGAAATAGAAAACCTTTGTGTAAGCACAAATTTTTTATCTGCAAAAATTAAAATTACAAAACAAGAAAACTTCATACAAATAAAATGAAATTAAAATCAATCAATCAATTGTGAACTCAATCTCTAATTTAATACTATGTTTCTTTCCTTCCAAATATAATTTTGAATTTAATGAGCTCTGCAAAGAGCACTTTGAATGTTATGAATCTCCTTAAATTTAATTTGAAGAAAAATAACGCTAGTTTGAGGGTTTCACACCTTAATCTCTAATCAAATACCAAAATATATGAGCTCCATGAAAAACATCTTGAACATCGTGGATCTCCTTGAATTTAATTTGAGTAAAATAACACCAATTCAAGGGCTTTGCACCTTAATTCCGAATCAAATGCTAGAATATGATGAGCTCCGTGAAGAGTGCCTTGAATACCGTGGATCACCTTAAATTTGATTGAGAGAATTGCTGGACTCCTTCAAAGTTCCTCTCACTTTGTGGAATTCGTGTTGTGTGTTGAATGAACTTTAGTCAACCCCTTTATATAGACGCTTGATGGAAGACTTCTAGGTTGACTCGAATTTCTTTGATGATTATCTATTTGATAAGATAATATCAAATATTAAGAGATAATATCAGATGTCAAAAGATAATATCAAATATATTTGAATTAATTAGTCAAAATATGCTAATTTAAAATTAACTATTTATTTCTTGGAATTAAATTTAGTAAATTTCAAAATATAAATAGAAAATTTTAAATTAGCATATTTTTGACACATGTCATTTCTCAATTGACCAAAAATTGATATGTCTACAAATGCCCCCACTTCAAGACAGGATGAAAGATATGCCAATTATCCATGAAAGAGGCAAGGTTCAAAGTATTTGAGAACTTTTCCTTTTCTCTCAATTTTTTCACACATGTTTGTGACAAGAACATCCTCCAAGAATTCTTTAAGCTATTTCATGTCAAAGAAATAAAAGGATCAAGTCATAACATAATTCAAAATAAATATCCTTCTGAAAGGGGTTCCGTACAAAGTTTATACTCATGCAGGCCACAAGTAACATGTAGTTTAGGCTTGTACTTCAAGGAGCATATTTAATTTGAATAGACATTTTATACTCATGTCAAGGAGTTCACTTGAATTTGATTGACATTTTATACTCATGTTAAGGAATTCACTTGAGTTTGACTTAATAGATAGTTTACACTCTTATCAATAAGTACATGGGGAGAATTTGAATACTTAGATAGTTTATACTTGTATCTAGGAGCTTTATTGAATGTTTAAGCTCATATCAAGGAGAATATGGGGAAACTTTAAATATTTACATAGTTTATGCTCATATCTAGGAGTCTTATTGACAATTTAAACTCTTATCAAGGAGCACATGGGGAGAGTTTGAATATTTAGATAGTTTGTGCTTGTATTTAGGAGCCTGACTGATAGTTTATGTTCTTATCAAGGAGCACATGTGGAGACTTTGAATATTTAGATAGTTTAAGCTCATATATAAGAGACTTATTGAAAGTTTAAGCTCATGTTAACGAGCACATGTGGAGATTTTGAATATATAGATAATTTATGCTCATATGTAGGAGCCTCATTGAAAGTTTAAGCTCGTATCAAGGAGCACATGGGAGACTTTGAATATTTAGATAATTTATGCTCGTATTTAGGAGCATTATTGATAGTTTAAACTCTTATTAAAGAGCACATGGAAAAACTTTAACTTGAGAATTTTGGATAGTTTATGGTCATATCTAGGAAAACATGTGAAGACTTTAACTTGAGAATTTTAAATAGTTTATGCTTGTATTTGAGAGAATTATTGATAGTTTAGACTCCTATCAATGAACATTGGAATTTGAAAAATTGAGCTTTGGATTCGAAGACTAGAAGATTTGGATCTTTGAGTTAGAGACTTAAAAATTTAAATCTTGAACTTAGAGATTTAGAGACTTGAGCCTTTGATTTGAAGACTTGAAAACTCGAGTTGTAGATTTGGAGACCCGAAGACTTGGAAACTTGGAAATTTGAATTCAGATACTTAGGGATTTAAGAATTTTAGATCATTTCTACTCTTATTTGGGAGTAATATTAACAGTTTAGACTCTCATCAATGAGCATTTGGAATTTAAAGACTTAAGCTTTAGACTTGAAAATTAAAAGATTTGAATCTTTGATTTACAGACTTATAAATTTGAGTCTTGGACTTGAAAACTTCGAGACTTGAGTATTTGACTTGAAGACTTGGAGATTTGAGTCTTAAACTTGAAAGACTTAATGTAACACCCCAAAATTTTTTTTTGATAATAATTAGGAAAATGTAGTTATATGATATTAGAAATTAGGCTTTAAATAAATAAAATTTAAGAAGGGAGGTTAATAAAATTATGAAAACTAGGGGAACTGAAAATTTAAGTTAGTTGGACTTAACTATAAAAAATTTAAAAATTTTGGGGGTTAGAATATAATAAATAGAAGTTTGGGGGTTAAAATTAGAGGTGTGGGTTTAAGTGTAAGGCAGTTAAAAATTTTAGGAGGGAAATGTAGACAGTGGAAAGTTCAAGGTGGCCGGTGCAATTAAGGTAGAGCTTGGTCTATTTATAGTTAAGGACAAAATTTTATGAAATTTTCACCTTCATACCCTCACCCTCCAACACTTGGTTTTGCTCCATTTTAGCTCAAAATTGAAATCTAAACCAACCATCTTGTTCCTTACCTCCCCAGAAACATGACCATACCAAATTTCTCCAAAAATAACCAATAAAAAATGAAAACCCAATGGCCGGTGAAGAAGGTGGATGGTGGAAATGGTTTGTCGATTTACGGGTTGAAATTTCAAAGCCTTAGGTTAGTCATGTAGGACTCATCATGGGGAACATCTTGGTATCTTCAGTTCGAAGATTGGAGGATGGAGGAGGGATAATTTTGAAGAACAAGAGGTGGCGGTAGATGATTTTGGAGCAAATTGACTGGCGAGAAAGTAGAAAAAGCAAAAATTAACTTGGGGGTTTGGTTTGGCATGGTGAGGTGCAGTTCCAGGTGGTGGCAAATGAGCTCTAGCAGTGGTCAATGGGCAAAATCTTCAGCCCTTCATGTTGAACGTGTTCAGGTTGAAATTGAACTTTGAATCAAACTAGATTTGGTTCAATTGGGTAAATTTTAATTCTATCTGAATAAATTTACCTTGAATCAATTTAAATTGGATTGAGTTGACTTGAGCTTGAGATTTGAGCATTGACCTGAATAGTATGAATGTAATTTTTGTATGACTAAACCTCCGATTATAGGCTCTAGTTGAGTTTTGTTTGGAACAAACTTAAATAAAATAAAATAAATTCAATAAATGTTGTTGAGGGAGGTTAGAAGTGATATGTCAACTCTAGAACTGGATCATGAGAGTTAAGTAATTTATCATACTAGTGCTAAAAGCTATAATGACGTTATATGTATATAGTTGAGAGTAACCCATCCTTGGAAGTCAAACACATGAATAGGACCTATGTAGATTGTTTTTGAACAACAAAATGTGACAACTTAACGAGCAATGTGATAATGTTGGAATCAGGCTCTAATACCCTGTTTAATAAAATTAGGTAATGAGAATACGGATATTGAAGAAAGTCAAGAGGGCAATGTCTGATCAAAACTATTAGGTGAGCTTTTATTAGCTTTTATTGTTGGAAAAAAAATATAGGGAGTTGTGAGTGCATCATTATTACATGATTTTGTTGATGTTGATACCAATCGTTGCCGTTGTTATTCTATATCACTTATCAACTCTTAGCTATTATAATAATCTTGATTTTGCCTCTGGTCTCTTCTTTAGTGGTTATTAATCTATGCTCATATGGGATTAATTTCTGTCCCAAATTATTGAATTTTACATATGTGCACAAGTTTTGAGTAAATAACTACTTGTGAAAATAGTACTTCACATCGCTCCTTCTCACTGAGCATTTCTTATTAATTTTGTTCGTTGTTGCTTTACCTAAAATTGGCAATTGTGCTGAGAAAGCTGAAAGTGATTTTGAAATATTTGTTGTAGCGCCATGCCTCTTTGGAAACCAGCATAATGTTGGACTTGTTTATAATGATGTTAACATGACATTTTGATTTGTGTTATGAGTTGCTGTTGGATATATTCGGTGTTGTCAGTGGATATGACTAATGCCCTTGGGGGTAGGCCCTGGGATTGGTATCGAAAGATGATTAGGCGGTGCGGGCTGATGGTGGCTAGTCTCCAGTCGATACCTTATTACGACTATCTTGTCTCCTAGTCGGTTGGAGGTAACTATCTACAAGCGGGGTAAAGCATGTAGTTAGCCATGGCATCTGCATATGTGATTCTGAGCTGATCACCTAAGTTAGAGGAATAAGGGTTTCTATGTTTTTTTGATAGTGGAGAGATAAAGTAGGAGAACTATCAACAGCATGTATTGTAAAAGTATTATGAATTTCATTTTTAATGTGATTTAACCTCGTTTTGTGTCCCTTGTCTATATTTGCTATTCAATTTGCCGCCGCTACTATTATATTTCCTACTGATTCTGGTAGTTGTGACTACATAACTCTGAAATCTTGTGTAATATGTTCACTAGAATGAGTATGGTTGTCATTGCCTGCAACCCATTGTTCTACATTAAGTTATTAATTCAGTTAGTGGTTACTCTGTATAACTACACAACCTTTGTTGTTTTATAGGTCACTAAGTCATTTGGACTTATAGTTGTCTTTGTTCATTTTGTTCTCCTCCCAGATAAGATGATGCAAGCCTTAGAGGGTTACGTATACTTGTACATGTTGCATATAGTTTTGGCTATTGTAGCTAAATAGCATTAAAGTGCTAAAACCCTTTTGTGATATAGTATGCCTTGAAGGCATCATTTTGTATGTGATATAACTGTACAGGTTTGACTACTAGTAATTAATATGAAGTTTAGAACTTTTCCTTTTACTATGATGTCATTTTTCATATATTCTTTGATGGAATGATTGTTGGATTACTAGCGCCCTAACTAGGGGCTCCTAACTCTATGTAGGGACGTTATTGGTGGTATTAGGGCTTATGTTTGTGAGGACCTAGGTTATTATATGTTATGTAGACCTTTTGGGACTTTTTGTGTTGGTGAACATTTTTCTAGGATAAATTTTATTTTTGTTGTATCTATGTTTGAGAATGTTAGTAGGTATAGCAGGAGCATGACATTTATTTGTAATGGTGCTAATAGATTAAAAAAATTACATGCTTGTAGGATGGATAGGGACCCTAGGAAAGGGAAGGTGCCTGCAGAGGATGAGAAAGAAGAAGGGGAAGAGGGAAATAAAGCTCCTGAAGTTGTGCGAGAGCTAGAAGGCTCATATATACGACTTGTTATGGCGCATAGAATGAAAAAATTTAGAGTTTTTCCAGAGAGAAAGAATGTTAGCTGCTAGTGATAATGAGATTGATTGGCTTAAGGGGGAAAGGGAGTCGAGAAAGATTACTATAGTGGAAAATAAGTTGGAAAAATTGCAACAAATGTGAAGATACGTGGAAAGCTCGTAGGGACACCTCGAGCAACTGCACCGTAGGGCTATGGATCAACTTAGAGATATTATGGGAAGCCTCATGAGTATGATTGATGATCTGATGGATATTCCAGGGGACCTAAGAGCAGAAACTTCGAGGCTCCAACCCCCTAAGGAAGTTAAAGAGGTTACTTCAGAAAGGATAGAGAGGGTGCAGGAAGAGCGAGGTTATGAGGAAAATCTTAAGGAAACAGCACTAGAAGAGGACCATAGGGGAGGAGAAGAGCAGCAGCAGCAGTAAGAAGCAGTGGAGGAAGAAGAAGAGGAAGAAGAGAAAGTAAAAGTGGGGATGGATGTGGACCAAGATCTGGAGGATATTGAGTCCACTATCACAAATGTTGAAGACTAAAGAAAGAAACACTTGTATGTATGTAAATATATGTGCAGTAGCGTAACTATGGTAATAGATCTGTAAACATAGGTTGAGGGCATAATAAACTAGCCATGCTTTAAGCCTAGCCAATTTTGCATGTTACGAACTAGGTGAATAGTTAGCATAGCCCATTTTGTTTGTAAATTTGGATGTTTAAAACCTTGCTAGTGCTAACTTGGTGATTAATGAAATATCTTTTTAGTTTAATAAATTAAATGTGTCTCCTTTATGGAAATGTTATTATTTGGAAATACATGTGTAATGAAATATTCTCTCAATTTTCTTGCAAACTCAAAAGAACAGGTAATATCCCCTAACCCTAAAGAGAGTTGGAATCAATTGATGGCCTCACACAAGGAGTCGAAAGTACATCCTAGACCATTTTCGGGTCATAGAGGATGACCTCTAGGTAGTAGATCAAGTGGCCATAGTGGTCAAGGAAGAGGTACATCAAGCTAGGAACTGCCCTAAATCAAGGAAGAAGTGGGTTAGAACCCATCTATCGATCTTTCGACCTCAGAACAACTGGCAGAATTGATGCAGGCTAAGTGGTGATAGTTCATGCAGTTCTATCAGTAGCAGGGGCAAGCCACTCAAGACCAAAATAAATAAGAACAGACAGAAGATCGGGGTTTAGAACGATTTCTCCAATTTCATCCCCCGACTTTGCTAGGTGAATCGGATGACCAAAAGGTAGAGTCTTAGATTAAGATGCTTGAAAAGATCTTTTGAGCATCCCATTACTCTAAGGAACAAAAAGTTAATTATGCTACCTTTCTGTTAGAGGAAGTTGCATATCAATGGTGGAGAAAGTCGAGAGATGGTGGGAACGAGATGGTGTTCCCCAAACTTAGGAAAAGTTTACCCGAGAACTTATGAATAAGTTTATACCACAGGTTGTGAGGAGTTCTCGAGAGTAAGAGTTCATGGATCCTATTCAGGGGCAAATGACAATGGCACTATACAAAGTAAAGTTTAACAGATTGATTCAGTATGCACCGCACATACTTGGGGATGAGGAGTGAAGGGCAAAGAGATTCATTGATGGACTCTAACTCAATATTCAATAGGCCCTTATTTCCTGAAATTTATTGAACTATGACAATGCCAACGAAAAGGCCATATAGATAGAATCAGGATCTCGAGAATTGTGAAAGATTGAAAAAAGGGTCAAATATGGGAAAGCTTTAGAATTCCAAGCCTTAGTACCAACAGAGGAAATTTAGGAGGAAAATAGAGTAAACCCTAAATTAGAGCATTGAGGCCACATCCATATAGAGTTGGGAGCACAATGTATCTTACCCAAAATACTAACAAAGGAAATTATAAATTTTGTGGGCTACTAGGCCATAGTGAAACAAACTATTGGAGAAAATAAGGGAGGTGTGTGCATTGTGGCCGTGACCAACATCTGATTCAAAATTGTTCTAACACCAACAGGGTGCTTGCAAAAACCAAAAAAGATAAGGGTAAACAAGTTAGAGGTCCAAATGTCAAACCAAAAGTTTAGGCTAGGGCATATGCTCTTATTGGTGAAGAGGGACCTAACCCAAATTACATTGTTGAAGGTATAGTTTTTATTTATGATATTGTTGGTAAGACTCTTTATGATCCAGGTGCTACTCATTCTTTTATATCTATACGCTTTACACCTAAACTGAGGATACCTTTGGAATGTATGCCGTACTAACTAGATGTGCATACACCTATGAGTGTGGGGATGAGAATTGACGTTGTGTATAGTGCTTACCCTATTAAAATTGAGGATAGGGAATATCTAGCTGATTCAGAAGAATTACTGATTTGAAATTATGATTTAATTTTGGGAATGAATTGGTTGTATCATCACCAAGCCCAAGTGAATTGCTATACCAAGTAGATCAAACTTGGAGAGGCAGTGCAAACTCCAATGAATCAACCTAATAACCCTGCTCTATTAGTGTTGCTGGTATCAACAGTGGAGGCAAAAAGAATCCTAAGAGAAAGAGGTCTTAAATTTTGGGCTTATCTTATAAATAAACCATGAGACCACGCTGAGTTAAAAGAAGTAGAGATAGTGAGTGAGTTTCCTGATGTATTTCTAGAAGAAATACAAGGCCTACCCCTAATCGGGAGATAGAGTTTACCATTCATACATTTCTAGGAGTAAAACCATAATCGAAGACTCCATACCAGATGGCCTCTACGGAGTTGAAGGAGTTAAAGAAATAGTTGCAAGAGTTAGTAGGAATTTATTTGACCTAGTGTCTCTCCTTAGGGTGCCCCGTGCTTTTTGTTAAAAGAAGGATGGAACACTTTGGATGTGTGACAACTACTGGGAGTTAAATTGGGTCACTATAAAGAACAAATATCCTTTACCCCGTATAGAGGAACTATTTAATTCACTACAAGGACATACAGTCTTCTTGAAATTAGACCTGAGATAATGGTACTACCAGCTAAAAATTCAAGAAGAAGATATTCTAAAGGCAACATTTAACTCTCGATATGGTCACTATGAATTTGTGATGATGCCATTTGGACTAACAAATGCTCTAGCATTATTCATGGATATAATGCATCAAATATTTCATCCCTACTTAGATCAATTCATAGTGATCTTTATTAATGATATCCTAGTCTATTTTAAGATGGAAGAAGAACATACCGCTCACTTGCGTTTTGTTCTAGAGACCTTTTGAAGACACCAGTTATGTTCTAAGTTCAGTAAATGCGAATTTTGGTTAGAACGAGTAACCTTCTTAGGGCACATTATATCTGAAGATGGGATAGAAGTTAACCCGATGAAGATTGAGGCAATCATCAATTGAAAACAACTAAAAAACATAATCGAGGTATGAAGTTTCTTAGGGTTCATGGGGTATTATCGAAGGTTCGTACAGAATTTTTCCAAGTTGGCAAACCCACTGACCAAACTCACTTAAAAGGACCAACAGTTCGAGTGGAACGAGGCATGTGAGTAGAGTTTTTAGGAATTAAAAAGGCAATTAGCCTCATCCCCAATTTTGGCTCTTCCTAAAGGACTAGAAGGATTTACAGTGTATACTGATGCATCTAAGGAGGGACTTAGCTGCATGCTTAAGCAAAGAGAGCATGTAATCGCTATACTTTGAGAAAACTTAAAGTACATGAACAAAATTATCCCACACATGATTTGGAACTAGCCATGGTGATTTTCACTTTGGCTAAATGGAGGCATTACTTGTATGGTGTAGTTTTTGAGGTTTACACTGACCATAAAAGCTTGAAATACTTGTGTTCCCAAAAGGACTTAAATATGCATCAATGCAGATAGATGGAGTTTTTTGAGGATTATGACTATACTATAACCTATCATCCAAGTAGAGTCAACATATTAGTAAATTTTTTAAGTCAAAAGGGAAGGTTAACCCATATGCAAGGAAGGAGAGCACAAGGGGGACAAGGTGAGTAGACCATTATAAAAATGAGCAATTGTTCATGGCTTGCAAAACTCAGTATTCGTCCTGAATTATATGATGAATTGTGAAAAGGTCAAATAGAGTATGAAGAAAATCTAAAATACAAGAAAACTAACTCTAGCCTTAAGGATTCAAAATTTAAGATCGATGATCACGATGTACTATTATTCCATTAGCACTTTTGTGTGCCTGAGAAATTAAGACGAAGACTTCTAAACGAAGCGCATCGAGCTAAATACACAGTACACCTATGAGGCACAAAAATGTACTATAACTTGAAGAAAAACTTTTGGTGGAATGGAATGAAGAGAGATATCGCCAACTATGTACAGAAATGCATGACATGCTAGTTGGTGAAAGCCAAGAATCAACAACCATCAGGGGCTTTGCAACTACTTTCAATCCTTGATTGGAAATAGGAACACATCACTATGGATTTCATGATCGATCTACTTATTGTGCTAGGTGGATATAACAATATATAAGTGATAGTAGATAGGTTAACCAAGTTTGTACACTTTCTACCAGTAAAATCTCAGTATCGAGTAGAGAACTTGACAAGCCTCTATGTCAAGGAGATCATTTGACTGCATGGAATCCCAGGTAATATTATATTAGATTGAGATCCTAAGTTTACCTCAAGATTATGGAAAATTCTACAGGAGCATCTTGGAATAAAATTGCATTTCAGTATGGCCGCACATCCACAAATTGATGGTCAGTCAGAGCGCATTATTTGAATTTTAGAAGATATGCTTCGGGCGTGTACTTTAAATTTCAAGGGAAGTTGGGATAGGCATTTTCCATTGATAGAATTTGCCTACAATAACAGTTATCAAGCTACTATACAAATGGCACCCTATGAAACTCTTTACGGTCAAAGGTGTCGATCACCTTTACATTGGGACCATGATGAGCTAAAAACTTTAGGCCATAAAGCATCAATGAGTATACCACCAGAGCTCATTGAAGAAGCCATTGACAATATTCAAATAATAAGACAACAGATGAAAGCTGCACATGATCGTCAAAAGATTTATGTTGATGGGCGAAGGAAAGATTTAGAATTTAATGCAGGAGATAAGGTATTTCTAAATGTATCTCATCGCAAGGGTATCAAATGAATTGAAAAAGGAGGAAAGCTTAGCCCAAGGTACATTGGACCCTTTAAGATCTACGAGAGAATCAGGCAAGTAGCTTATCGACTAATATTACCACCCAATATGACTGAGATACATGATATATTCCATGTTTCGCAACTCAGGAAGTATTACCCTGATCCCTCCCACATTGTGACCTCTGAAAGTACTCCACTACAAAGTGATCTCTCATATGAAGAACGTCCTATTGCCATTCTATATCAAAAGTTTCAGGAGCTTAGAAATAAGAGAATTCCTCAAGTAAAGGTGTTATGGAAGAACCAATATGTAGAAGAAGCAACCTAGGAATGAGAAGATTTTATATGGTAGCATTACCCCGAACTCTTCCAATCTCTAGGTATAAAACTAGGGACTGGATTCTCTTAATGGGAGAGGAATTGTAACACCCCAAAATTTTTTTTTTTGGATAATAATTAGGAAAATAAAATTATATGATATTAGAAATTAGGCTTTAAATAAATAAAATTTAAGTGGGGAGGTTAATAAAATTATGGAAACTAGGGGAACTGAAAATTTAAGTTAGTTGGACTTAACTGTCAAAAATTTAAAAATATTGGGGGTTAAAATATAATAAATAGAAGTTTGAGGTTGAAATGAGAGGTGTGGGCTAAAGTGTAAGGCGGTGAAAAATTTTGGGGAGGAAATGTAGATGGCGAAAAGTTTAGAGTGGCTGGTGCAATTAAGGTAGAGCTTGGTCTATTTATAGTTAAGGATAAAATTTTATCAAATTCTCACCTTCATACCCTCACCCTCCAACACTCAGTTTTACTTCATTTCAGCTCAAATTGAAATCTAAACTAACCATCTTATTCCTTAGCTCACTAGGAACATGACCATACCAAATTTCTCCAAAAATAACCAAGAAAAAATGAAAACCCAGTGGCTGATAAAGAAGGTGGATGGTGGAAATGGGTTTGTCGATTTATGGGTAGAGGCTTTGAAGTCTTGGGTTAGTCATGTAGAACTCATCATGGGGAACATCCTAGTACCTTCAGTTCGAAGATTGAAGGCTGGAAGAGGGAGAATTTTGAAGAAAAAAAGGCAGCAGTAGACGATTTTGGAGTAAATTGATCGGCGAGGAGGCGGCAAAAGCAAAAATTAACTTGGGAGTTTGGTCCAACATGGTGAGGTGCAGCTCTAGGTAGTAGTAGATGAGCTCTAGCGGTGGTCAACGGGTAGAATCTTCAGCTTTTCATCTTGAACGTGTCTGGGTTAAAATTGAACCTTAAATCGAACTAGATTTAGTTCAATTGGATAAATTTTGTTTCTGTCAAAATAAATTTCCTTGAATTGATTTGAATTGGATTGAGTTGACTTGAGCTTGAGATTTGAGCATTGACCTGAATAGTATAAATGTAATTTTTGTATGATTAAACCTCCAATTGTAGGCTCCAGCCGAGTTCCATTTGGAACAAACGTAAATAAAATAAAATAGATTCAATAGATGTTGTTGAGGGAGGTTAGAAGTGATATGTCAACTCTAGAACTAGATCATGAGAGTTAAGTAATTTATCGTACTAGTGCTAAACGTTATAATGATGTTATATGTATATAGTTGAGAGTAACCTATCCTTGGAAGTCAACTACATGAATAGGACCTATGTAGATTTTTTTTGAACAATAAAATGTGACAACTTAATGAGCAATGTGATAACGTTGGAATCAGACTCTAATATCCTATTTAATAAAATCAGGTAATGGGAATGCGGATATTGAAGGAAGTCAAGAGGGCGACATCTGACCAGAATTGTCAGGTGAGCTTATATTAGCTTTTATTGCTGGGAAAAAAATATAGGGAGTTGTGAGTGTATCATTATTACATGATTCTATTGGTGTTGATACTAATTGTTGTTGTTGTTATTCTATATTACTTATCGACTCTTAGCTATTATGATAATCTTGATTTTGCCTCTAGTCTCTTCTTTAGTGGTTATTGACCTATGCTTACATGGGATTAATTCCTATCCCAAATTATTGAATTTTACGTACGTGCACAAGTTTTGAGTAAATAACTACTTGTGAAAATAGTACTCCATATCGACTCTTCTCATTGAGCAGTTCTTGTTGATTTTATTCGTTGTTGCTTTACCTAAAATTGGCGATTGTGTTGAGAAAGCTAAAAGTGATTTTGAAATATTTGTTGTAGCACCATGTCTCTTTGGAA
This sequence comes from Jacaranda copaia, assembly GCA_014898725.1. Classification (NCBI taxonomy): domain Eukaryota; kingdom Viridiplantae; phylum Streptophyta; class Magnoliopsida; order Lamiales; family Bignoniaceae; genus Jacaranda; species Jacaranda copaia. The sequence goes on from JACGDI010000193.1 coordinate 1,700,546, forward strand.
ACCAGCATAATGCTGTTGAATATATTTTGTGTTATGAGTTGTTATTGGATATATTCTATGTTGTCTGTGGATATAACTAATACCCTTGGGTTGCTGTTGATTTGTGTTATGAGTTGCTGTTGGATATATTTTGTGTTGTCAGTGGATATGACTAATACCCTTGGGGATGGGCCCTGAGATCAGTACCAAAAGATGATCGGATGGTATGGGCTGATGGTGGCTAGTCTTTAGTCGATACCCTATTACGACTGTCCTATCTCTTAGTCGGTTGGAGGTAACTATCTACAAGCGGGGTAAGGCATGTAGTTAGCCATGGCATCTGTATATGTGATTTCGAGTCAATCACTCGAGCTGGAGGAATAAGGATTTCTATATTTTTTTGAAAGTGGAGAGATAAGGTAGGAGAACTATTAACAGCATGTATTGTAAAAGTATTATAAATTTCATTTTCAATGTGATTTAACCTTATTTTGTGTCCCTTGCCTATATTTGCTATTCAATTTGCCTGCCGCTACTATTATATTTCTCACTAATTCTGGTAGTTGTGACTACATTACTCTGAAACCTTGTGTAATATGTTCACTAGAATGAGTCTGGTTGTCACTGCCTGCAACCCGTTGTTCTACATTAAGGTAATAATTCAGTTGGTTGTTACTCTGTATAATTGCACAACCTTTGTTGTTTTATTGTTCACTAAGTCATTTGGACTTACAGTTTGTCATTGTTCATTTTGTTCTCCTCCCAGTTAAGAGATGCAAGCTTTAGAGGGTTAGGTACACTTGTACATGTTGCATATAGTTTTAGTTGTTGTAGCTAAATAGCGTTGAAGTGCTAAAACCCTTTTTGTGATATAGTATGCCTTGAAGACATTGTTTTGTATGTGATATAACTATATAGGTTTGACTACTAGTAATCAATATGAAGTTTAGAACTTTTCCTTTCACTATGATGTCATTTTTCATATACTCTCTGATGAAATGATTGTTGGATTGCTAGCGCCCCAACTAGGGGCTCCCACCTCTGGGTAAGGGTATTACACTTGAAGACTTGATCCATTGATTTGGAAATTCGAATTTAGATACATGGGAACTTGAGAACTTTAGATAGTTTATACTTTTATATCAGAGTATTATTGCTAATTTAAACTCTTATCAAAGAGTATTTGAAATTTGAAGATGAAAATTAATTGCCCCCAATTTCATCATCATCAGCATTAATTAAGTATTCTTGTTCATCAAAATTCATGCTTATTTCAAAATTATGTGCATGAGTTGCCAAATCTGCAAAAGTTTTTGGTTTAATTCCTTGAAGTATATAGCAAAGACTCCAATGCATTTCTTGGTTTCACATCTCAATAGCTGAAGCTCCAATAATTGATCTTTGCAATTTAGACTCAAATTTCTCTAGTGATTAATTTAGTTAATGATAAGTTTTTTCTACTAGCGAGAGTTGGTAAGTTCCATCATGCTAATTGTCCTTTGGGATTTGTAGAAATGATTGAAGAACTCTTGTTCCAGTTGCCCCCAACTATCGATAGAGCCTGCCTCCAAGTCAACATACTAATCAGAAGCATTGCTCTTTAATGATTGAACAAATTGCTTGACCAAATGATCTCTATATGTCCCAGCATTATTACAAGTTTCAATGAAATGAGCCATGTGCTGCTTTGGGCTGCCTTTACCATCAAATTGCTAAAAAATTTGGGGGCTGGTAATCGATCAACATCTTCAAGTTATCAATCCTTTGAGTATATGGTTTGAAGTAAGTCATAGACGACTTAAAACTTCCATCAAGCTTGTCTTTGATAGTCTCCATGATAAACTCCTTTAGTGGGTTGTTGGAAATTTGTCCAGTGGAAATTTCTAATTCTTTTGTTGCAATATTTTCATTTTTGGTTGATTGTCTCCTTGTGAATGTTTTGCCTTCGTCTTGAGCCTTAATGTGTTTCTCCATCATGTAGCTGGCATAAAAAATTTCCACTTTACTCATCAATTTGGAGATTTTAAAATCTTGCTCTTGGACATGCTCGTCAAATTTGAAATTTGTTCCCCCAATATTGTAGCACATGTTACCATCACTATCGCCACACTCAAGGAATTTGATGTTTAGTAAGGAATGGATGATATGGATTCTTTCTTTTGAGTCTCCACCATCTTCATTCATATCAATAAGATGTGACAACACCTTTTTCATAGCAAACGAAAGAGCCATCTTCGAAGATAATTGCAATTTCTTAGATGTATTTCTTGTGATAATGGCAACACTTTCTGCTCTAGCACTTAAGGAATTTGAGGTAGTAATTTGCAATGCAGCAGTTTTGTTGGCAACCATTTGATACTTCAATCTTGATGAAAGGAAGAGATGAGAATTAGAGATGTCCCATTGGGTATGCCAATACTAGTAAGTGCAAATTTTTTGTCTGCAAAAATAAAATTACAAAGCAAGAAAAATTTGTACAAATAAAATGAAATTAAAATCAATCAATCAACAGTGGATTTAATCTCTAATCTAATCATCTGATTCTTACCTTTCAAATATAATCTCAAATTTAATGAGATTCGCAAAGAATGCTTTAAATACTGTGGATCTCCTTAAATTTAATTTGGAGAAAAATAATACTAATTCGAGAGCTTTGCACCTTAATCTCGAATTAAATGCCAAAATATATGAGCTCTGCAAAAAACTCCTAGAACATTGTGGATCTGCTTGAATTTAATTTGAGTAAAATAATGCCAATTTGAGAGCTCCGCAGCTTAATCTCGAATCAAATACTAGAATATGATGAGTTCTATGATAAATGTCTTGAAAGTCGTGGATCTCCTTAAATTAGATTAAGAAAATTGCTAGACTCCTTCAAAGTTCCTCTTACTTGGTAATTTGTATTATGTGTTGAATGAGCTTTGGTCACCTCATTTATATAGACACTTGATGGGAGACTTGCATGTTGACTCGAACTTCTTTGATAGTTATCTATTTGATAAAATAATATTAAGTATTAAGAGATGATATCAGGTATCAAGAGATAGTATCAAATATATTTGATTTAATTGGTCCATAGACGTAGACACTTCATCTTTGACATTTATCAATATTTGATTTGATCATAAAATAAATACTAGAGTAATAATTAAAATTAACTATTTATCTTTCAAAATTAAATTTAATAAATTTTGAATTATTAATAAAAAATTTTAAATTAATAATTAACTTATTATTTGACAAATGTCACTTTTCAATTGATCAAAAATTTATATGTCTACGCTTGGTGTCACCAGTTTCGCATCATTTACTATTCTTGCTTCTTATATATAGCAATCATTTCACTACTTTGTACTGTTGAGTCCAGCAGAAATCAAGTTAAATAGAACGTAGTAGCTACGATTTATATCATGTGCAAACAAGAAGAAAGATAAAGGAGGCGACAAAGCTTGACCTAATACCAAATGCAAAGCAACTTTGTGGTTGCTCTTAAATTTACAATGCCAATTCGATAACCTTTATACATTTCCCTTAGACACAAACATGATGGTGCATTTCTTGTGACATTTTTGTTGCAAAGTTCTATTTTCCTGTAGTGTCATGAATTGCAAGAATTTTCAGAGTTTAATTCAACTTAACTAAAATAGAGATAATTTAAATATTAAAATAAATTAAATAATTTTCATGAATTTTCATTTAATTTAAATGAAAACATATTTATAATTAAAAAAAGTCAAATTTAAAACAAAGTATTATTTCTTGAATTAATATTATCACTATTTCAATCTTTGCATAAGCCTTTTTAACTAAATTTTGCTCAAAATCAATCTCTTCAAATTCAATTGAAAGGTTTCCTTTCATATTTTCTCAAAATTAGTTAAATATGAAATTCGTTTTATTGCTATAAGTGTTTTTAGCAACCATGTAAAACTACATGTTGTAAATAAAGTATTTTTAGTGATCCTTATAATGTTGGTTGTTATGAATATATGTTCAGCAGCCAAATTAGTTGGTTGTTGATGATCAATTTAAAAAACTTGTAGTAAGATTTAGTATCTTGTTAAATGTGTCACAATTAATATTTATATATATCAATTATGAAAAATCTCATTGAAAAATTCCAACTTTCATCGCTATACTACTAGCTAAGGTTGACCAAATTATTGTTATCATTTACAACTATCGAATATTGTTGGGCCGCAAAAACGACTTATACTAATTGGACTTTAGCAATCCAATCACTTTCGTCACTAACTTTATTATTTAGTAACTATTTTGTTATTGTTGTTAATTAAATTAATTTTTTTTAGTGATTAAAAAAACTCAAAAAAATAACGGAAAGATGATTTAGCTTTTAACTATGTTTTTAATTGGAGTATTTTTTACACATTCATCACATCAACATATCAAGATATCAAAGGCTAATTAAATGTAATTAATAATTTCTGTCAAATCATATTACATTTAACGTACAGAAAAAAGCTACCGTAACATAGACTAATTGGGATAAATTTGGTAAGATCAATTTAAGGCCAAATTCTTTTTTCAACTTAACCAATTAAGAGAATCCTCGTCGTTTTAAAAAGAGTTGGAATCTGGAAAACTTGTAGCTTGGGGCAGTGAGTTGATTTCCAAGTCTATCCCGCGTGTACCCGGAAGACTTAAAATGGATAGTACTTGTGGTTATAGCAGCAAAGACTTGAGATTTGCCATGTTCCAGGTCAAGGCATTGATTGTTGGGCTATATATGATTGCCCAAGAAATATATCTTATGTGATCATTGCGAGAAGGATGGATGGCATATATAGCTTGTAATAATATATATACATATATATATAGGGCATGTTGCAAAGATATACAAGCTCGCCGCGCCGGGGGAAAAACGATCAAGTTGGTTGGTTGGTTGGTTAGCTGATCTATATTTCCTTGCTTTTGCACACTAAGCTAGAATTCATTTTACCATCCCACATCACAAGTACACTATCAAAACTAATTTGAATTTGTCATGGAATGATCTCACAGGTGAGTTACCTCAAATCCGTGGCGCCAAATTAGATGTTTCTCAGAGGCTTCTCTGGACAACGTTTACGATAAGTAATTTATTTCAGTTCTCACAGGTAAGTTGCCGCTTTTACTGGAAAATCTCGGCAAATTTGAATTTTGATCCCGTTTTTTACTAGTTTCGCATATTGCATCTGATAAGTACCTTTTTTTTTTTTTTGGTTAATTTGAGGAATCAAAAGAGCTTTTGGCCATAAGTTAACGGAAGTTGAACATTTTTGGTTACATAAGTTATGCCCATTTTGGACTTTTGGTCCCAAAGGGAGCTCTAATAAATTTTTGAAGAAGAGGAAAAATAATGGCTGCAATTGAAGGCGTCGTTTGTTTTTGTGGCACATATTCCAAAGACTATAAATGGATATTAAATGATATGAATACACTGTATCTATATTTGTATCCATTTAAGTTTTATAATATTTGAATTCGTATCTAACGAATATTTTTTAATAACATTCGAATTCGCATCCGCCGGATATTATTTGAATTCAGATATATTCATATCCGATTATAATTATTAGAATTATTCATTTATAAATATTCAAATATTCATTTATAAATATTCGAATATCCGTTTACACATATTCGAATATCCGAATCAGTCAGCTTATAATAAAATGCATATTTTTTCTAATAAATTTCATAAAAAAATAATTAAATAAATAACCACTCGAAAAAAAGTTCTTTTGCCTGACTTGCACTATATACACCTTGGTGATGGCTTCTCTCTCTTGGACGCAAAGAAAAATCTATTTGAAAACCTGAAATTTTAATTGAAGCCAAACAAACGCAGTCACAGGCACAGTTCCTTTCGGTGAAGGCAAGAAATTTCAGACGTGGGCAACATAATTCTCTGTTCAAAACACAAGAAAACACGTCAAAATTTGCACGAAACCTGATAAGTGGAGAAAACAATACTGACGAAAGGAATTGTTGAATAGAACAAAACTGTGGAATCTTTTTGCAGTAAGTGGCTTTACATGGAAATAAAAAATGGGACTTTCCACTTTTCAAGATTTTGAATGAAGGCTTTATCTTGTGGTCTCTGTTTTTTCTGCAGCAGAGATAAAGATGATGAGTGTACAATTTAATTCTGTCTGGATTGTCCATGGGGAGGCGAGAGCTAGCAGATCTGCCGGTTGCTGGCTCTCGCCGGGAGGTCAGCCCTGTTTGCTGGCTCTTGCGATGGGGAGGCCAGCCCCATCGCCTCAGGGCGAGAGCCAGCAAATCCGCCGGCTCCCGGCTTTGGCGTTGTGGAGGCCAACGGGCTTCCATGATGAGCATCTCGCTGGCGCTTTGGCGAGAACGATAGTGTATAGGGAAATTAAAAATAAAAATAAAAAGGAAGAAGCAGCAAGAAGAGAGTACCTGGTAATTGGTGGCGGTTGGTGTGAATGAGGAGAGAAGTGAAATTGAAATGTAAATGGTTAATGGGAGCTATCAGCTAGAGTGGATATTTCACTTTTGACTTTCATATTTTTTATTTTTTTTATTTTATTTTGATAATTTTTATTTAATTATAGTAATTAAATTTTTAAATTTTAAAATTTTTAAATTTAAAATTTAATTATTCACTGATTTGTTATATATGATTTTTATTTATATCTTGATACTTAATATTTTTTTATATTATATTTAATATAATTTTAAAAACTTAGTTTTTTATGATAGCTATTGAATATTGACATTTAGCTTTAGATATATAGATATAATAATGTTAATCAATAAAAATATTTTTTTGTTATTAATATTTTGGGGTTTCAAATTTGTAGAGTTGTGAGATTTAGGATTTAGAGTTTTAAGTTTTATATTTAGATAAATTTTATTAGTTTTCTAAATTAATAATAGTAAAAATCTACAAAATAAAGTTACAAAATGATATATTCATCTTATATTATATGCATAGAGTAGAGTTAGGTGTTATAAAAGATTTAAAAGTTGTTTGGGTGAGTTTATAAGCTTTTCAAAATATTTTATAAAATGTTTGTTGCTTATAAGATGTTAGTGCTTCACAATTTTTTTTAAGAAAATAGTTTATAAAATGCCTAAAATAAGATGTTAAAAACTTATAAGCACTTTTTAAGAAAGTAAGAAGTTCTTAGCTAATTTTTAAAATCTTAATAAGCTCTCTTAATTTTAATCATATTGATTATAAAATTATCATTACTAACACATTATAAGCTCCAAGATCTTATTATTCAAACACTTTGAGACCTTATTTTTCAAAAAATTATAACATCTTATAAGTTCGAAAAATATCTTATGAGATGTAGGAACTCCAAAAATATTTTATAATTATAGGAGCTTATAAGACATTTTAAAGAAGTTTAACCAAACATATTTTTTATGTCCCTTTAGCTAGCTAATAATTTTAATATTTTACTATTTTATTTTAAAATTAAAAAGTTAATTATTCTTGATTTACTTAATTTTTTTCTAATTATTAATTATCTTTATGATTAGTTAATATCAATAAAATGACACCAATATAAATTAATTATAAAGTAAAGCAACAAATATTTATATTGATTAATTTTATCATTCATATATTGATTTTTTAGTTTTTTTGATTTAATATTATTTAATTATCATCATTACCATCTATCGATTCTTCATAATCCTCACCTACCAATTTTTTTACTAATTCTTTAATTACTGATTTATACATATATTCATTTATATATGGATTATGAAATATTGAAAACAATTTATTATGTTGAATAATATATTATATATGATAATTTTTTAAATATTATATATATATTAAAATACATAAAAAGAGAATGTATTATATATCATAATTTTTTTGATATTATTTATCGAATACAAATAATGAATTTAATTAATTATAGATAATCAAATATATAAACAGATATATCGAATGGATATGTATTTAGAGCGGATATTAAATGGATCGGATAGGTATTTACCATATTCGTGTTCATTTATAATCAAATATCCACTATTCAAATACGGATAATATTCACTTTAAATAGATATGGATAATAGTTATATGAACTGATTCGAATGCGAATGATAATGAATTTTTGAATATTCATTTACAGCCCTACATACTCTATTGAAAACCTCACGGACAAATAAAAATTTAGATAGGAGGTTCTATAGTTGTGCTTCATGAATAATGATTGCAATTTCTTTATTTGGGAAGACCCTCCAATGTGTGATATAACAAGTGATAATTGGATTGCTTAGGATGTTAATTGTAATAAAGGAAAAATTGTTAAAACTTCATAAAAGACAAATTATGTCACTATATCTATTGATGGTTTCCTGATTGATAATTCTTCACTTTATTGGGATCAAAATCCAAACATGGCTAACTTATGAGACCAAAAAGTTGCCAATCTGAAAGGCACGTGAGAGGATATTATTGGCTCTATTAACTATTGGATGGAAAGACTCTTTAGTCCTCAAATTGAAAAAAAAAAAAGGAGACTTATTGGATGCAATATGTGAAAATCATAAAGAATGGAACTAAAATCCAAATGGATATAACTTATGGAACTAGAAATGCAATTTAACTATGTAATTGACATTAATATCTCACATGTAACTTGTCATGAAACCAACACATGCACACACACAATTATACAAATAAAAGAGAGAAGAAAAAAGAATTGAACACAAAAATTTAATGTGGTTTAGTTACGTCTACATCCACTAACAAGATAGAGAGAGATTCTAATATGAAGAAGTAAAAGTGTATAGATCAATGTCTCTTACGAAAATCCTAATTCCTTTATGTTTTCCCATATACTTATCTAGGCCAAATGGGCCCAAAACTATATAATATTTCATTTGGTCCAACACAAACCTCCAACTTTTATCCAATTCAATAACATCGCAAGCTTATGAGGGGTGGATCATAAATTGAATCTACCATCTTTAGGCCACATTAACAAATCTTCTCTTTGGCTTGAATTCCCTGCATCAACAAAGAAAATCACCATTTTGTCATGCAACATTGCTTCTCAAAGGGCACTATCAAGTGCCACAAACATCAACTAAGTCTAACAATGCCTAAACTTGCTAACTAGACTATCTAGGTCATCATATCTGTTGGATTATCATGTGTAGACAGTTTATGCACACGTATATTACCCTGTGGTACAATACCCTAAATGAAGTGATATTTAACATACATATGTATAGTTTGCTCATGGTACATTTGATTCTTGATTAGATTGTGGCACTTTTACTATAACAATACACTAATGTTTTCTTCTGAGTCAACACAAGATCATTCACTAAATCCTATACCCAAATAACCTTCTTTAGTGCTTCTGTTATAGCTATATACTCAGTCTTTGTAGTTGACAAAGCAACAATATTAAAAATATGATAAATTTTAAACTATTTTCAACTATTTAAACCCTAAAATCATAAATTTCTACAAATAAACAACTCAAACCCTATATCTATATGATATAATCTCAACAAAATAACGCAAATAATTTCAATCCTAAAATAAAAAAATTCCAACAAATGAAACCCTAAAATCATACAAATTAAAGCCTAAAATATGAAAATTTTATTAATTACAAAAATATAAAATTAACATATGAAATTTAAAAATTAAAATTATAAATAATGAAACTAAAAAATGAAAATTGGTGACTATGGCTGGTGGTGGTGCAATGGCGCAGCGAAATAGTGGTGGATTCGTATGGTGGTGTGCATGTTGGCGATGGTGTGGCGACTGGTGGTGGCTGGTGGGTGGTGATGCAGCTACAAAGTGAAGGAGAAAAAAGAGGGAGAGGGAGAAAAATAGAGAAAGGATGAACAAAGAATGGAGGAATAAGAAGAACCCGCACCTGCTTTCTTATTTAACTATCTAATGGAAATTCCATTAGAATTTCTGTTGGACAGTAATTATTGTAATTAACAAATAAAATTATTTACTAATTTCCAACAAAAATTGATTGGAAATTTCTCGCTAAATATCATTAGGTGGAATTGCTCTCTAAAATATGTCTTAAATTTACAGTTTAAAAATATGTTAATTTCGAAGGATTACATCAGAAATGTCTTTTTGAAAGCTTTCTGACATAATTTTCAAATGGAATATCCATAAAAAAATTTCGTCAAATTCCCACCAAAGTCAGACTTTTAGGTTTTGGATGGACTTTATTCTGTTGTATGATTGTCTGAAATCCTTTAGGAGTTTCTAATAGACGCATCCATTGCGAAATTTCTATAAAAAATTTTGAGATTTTTTCTTAGTGGGAGAAGATGCAAGAGTACAAGGAACACGCACCCCAACGCATGTGGGTAAAGTGTCACATGCTAAGGTTTGTGGAATTTGCACCTGGCTAGCATGGTCAAATGTTTTTTCGCCCCGCAATCCCTAGCATGCATCTCTTGCACCGGGCGCATGGTGCTCAAGCACAATTGCACCAAACTCATAGTTTTGACGAAAAATCTTTGACAGATTAGCTGGGCATTTTGCGAGACTTGAAAGACTTAATTTATACTATTGTGCTTTGACTGAATTAGTGAAATTCATATATTCATCTGGAGGGAATAGGCACATTACAGAACTGTGTAGATTTTTATGTAATTTATTTAATTTCTTTGCTAATATTTCATTTTGTTTATATTTGGTCTATATGAGATATTAATTAATAATGAGAATTGTTTGTCCCCAATAGAGATAGCAAACTTGACAAAGCTAGTCATCTTGAACCTTGGAACCAACAAAAGAAAAAAAAAAATTCCTTTTCAAATTGCAAACCTTCCGTCAATTATGCAGATTGACATAATTAGAAATTTAATTTGTGGAAAAACAGGCAAGCTTGGATATGTTGCGAGTGCATACTCGACCCTTGAGTATAAATCTTTCCCGCAACAATCTTTATGGTGAAGTCTCTGTATCCCTGTCCAATTGGCGAAGCATCAATTAAAAGGTTAAAATTCTACTTAAAGCTTGGCACAAATCTTCAGAAAGCTCGTTTTTGGCAACCATAAATTATGCCACCCTGCCTCATAGCAAATCAAGATATGATACAAAAGTACACTTTTCTTCAAGCTGCACTATTCATTGAAGTATTCATTTCAGTGGTGTTTGTGTGCTTAGTTTTTGGCGGATGTTTATTCATCTATCTCAACAAGAGGAAGAAAATAAGCCCAGTCGATGCTAAGCATGGAGATATATTTAGGATATGGAATTACGATGGGAAGATGGCATACGAAGACATCATTGAAGCAACAGCAGACTTTGACTTAAGATATTGTATTGGTATTGGAGGGTATGGTAGTGTCTAAAGAGCAAAATTGAACAATGGAAGAGTTGTTGCTGTAAAGAAGCTTCACAGATTTGAAGAAGAAAATCCAAATTACGTTGATTGTTTTAGGAATGAGGCTAAGGTTTTATCAGAAATACGTCATCGAAATATTGTCAGGCTTTTGGGGTTTTGCCTACATCACCATTGTATGTTTCTCATCTACGATTACATGGAAAGGGGTAGCCTGTTTTTCATCTTGAAGGATGAAGCTGAGGCTGTGGAGCTAAATTGGATTAAGAGAGTAAACGTAGTGAAGGGCATCGCCGATGCACTTTCTTACATGCATCACGATTGTAGCCCACCAATCTTACATAGGGACATTTCAAGTAACAATGTACTTTTGGATTCAAAACTGGAAGCTTGTGTATCTGATTTTGGCACTGCCAGACTGCTGGATCCTGATTCATCCAATCAGACTCTACTTGTAGGGACCCGTGGTTATATTGCACCAGGTATATATATAGCAGTATAGCACAACAGGATCTCTTCTGCAATTCTTTGTCTAATAATTAACTGGATATTGCTTAATTAGATATATATTTGCTCCTGGGTGATATTGCACATATATCATGGAGGAATTTGGTTTTGCAGAATTAGCCTACACCATGGTTGTTACAGAAAAATGTGATGTTTACAGCTTTGGCGTGGTGACCTTGGAAATCATATTTGGATATCATCCACAGGATTTTCTTTCCTTCATGATGACATCGAGACAGTTTGCAAAAAAATTAATGCTTCAAGATTTTTTAGATAAGAGGCTACCATCTCCAGATCATGATCTTAGGGTTGCTCAGGATGTAGTTCGTGCGGTGAAAATAGCACTCGCATGCATAAGTACTGACCCCAAGTCTCGACCATCAATGAAGCAGGTGGCTCAAGAGCTTCTTGTTCGCGGACCACCATTGCCCATGCCCCTTCCAGCCTTATCAATGTTGCAGCTGCTAATGTAATATTCATGAGATTGAGCTCATGAGTTATAATTAATAAGTCCTTTATTGTGATCAGTTGTAAGTTTATGCATTCGAACTAAAAGAATTTGTTGGATGTCAAAAATGGACTTAAATTCTATCTAATTGTTTTTTTTTTTTTTTTAAATGACAAGTAAAACTACATATGCGTGCAAAACTAACATATGCACAGTAGAGAAACTTAAAAATAAAAGCATTACCCATAATGTTGTTCCATATTGCAACTTGGTACAATTGCATTTCTATTTCCAATTCCATGCATTTGTTTTAATTAATAAAGTTCTAGAACATTTTAACTATAGTGTGAAATCTTCATTTTATCATTATTGGAAAATAGATTAATTTGGTTGAAATTAAAATATCAAATTCCACTTCTGAATTCCAAGTTTCATATGCTTATTTTTGTAGAGAAGAATGGGGGGATTCAAAATATTCAAAATAGGCATTGAACCCACAATTAATCAAATTCAATAAAATTTCAAATTATACTATTTTTCTTGCAATTTTTATTTTACAAACAAAAGATTTACATCACTATCTAAATAAGTCATCCTCAACCAAATGATTATTCTCTCCAGCAGAGAGCCGTGCCTGAGCTTCAAACATTTTTTGGCTCAGCTTAGCTAGACTTAGTTGCACCCGCAATGTCATCCTAAGTTTTAATCGTACGAAAATTTATTGTTCTTTTAAATTTTACCCCAAGGAAAATTTTCATAATTGAGCAGAGTAATCTAGTAAAAGTTTTGGGGCAAGATCATGTAAGAGTAAATTATCCCAGTTACTATATATACTACATGTATGCTTGTGCAGCACAATATGATATAAATGAAGCAAAAATCAGAAACATATGTTCAAGGAAAATATAAATACAAGCAAAAAATAGAATTATTAAATAGAAGAACATACTTGAATGGTATACGAAATTAAATGAGATTTGTAAGCTCAACTTTGTTGCTCTAAAAGTCTCCTTAAGATTTTATCTACCCCTCATATAGTTAAAAGGTCCTGGCAGACAATCTCCCAAAATACAAAGGCTTTTCCTCCAATTTAAGATAACACTGCAATAGAATGAAACTACAAACTAATTCTAACTTGAAACTTTTTCTTTTATGGATTGTGAATATGTGTGCAATGTAGTGAAAAAGACGTTATTCTTATTGCATTTCTTGTGTTTTGGATTTGTTCTAGACACTCCCATATATAAATTGTGACATACTCAAGGTAAAGTTGCAACTACTAATGATAAGATATAACTCTTGATTTAGCAAACGTATTTCATATCTGATTGGCTAAGAGCACATGATGAAACAAAATATATTAGTTAGCACAAAAAATAACTCTTGAAAAATTCTAGAAAGAGTTACATTCAACTAAAAATATTTTAATTAAATGTGGTCCATAAAAGGTAACATTTAATTAAATAAATTTAAAAAATTATTTTAATTAAATTTTTTCTTTTTGAAATAAGTCTGGCTGCAATGAGACTGCATTGCGCCCAACCTTAGATTGAACTGAGTAGAGTCAAGCTGGTTGGCTGACTAGGCCACACGGGCGTATAGGCCTTTGAATCAAACCTACATATATGTAGGTTCTTCCCCCTCCAAACATTTTGGTATCCCTAGGGATCTAGCCCTTTAGTTAAAACCTAAGGTTTATAAGCTAGCTTGTTTTACTTCCTACTTCTAATATGGAATGACCATCTTTACCTTGTTTCCTTTGTTATCCCTTTTATTAGCCCATCAATTTTTAATTTCAATTTTTTTATTCATTCCTTAATGAATTTTGATAAACAAGCAGCATATGAACATCTCTATATTGAGATATCCAAATTGATAAAAGCTTCCCAAATTTCACTAAGTGAAACTTATTTAAGTATTGAGCCAAATTTGGTTTTTCAAGTGGAAGGATGGAGGATTTGATCCTTTGATAAAATCATCAGTAGTGCAAATAATGCAAGCATACAAAAGCATTTCAACTTGAACAGTGTCACATTAGGATAGATAGCTACTAGATTTAAACCTTTGTTAGTGAGAACTATCAGATGTACTTGCCAACTAGTGAATATGACATCTTGAACTATTTGGTGTTTGTGTTCACCAAACAATAGAATTTCACACTACTTTGCTCAATAGTCAATGTAAGTTCTTATGGTTGTGTTTATTTCAACCCTAAACAGCTCTTTGGATTCATGAGTATTCCTCGACAGTTTAGCTTTACAAATTTTCATAGGATCAATCAACTCCTTGCTCAAATAGATAACTCCTTTTGAAGAGGTTCCTACTATCCTTGCTTGAAAATTCAAGAAATAAGAGCTATTAAAAATAATGCTTAACCTCAACCTTTTCAAGTGGTACTATCTACTTATATAGAAATAGGATGGAGGATTCAATCCTTTCTCCAAAGTGATTGAATGTTGAGCCCCAACATCTAATTCTAGCCTTTGAATCTATTTCTTGGGATAGGTAAGACTCCTTTTGAGGTGCCTTAGTCATTTTATCGCCTTAATTTCCATTCCCCTCAATAATTTATCTACTTCCTCTTTATTCGAGCCTTTTGTGAGCGGGTCTATGGTATTAACTTTTAACTTCATGTAGTCATACAGATAACTCCATTAGTATGTCTATGATATATATGTCTAGACTTGTCATTATACATATGTACTACATTGTGACAGTCTAATTCAAGATTGACTATCACAATGAATGCAAATTGTTGGCATAAGTTTAAGCCAATTTAGAATATCTTTGAAGAAATGGCATAGCCATTTAGCTTCATGTCCTACCTTATCAAATGCTATGAATTCAAGTTTGATCCAAAAGCTATTTTCTATGACCTCAAGTTTAAGTCATATAAAGACTTCGCTAAATTACGAACCTTCTTTTCTTGTCTTGGAACCATAAACCCTTCTGATTGTTCCCTATAAATTTTCACCACTAGATCACCATTTAAAAATATAATTTTAATATTTATTTGATGAATCTCGATATTATTGGTAGCTGTAAATGCAATTAGTAGTCTAATGGATGTTATTCTTGGCACTAGCAAATAATTATCAAACTAATAAGACCTTTTTTTTCAATATATCTCTTGACTACTAATATTGTCTTAAGAGTTTATTTCCAAGAGAAAGATCCACCAATTCCCATGTGTGTCTCTACACGATGGACTCGATGTCTCTATTTACTATATATTTTCATAATGGAACTTTTGGTGTTGTCATTGCTTCGGTGAAGGTTTGTGCTTGATCTTTTAGCAAATAAGTCAAGAAGTCTCTCAATAAAAGTTTGCCTTATTCCTTTTACAAGCTTCATAAGATGTCTCATCCTTTTTAAATACTTCTTCAAAGAAGCTAGCATTCTTTGAACAAATAGCAGTGTTTGCATGAATGTCATCTATTTCTGATTTATATGCAAAGAATACTATTTTGCGCATATCTAATAAAGATTCTATGAACTGTTTTAGGTCTTATCTTAATTGTTATAGGAGGTAGAACTCTTACCTTTGCTAGATACCTCATACTAGAAAGTATTGATAGGAAGGCAAATGATCTTTCCATGCTTCATGCAGTGCATTTTCTCATTCCTTGTAAGATAACTTATTGAGTAAGTGGTTTGCAGTTAATACTACCTTTTCCCATATTTTTTGGTGTTCCAACTTTGATTAACAAATCATTCATCATTTCTTTCAATGTTGGTTTTTGTACTCTACAATGCCATTTAATTTTGACCACCATATAGAGCTATAATCATCTATCATGGATGATTCCATATTCTATGCAAAATTGTTCAAATGAATGCACATATTCCCCACCTCTATTGCTTCGAAGAGTTTTTGTTCTCTTTTGAAATTGATTCTCAACCACTTTTTGTATAGTTTAAATACTTGCAAATCTTCATTTGTACTTCAAAGTAAATAAAGATAACAATACCTAGTGGAATCATCAATGAAATTTATAAATATTTCTTTCCACCTCTAAATTCCACCATTTTTAAATTACATAAATTAGTGTGAATGAAAGTCAAAGGTCCAATGCTTTTGTTAATTGTTTTAGAAAAAACTTTACCCACTTTTGTTTTAGCACATATTTCACATCTTGGCTTTAAATCAGGGTACAATTCAAGTAATATTCCAAATTTTACAAGCTTAGAAATTGATTGGTAGTTAACATGTCCTAATTTGTAATGCCAAATTAGGCAATTCAAGCAAGTAGGAAGAACTTATTTTATTATTATTAGAATCCATACTCGATACATGCTTTGGCATCACAATTATTACATTCATCTTGAAAATGCAATCACATATTGACAAACATGCCATTTTTAGCAAGTACAACATGTGGGACTCAAAAACTATTCTAAAGCTATTCATACTTAGTATGGGCTCTGAGACTAAATTCCTTATAAATTTTGGTATATGAGTACGTTGTGAAGAGTCAACTCTTTCTTGAGTGATTTTTAGAACTTTGCCAACACCATGCACCTTTGAACTTGAGGAATTCCCACCAAACCAATTTCCTCTTCCTATCTAATGAATTTGCTAACTTACTCACCTTCTTCTTTTATCCTAGAACCACAAACCTTTCTAGTTGTTCTATATAGATGGTCTCATTTAAATCACCATTTAGAAATATTTTTTTAATCTCCATCTAATGAATCTTGAGATTATCGATAGTTGTAATCAACAGTCTAAATAACATCATTTTTGTTAACGACAAATAGTTACAATATTAATCAATACCTTCTTTTTGCATATATCCCTTTTCCCTTATTACTAATAATTACTTTGTACTCATCTATTATACCATTAGTTTTTATTTTTCTATTGAAAATTCATTCCACCCTAATGGTTTATTTTCAAGAGAAAGATCTACCAATACCCAAGTAAGGTTTTTGCATGATGGACTTGATCTTGCTATTTATTATTTCTTTCTGTAATCGAGCTTTTGGTGTTATCATTGCTTCAATGGAGTTTTGTAATTGACTATCTAGCATATAAGTCAAAAAGTCATGTCTTAGTGACTTAGAAGTTTTATTCCTCTTGCTACATCTAGGTTCATTTTTCTCTTTATCCAATTCTTAGACTTCTCAAGGTCTTTTAATTGAAGTTTTCCCTTATTCCCTTTTCCAAGGAAATACATCTTCAAGGAAACTTACATTCCTTGACTTAATAATGTTATTAACATAAATGTTAGCTATATCAAATTTATGTACAAGAAATCTATACACCACACTATGTTGTGCATATCCAATGAAGATTTCATCAACTATTTTACATCTTATTATGACCAGTTTAGGAGATATGACCAGTTTAGGAGATGGAACTTCTACCTTAACTAGACACCCCTATACCGAAAGATACTAGCAACAGGGTGGATGACCTTTCCTCGCTTCTTAAGATATCTTTTCTAGTTTCTTCTAAGGTAACTTACTAAATGGTTTGCAATCAAATGTACCTCTATCCACATGTTTTGAGGTGCTCCAACATTGACTATTAATGCAATCATCATTTTTTTCAATGTTTGATTTTGGTACTTTGTAATGTCGTTTGATTGAGGTGCATATGAAGCTGGCATTTTATAGATTATTACATGTTCTTCACGTAACCCTTCAAATGGGTAAACATATTCCCAACCTCTATTAATTTGAAGAGTCTTTATTTTCTTTTTGAGGTAATTTTCAACCTGATTTTAATATTGCTTAAATACTTGCATAGCCTCATCTTTACTTGAAAATAGATAAACATAACAATATCTAGAGAAATCATTAATGGAAGTTATAAAGTATTTCTTTCTACCTCTAGATTACACTGTCTTCAAATCACATATGCGAGTGCAAATTAAATTTAAGGGTATATAGTAGACACCCACCCAACCTATAGGATCATTTGCACTTTGGCCCCCAATTATTGTAGGTGTGTGGAACAATTACCCAATGTTTGCCAAATATGTTCAAACATCCGAGGTTCCAACTTTCCTACAATACAATTTATGCCCCCTGATGATTTAAAAAATCTACATTTAGCCACCCAAAGTATTTTAAAATGTTAACCTTTGCATTAAATTCTTATTTTGGTGGAATAAAGTGAAATATTTTTCCAAAAATTATCATCACATGTTACTTAATTGTCAATATATCACTAGTTAAGTCAATTTAAGTTATTTGAAATGTTTAAACCAACATAAAGGATAAAATTTTCCTAAACCAATGTGTGTAAAAAATTATTTTTATGGTTCTATTGCCAAATGATTGTTATGGTGTACTTATAAATTTGTGCTTATCTGTTTAACTAAGATTGTAAGTGGTTTAAATTTTAATTTGAATGAAAATAAGATAGGTGGCACTGGTCAGATGAATGTTGGCAACAAATAATGTAGATCTTAGTATTAGCATTATCTCTCTTATTTATTACTCTATTTAAATTAAAATTACTTTAATCATTTGCTAATTAATATGCATAATGTTACATTGATATAAAAATCAATTAGGGTACAATTATTAAATTGGTTTTAATCATCTCATGCATGTAAACTAAGTAAAATATAATCATAGAAATAATTTCAAATTATATGATAGTTCAAACTGATTTAACTATCCATGTGTTGATAAGTAACTAGTGTGTGATAATAATTTTTATAAAAGTTTTTCACTTTATTCCACAAAAATAATATTCAATGATAAAAGTGCGATATTTTTAAATGATTGGGTTGTTAAATGCATATTTTGTTAAAATTAAGGAGGCAAAATGAAACATACTTAAAGTATTTTAGCATTTGCGGTGGAATATTTTGGCGAAAAATGAAATCAATGATGGGTTATTTGAGTACATTTAGCAAATGTTGAGTGATTGTCCCACACATTTGCAATAGTTAGGTGGCAAAGTGCATATGACCCTATACATTGGGGGTGTCTGCCTTTTATCCTAAATTTAAAGATTCTATGCTTTTTTCAATTGAATTAAAGAATTTCAATCATATTTGCCTCAATGAACTTTACATTTTGAATTTTTGCCTAAGTTTAGAAATTTATTTGTAATTTATATGTCATAATCTATGATGCTATAAATTAGAAGACTCAATCAAGTAAGAAGAACTCATATCTAAATCAATACGTGGCACACTTTTTGGTATGATGGTCATTATATTCATCTTAAAGAGACCACCACATAGGTAGACTTTACTGACAATATCCATTCTTAGTGAGTAAAAATTTATTGGACTCAAAAGTAATCTTAAAATCATTCATATTTAAGATAGGTCCTAACGTTAAGTTCCTTTTGATTTCTAGAACATAAAGCAGGTTGTTGAGAGTTAACTCTTTCTTGGAGGTCATATTCAACACCATTTTACCAACTCTATACACTTTTGCACTTGAGGAATTTCCCATAAACAACCTTTCATCTCTGTGCTCTAATAGGTAGTGAATGTCATTCGATTAGAGCACACATGCCTAGCAGCCATTGTGTTCATCTACCATATTGTTTAGGGTTTTCTACTAAGTTCACCTTAAACATAATTGTAGAGAAATTTAAATCAATCACCCCATCAGACAGTTGGTCTACCTCTGTAATATTAGCTTGGGATGTCTTTTTTTTTTTTCTCAAAGCTACATTTTACAAATGGTATCTACAATCCTTGGCTCAGTAACCATATTGATTGTAAACATAGTAAGCTCTTTCTAACTTTAGGTTTTTGTCACTTTACTAGCTAGAGGCATTTCTTTTGTGTTTTTGTTCGATAGCCCTTGCTCCATCACATTAACTTTGACTTCATAAGTTTTCCAACCATTTTTGTTCTTAGAAAATTATTATCTTTCTCAGTCCTTATTCTCAAAATAAGGTCTTCAAGATTCATCTTCTTATGCATGTGCTTAAGGTAGTTCTTAAAGTCCTTTCAACCTGAAGGTAATTTCCACAAATGTTGCCACTTGAAAGAGTTCTCTATGTAAGAGATATTAATGCTAAAATTGAGGAGAAATCAAAGACATATTCCAATATAGATTTATCGAGTGGAAAATCAAGCAGTAAAAATGGTGCTTTACCTAATGTATGCTAAGAGATATTTTTTTTCCTTTTTTGATGATAATCTTTGTATATGTATAGTTATATTCTCCTTTGTAATTGATATAGCAGAAAATCATTATTCCATTCATCTTTCTCTTCAAACTCTTCATGGCATCGGAGCACAACACTTCAGAAAATTTGGTTGTATCTCAAGGTTCCAACTGCATGACTTCTAAGTCTAACATCTTTGGTACTCCTACAAACAATCCCATTGAACCTATCATTACAAACAGTTCCCCTATACCCACTATTGAACCTATCATTATCCTTCAAACTTTTCATCAATGTTGCACTCTCATTTCAATCAAACTAAACAATAACAACTTTCTCCTTTGGCAATCACAAATTTTCCCTCTTTTTTGAAGTATCAAGCTTTATCATCACTTAACAATTGATACACCACTTTATTTTAGTAATGTGTAGCCAACAAATGATGATCTTCTGTTAGCCAGGCTTCTTGCCCAAAAGCACAAAGAAGTTCTCAATCTTACTTTTGGAATTGCATCTGCTCACAAGCTGTGGAAGTCTCTGCATGATCGGTTCTTACCAACAACTGCTAAAAAGAAAACACATTTAAAAAGTTTGTTTATGAAAATTTCTAAAGGCTCACAAAGCATTGACAAATGCTATCACTGATTCAAGGAAATTTGTGACAATTTAGCTACAATAAATAAACTATTATCTGACCTTGATAAGGTGTTTAAATTTTCACTTGGCTTAGGATCCAAACATCAAGCATTTCACACCACAATGCTTACAAAACCTCCATATCTAACCTTTCTACAATTCTTACTTGCTCTTCAAAGTCATGAGCAGACTATGGAAAAGATTCAGATCAACAATAATCAAGCCTTTGTTAGACAATATGGTCATGGTCGCAATACTAGAGAAAATTGGGGTGTACATTTTTCATCACGAAGACATGCTCTCCAACTTGCTGGTTGAACAAATTGGCAAAATAAACCACAAAATCACAACTTTGCTAGTCAGAATCATGGTGCCAATACCAATCTAAGAAAAAATGGTACAAACTAGCAACAGTCTAATAATGTTTGTATAGTTTCACCAAATACCATTGTTTGTCAAATTTGTGGATGTGCAAATCATTCTGCTCTAGATTGCTAGTATCAGTAAGATTATTCATCAAGCTGAGGATATTCCTGAAGCTCTTGTTATCGAGAACATTAATGACTTAATTGATGTTAATTTTTGTGCGGATTCTAGTACCACTACACACATGACTAATAATCCAGGTAACTTACTTCAGGCTCATCCTTACTCTGCAGATGATATGATATATGTTCGTAATGGAGATCAGCTTTGCTTTGCTCATGTTGGTGATGCTTGCATTAAAACTGCTGATAGGAATCAATATTTAAATGGTGTTCTAATAGTACCTGATTTAACAAAAAATTTACTTTTCATTGGCAAATTCACATTTGATTAGCATTGTACTTTTGAGTTCTCATCTAATGGTTTTGTTATTGAGGACCTTAGAGGCAAGATACTAGCATGAGAAACTAAGAAAGGGCAATTGTTTGCATTAAGGAAAGATGTTCATAATGCTTTCAGGGTTATTCAACAAAATAGAGCCTCTTCAATGATTTGGCATGATCGCTTAGCTTATGTCAACTCAAAAACTCTATCTCTTATGAAGAACTATAAATTGCTAGATATTGTTAATTAGACACATAGTCCTTCAATTTGTGCTAGCTGTCAAATAAGCAAGAGTTGTAAAATCTATTTCAACCTATCTAATACGATTTCTCAATCTTCTTTGGACAAAATTCACAGTAATTATAGGGTCTGACTCCTATTCAATATGTTCAACATTTCAAATATTATGCTCTTTTTGTGGATGATTATTCCCATTACTCTTCAATTTATCCTCTGAAGCATAAAGTTAATTTTTATGAATGTTTTCTTAAGTTTCAATAATTGGTGGAAAATCAGTTTGATAAAAACATCAAAGTGTTTTAGTGTGATAGTGGTGGAGAATACTTTTCAAAAATATTCTTAGATTATCTCTCTACTCGTGGTATTCAATCACAAGTTTCTTGCCTAGGAACACCAGAACAAAATGGTGTTGTCGAACACGAACACCGACATATAGTGGAATTAGCACTTACTATGAATTTTCTTGCTAATTTTCCTTTACAACTATGGGTTGATGTTTTTCTTGCAGCTATTTATTTGGTAAATCATTTACCTACAATAAAACTTGCGAAATAAAGTCCTTATTAAAGATTATTTGGAAGAACATCTTTTTATGCAGGTTTGAGAGTCATTGGCTGTCAATGCTTTCCATTTTTAAGACATGCCATTCCAAATAAATTTTCAAGCAAACCTATCCATGTGTCTTCATTAGATATAGCCCACAACATAAGGGGTATTGATGTTCAGAGCCTTTTATAAAAAGAGTTTTCATTTCTCACCATGTTGTATTTGATGAAGACTATTTTCCGTTTAGACGTGCCATAGTTCTCATGCTGATAAATCTTCTCTTGCTCTGATTGATTTTCTTGATTTCGATGAATGGATGCTAAGAAAAAGGAGTTTATCTACTTTGGGAAATAGTTCTGCTCACAATCTCCCAAGGTTAAATAAATCTAACTTTCTAATGTCATCTTTCTCAACGAATTCTTTTTCTTCTGCAGCAAATGATCCTATTTCCTTAGTTGAATCTAACTTACAATTGGCTTAAGAAGTGTTAATCCCTATTCTTCATGCTATACCAAATTCATGTCAGCCCACAGAAACAACAAGTTCGTCTTTAAATTTAGCTTTTTTGGATGATACTATAGGTGATAGCTCTTTTAATTATTTCATGGAAAATTCACAGCCTAAAAAGATCTCCAACTAAAAAAAACGAGTGGAAATCCATCTTTGACAAAAAATCATGATGCTTGCTCATCGAATGAAAATTGTACTCATGCAAATGATGATAATTGTGCTCTTAATTCTCCATGGTAGGTAAGTAGTAATTCATCTTCCAAGAATGATCTTTCTTTTTTTAATTCTAATGGTTTTCCAAGAAAATTAGAAGTCATTTTGGCTCCAATTGCATCCTCAAATTCTAATTATACTTATCTAATGATAACTAGAAAAATGGCACAAAATAATCCAAGTCTTAAACCACCAGACTTATTTCACACTTACGCTGCAATTGCTGAACCTAAGACTTGGCAATTTGAAATGGAAGAAGCTTGCTGGAAAACTGCCATGAATGATGAACTTGAAGCCTTACACTCCAACCATACTTGGGTTCATATGCTTTGTCTTTCAAATACCAACGTTGTTGGATCAAAATGGATTTTTTGCATCAAATATAAAGAGGATGGCATAATGGATTGTTATAAAGCGTATCTAGTAGCTCAAGGGTACTCTCAAATTTCAGGAGTGGATTATGATAAGACCTATAGTCCAATACTTAAACATACTACCATTCGATTGGTAATATCTTTAGCCACTTCTTTTGGTTGGAATATCAGACAACTTGATGTGAAAAATGCATTTTTGCATGGCCATCTAAAAGAACTATTTATATGGAACAACCTTTAGGTTTCATGAATTCATCTTGTCCTTCTTATGTTTTAAGCTTCAAAAATCGCTCTATGGACTTAAGCAAGCCCCTTGAGCTTGGTTTGATCGTCTCTCTCAGTTTCTACTCACTCTGGGATTTTTAAGTAGTAAAGTTGATTGCTCTGTCTTTGTTTACAATAAGAATAATGTTATTGTGTTATTTTTTATTTATGTAGATGATATTTTAGTCACGGGCAGTAATTTTGATTTTGTGAATACTTTATTAGCTAAATTGGCTAATGAATTTTCTTTGAAGGATTTGGGTCGACTGCATTACTTCATTGGCATTGAGATTTCTTACTTTTCTGGAGGCTTAGTTTTATCTCAAAGGAAATATCTCAAAGATCCTCTTCAATAAACTGGAATGGAGAATTGCTCCTCTATTAGAACTCCTATGATTGCCAATGAAATCTCTCTTCCTCATGACAATGATCCAGTTGACACTTTTGCTTTTTGGAGTATTGTACAGGCATTACAATATCTCACATTCACATGCCTAGACATTTTGTATGTTATGAATAAAGTTTGTTAGCATCTTTGTGCTCTTATAATGGTTCATTTTCTATTGTATAATGTATTCTTCGCTATTTGAAAATAACTTAATCTCTTAGTCTTCGATATGTCTCACAAAGTCCAGTATCTCTATGTGGTTTTTCTGATTATGATTGTGCTAGATGCAAATAAACTAGACGCAGTACCAAGGGCTATTGCATTTTTTGAGGAGCCAATTGTATTTTATGGTCTTCCAAAAAGTAGTCCACAATTGCTCGTTCTAGTTCTAAAGTAGAATATCATGCTATGGCAGTCAGCACTGTTGAACTTATATGTATTTCCTTTTTTCTTTGTGATATTGGAATTTCTCTAAACAAGCCTCCAAAATTATTTTGTGACAACATCAGCGCATTATATCTTAACATCAATCTATTATTCCATGCTTGCACGAAGCATATTAAATTGGACTATCATTTTGTTCATGAAAACGTTGCATCTAGACATTTAATCACGAACTTTGTTCTTTTTTCTCTTCAGCTAGCAAATGTTTTTATGAAGCCATTATCTAAGAAGGTCTACTCTAGTTTAGTTGCCAAGCTGGGTCTATATGTTCATTGCGACTCCATCTTGAAGGAGGGTGTAAGAGATATTAATGGCAAAATTGAGGAGAAATAAAAGACACATTCCAAAGTAGATTTATCAAGAGGAAAATCAGGCAATAAAAATGATGTTCTGCCTAATGTATGCTAAGAGATATTATTTTTCCTTTTTTGATGATAATCTTGGTATATTTATAGTTGTATTTTCCTTTATAATTGGTATAGCAGAAAATCATTATTCCATTCATCTTTCTCTTCAAACTCTTCATTCCAAGCACTTTTTCCTCAACGGCTAACACATGGAGTATCATGTTGATACTGTCACCTGAGATATGATAGAAATGGTGTCAACCATAACAAACTTAAGAAACTTACCAACTACAAATTTCTTCATATCAGCATTCTTTATCTTGTAATTTTTCTCAAGTAATTCCCACAATTCCTTTGCTGTAGTGATTAGGTTGTACACATTGTATAGGGAATTCCCAATCCATTTAAAATGTTCTTACATAAGAAATTAGCATGATTCCATGCATCAATGACAACCACAGATTACATATTAGGGTTTTCACCAAGTAGAGGGCATTCTCCAAGTAAGAACCTCATCATGTTTAGGGTGTTGTGATAAAATAGTATCTTTTATTGCCATCTCTTAATGTTATCCAAATTGAACCTCTTAGACTTGTCTACTTATCTCACCGTAACAAGAGTAGTTGGAGCAGAAGTGACTAGAATTGGATGTCTTCCATTACCGGTACTGCCAGTATTGTACTTAACATTCAAGATGGGTGCATCAATGTTTGGTATTTCTTAAATTTGAAATAGAATGCTCAAGTTAATAAACAACTAGCCTAGAACAAACAAATTCAACTTTATAAGTTTCAAAAACAAACAAAAACTTTAAACATTGTAATTAACAAACTACATATATGATGTCCCTTAGTAGAATAGTAAAAGTATAATTTTTGTTTTATATAGATTAATTTTGTATAAAATTGTGTTGTATAATATGGCGTAAATGAAATAGAAATTAGAAACTTATATTTAAGCAAAACAAAAATATAAATACAAGTAGAAAATAGAATTGGCAAATAGAAGAACCTACTTGAATGGTATATGCAATTAAGTGAGATCATAAGTTGAGGCCTATTGTTCTAATAGTCTCATTAAAGTTTAAATTGCCTTTTATGGTGCTAAAAAGTTTTGGCAAACAACTTTCCAAAATAATTTTTTTTTCTCTAGTCTAAAGTAGTACTCCAATAGAATAGAACTGTGAACTAATTCTAACTTGAAACTCCATCGTTGATAGATTGTGAATATGTGCGCACTGTAGTGAAATAGGCAGAATGCTTGCATGCAATTTTCTTGTGTTATGAATCAATTTTAGACATTCCTATCTAAGTTGTTACTTAACTCAATATGCCATTGCAACTACCAACAAATTTAGAAATACTTTTGATCTAGCAAACATAACAAATATCTTATCACTTAAGGGCACATGACTGGACACAATATACTAATTACTAGGAAGCACTACTCTTAAAAGATGTTGGATCATACCGTACCTTCATTCAAGCTGACCAGTGTGTATGCATGGCTCTTTTAATGAAAACCACATACATGTAGGTTTTTCCCCTCCAAATACTTTAGTAGCTTTCTAAGGGGTCCAACCCTATAGTCAAAATCTAAGGTTTCTTAAGCTAACTTGTTTAGCCTTATACTTGTAATGTGGGATGGTTGCCTTTGCCTTTCCTAATTTTCTTTGTTATCCCTTTATTAGCTAATCAACTTTAACTTCAATTTTCTTGAAATTTGGTAAGCAAGCTTCTATGAACATGTCCATAATGAGAGGATGAATTGAAAAAAGAGCTTCACAAATTTCATCAAGCAAAACTTATTTAATTATTATGCCAAAGTTGGTTCCTCATGTAGGTATCTTGCCCAAGATTGTAACACTAGTAAGCTTGACAAACAGCTTGCATGATTTTTTATTTGCATAGTTTATAGTAATTAATTGATCACTCTATGTCACTATCTTAATCATAATCCCATTTAACAATGGTGATTACTTCAATACATCTTGTTAACTTTCATAGTTTAATAAATAATATTCCAATAGGTCGTACTTATGCGATCAAGCAATAATGAATCTAGTGACATTTGAAGCTCAATGACTTAATTATCCATTGTAATCAACGACATTAAGCACCTACCAATATGCACCAATATCTCATAGGTTGCTCAAGGAATGGAGTAATATCCAACTCATAGATTTATGCATCATTAGTATAAATCTATTCAGATCTCAGATGCCCTGTCTTATAAGATCCTATGACTCGAAAGATCTAAGATCACGATCATGTAAGACTTATTTGATGGTCATTGAACCAAGTCCCATAGTCATGAGTGATCTAAGGGCTTTATCCAAATGCCAGTGAAGTAATATAGAGCATAAGATAATGATGCCCTTATAAAGAATATCATTCAATCAAAATTATTTTACTAGGAAATAACATACAAGGCCAATCCTATTAGCAATCTCCCACTTACCCTAAAGCCAATGCCCCATGGCCTTGAGACCTATTTTCATAAGATATCTTTCAAAGAATTTTTGTGTTAAGGGTTTAGTCAGTGAATTTGCTATATTACTTTCAGAGGCAATTCTCTCCCCTTAGATGTCGCATCTATCAATGATCTCACAAGATTAAATTATATCCCCTCAATATGTGCTTGGATCGCTAATGAGATCTTGGCTCTTTAGCTTGCACTATCTCCATGTTGTTGTCACAAAAGATAATCACTAGCTCAACAATGCTAGGCACTACATTTAATTCTTAAATGTAGTTTTTCATCCAAACACATTCCTTTGCAGCTTTTGAAATCGCAATATATTTTGTCTCTGTGGTAGAATTATCCATGGTGTCTTGTTTGGAACTTTTCCAACTCACCATGCCACCATTAAGGTAAAATATAAACCCATAAGTCGATTTGAGGTCATTTACATTGGATTGGAAAATTGAATCCAAAACCCTTTTGAGTTTTAATTCTCTATTGCCATTTACCAAAAACAAGTTCTTAGTCCTTCTCAAGTATTTAAGGATTGCATTCACGGCCATCCAGTGACTCTCACTTAGATTGCATTGGAACTTACTCATAATGCTTAGCGACTGTGCCCATTTGATCTTATACATTGAACTGCATACTTTATGCAAAGGCATAAGGTATATGAGACATCCTTTATTTTTCTTCCTCTATCTTAGGGGCCATAGACTTGGAGAGACAAATTCCATGTCCCATGGGAAGAAATCCCTCGTACCATCCTTTTAGATCTATTTCTATAGATATGTATTCCTAATACGTAAGATGCTTTTCCTAAATCCTTTATGGAGAATTAAGTAGATAACTATGCTATAGTACACTCTAACATTCCTACCTCATTCCCAATGAGAAGGATGTCATCGACATAAAGTACAATAAACTATGCATTACTCCCATTGGCCTTCACATACACACACAATCATACATATTTTTGACAAAGCCAAATGATTTAATTGTCTTTTCAAAGCATATGTTCCAACTTTGGGACACTTGTTTGAGTCCATAGGTGGTTCTCTAGAGTTTGTAAACCTTTTGCTTACTCCTCTTGAATGTAAAACCTTGTGGTTGCTCTATATAGATTTCTTCTTTAATGTCGCTACTGAGAAAAGCAATTTTCACATCTATTTGTCATATCTCATAGTTATAATATGTGGCTATGCCAAGTAAAATCCAAATGGACTTGTACTTCATAGGATGTACATGTCCCACCAACTATAATCATCAATGAAAGTGATGAAGTAAGAATAGCCGCCTCTCCTACTAACCTTTAGTAGTCCACAAATATCCACATGGATCAAATCCAAAGCATTTGTGGAGTGCTTCATTTGTCTTACAAAAGGAGCCTTGGTCACGTTTCCCTTCAAATATGATTCACAAGTAGGAAAGTCCTCAATGCCACTAATATTTAGTGCTTGAGAGCTTCTAACTTACTGATCCTATTTTTAAAGTTATGCCTAAGTCTTGCATGTCATAAGATGGCATCTTCTTGGATATCTAGCTTTCTTTTACTTGTTTAAATGTGCATTAGTGAAAGTTGAGAATCAAGTATGTATAATTTGTTAATTAATTTACCTTGAGCAATTAAAGAACCATTCTTTAATACTTTCAATTTCCCATTTGATATAGAAAAATCAAATCCTTCATTATCAAGAATGGGAATTGAAATAATATTCTTAACAAGGTGGGGTGCATAATAAATTGGATCAAGAACTATACAAGAATTCCCCAAGTCTAACCTGAATACGCCTTGGAACATAGTTATTCTTACACCATTTCCTAGGCAGAGGATCATATCCCCTTCATGAGGACATTTTCTTCTTTCCATCCCCAGTAACGAATTATAAAGATGAGAACCACATGCAGTATCAAATACCCATAAGGAAGAATTAGTTGTCAAAGGCACCTCAAAGAAGTACTTACCCTTCTCAAAGATTGCAAGGTAAGCTTTACAATTTCTTTTCCAATGCCCCATTTTGCCACAACAAAAAAAATTTGCTTTGATTTTAGCTTTTTTCTTAACCTTCCTGAAACTATTCTTGGAATTTTTCCCTTTGGAGAAAGAACTCTTCTTCTTCTTCTTCTTACCTCCATTTCTAGGGTCCCTAGAACCTTTCGATTTAGAAGAGAACACAAGCATTAAGAGATTCTCTTTTCTCATAGTTACCTCGGTAGTTACAAGCATGTTCACCAATTCGTTAATCATTATCACTTGCTTGGACATATTCAAGTTCATAACGAATTGATCGAACGATGAAGGTAATGACTGAAGAATCAAATCTACATAAAGATCATTATCCATAACCACATCTAGTTGTCCAAGATTGTCGATGAGCCCAATCATCTTTAGCCCATGATCATGGATGCTAGACCCTTCAACCATCCTTGACCAAAAGTGAACTTTAAACAAAGTGAACCTTTCATGTATTGTTTGCACACTATACAACTATTGTAGGTGTTTGTGTATCTCATAGGCATATATCATATACTCATGAGTCTTTTGGAACTCATTAGTCATGGACGCAATATGAGGCATCTCACTTGTAGATCATCATCCACAAATTTAGTGAACAATTTATTTGCTTTATCAGTTGGGTTATCACCAATTGTGCCTAGTAGACTTTGATCAAGAATGTATGTCCTTTTTTCCAGAGTCAAGAATTATTTTAAGGTTTTTCAACCAATGTTGGAAGTTAGGCTTGGTGAGTTTATTGGTTTTCAAAATACTTGTGAGTGGGTTTTTAACTATTTTGTTTGAAGATTTCAAAAATCTACAAGAGGTGAAAAAGCAAAATAAGCATGTGATTGAATTTGATATTAAGTATATGTTCATGATATTTTAAGCATACTTTTTTTCTACTATTTTATCAAATCTTTCACCCCCAAGAATAATTCAAGAAATTATATTCTTTAATGAGAATCAAGATCCTATGGACTTGTAAGCAACTATTTTGTTGAATGAATGACTCATGAGACATCTACAAATAATCGACAGGTAAGCAACTTTTGCTAATTACATCTCATGTAATTCTTGATGTACTTTGCCTCACTTTTTATGTAGACCCACAACTCATGAGATGTACACACTACTAGTGTTAAGTTGGACTTACCAATTAAACTTCAATTTGGGATGGCCCTACGTTATCCCACAATTCATGTGCCAATGCAGGGGGTCTCAAATTAAAGGTACATCTCATGCTAAGTATGTGATTATAGTGTTCCATTATAAGTGTGACTCATGACTCATGAGATATCAC
Source organism: Jacaranda copaia (assembly GCA_014898725.1). Lineage (NCBI taxonomy): Eukaryota > Viridiplantae > Streptophyta > Magnoliopsida > Lamiales > Bignoniaceae > Jacaranda > Jacaranda copaia. The sequence goes on from JACGDI010000193.1 coordinate 1,731,439, forward strand.
ACAAATAATGGTAGCATTGTCATGCCACAAACTATTGGTAGAAGGCTTGTATTAATTCAAAGTCTTTCAATTTGTATCCATTTTAACTTAATGTTTGAAAAGCACTTAGATATTCTTAGTGAAGGGATTTTTCTTGCAAAGATATCATCATTTTATCTTCTTATTTGAGTTCTCTATATCCTAATCATGTATCTTATACATTAATAGGATATGAAAAGGATAAATAAGTAAATACGCCGAGCATGCTCTGAGGGTGAGATGGCTATGAGCCTAACCAACTGATGAACTTAGAGTCATAGATGCATCACTCTATTGATTTTTAGGTGGGTTGATTAAACTATGCTATTATATGAGTATATCCTATACATTTATGGGTCTTCAAGCCTTCTTGGATTCTTTTTGCTTCTCGCAACTTTTACAAGAGAAAGAAAATCTCACTCCTAGTGATTCTACTCTCATAACTTTTACAAGATATAACAAGAGGCATGCAAACCCCATTTAATACAACCTATTTCAACAACTTGAAATAAATAAAATCAATATTAAAAGGCTCATGATCATCCCCATTCATTCATCATTCATTCAACAATTAAATGAGCTGTAAACAAATCTATAATTTACAATAAATTCCATCAATTAAGTGCTTATCTCATAAACAAACAATTGGTCAAGCATAACATTTATGCAATAAACTTCAACAAGATTTTAAAAGTAATAAAAAATATCAAACATATTTTTGAAAACTTGCACAACACTTGTGCATCCATAAAATATGATTTAACATCATTTCTATTCACTAAGGAGGTGTTTGGTTTTATTTCCAAACCCCATATTCACTAATATTATTCCAAAAATAAAAATCATCACTTTTTAACAATTTTCACCCAACATAATCTACATTTTCATTTTCAAAACACATTTTTCAATAACCTATATATCTTCTCTTTCTATTCCATTATTTCTATCTCTCTCCACCTACAACTTATTAAAACCAACATAATTATTATATTTCCAATATAATCATTACGTTTTCAAATATTTCAACCAAATACATTTTCATTTCCACATCACATCACATAACTAATTCTCACTATTTTAGAAATGATGGAAATGGAAATTGGAAATGAAAATAAAACCAAACAACCCCTAAAGGAACCGTAAACTTGCTCAAAACTTACCCAACCAATGACCGGGCACTGCTGGCTAAGGTAGGCATGCGGCTGGGCAATGATTCTTAGTCACTACCCTACTAGCATTCCCCAAGGCCAAGTGGTAGCCCTTGTTTTAGGTCAAAGACAAGTTTAGCCAATTTTTAGCTTAACGTTTTAGCACAAACAATTCTAGAACTCTTTATAAATATTAAATCATACTTTATGGAACAATTTATAGATCTTAAATAAATTTTAAAACTAGAAATGTAAGCGCTCAATCATGCTTGAAAAATCAAGTTTAAGTGAAAATCAAATTCTCCAAAATTCTCCAACTAAAATTGAATTCAATTGGATCCAAAATGACCAAAACTCTTCTGTTCAATCATCAACATGATACATCAAAATATAGCATCAATTAATGCCAAATCAACATTCAACATTAATAGCTATGAATTAAAACATACTAATCATATGAATCAATACTTAAATCACATAATACCATGCTTTCAATTCATCATACCAGGAGCCATACACAACATCAACCAAACACTTCAATTAATCATATGAATCAAGTAATACTTGTGATTTTCATTAATCCATCACAAGAATCAATCAATAAAAAAATCCAAACCATAGCATGAATTAGGCTTTGATACCACTTAAAGGTAAGAGTAGCACTAAGATCCAAAATTAAACTTCAAAAGTTAAAATTAACTAGGATACTCAATAAAACAAAGATCTAAGCTTACTATATATATATATATATGGATTTGGTAGGAGGATTACCTTGAATTGTTAATTTCCAAGGAGAAAATAGTGAATTCTTCACCAATCTTGAATCTGCCAAAAACTGGCACAATAGAGAAACAGTAACTTTTGCCTAGCTTTGAGATCTCCAAAATTCACAAACATAAAACTGTATATTCTTAACTCAATGATGAAGATTTTTTGAAAATTTTGGAGCAAAAATATATCTGAAACTCCTCATAAAAATTCAACAAAATCGATGTACTATAGAGTGGATCTCCAAAGACAAGCAAACCAAGTGTTCCGCCTTTATTGATATGATCCACACACCAAATGAATATCTAATTTCTCCTCACTTTTTTTTTGGATAAAGAGAGGAGAAAATCTATGGTGGAGGCTGATTTTGAGGTAGGAGAAGAATAGAGAGCAAAGCTTTAATACATGAGGTAGGAAAGAGTTTTGGAGGGAAACGTGAAAGACTCTAATCTTCACACCAAAATGCAAGTGCTGAATATATGCCTCCTCTATATCTATATATAGAGAGAGGATGGTGTGATGCCAAGTTGGCATCACACCTTTCTCAAGGTGGGTAGCCAACTTACATGCCAAGTTGGCAAATGCAAATTTAAATCTTATTTGAATTTTACTGGCACTTCAATCTAATTTGGAATCTAACTTCAATTCACTTAAAATACCAACTCAAATGAACACTTCATTTGAATTTTTCCTCCAAAATATATTCTTTTCATTAATTAAATTAAATACTTTAATTTAATTAATTAACTTTTGACTTAACTCTTAAATCAACAAGCTTAACTCTTGAGCTCAATTTTGTTAACTTAACTTTTAAGTTAACTTTGATCAATTGGAGATCAAATGGCACCAAATAATTAAATCTTTAATTATTGGTCTAATTTAACTCTTTAAATTAATTGATTTATTTAGCATTTTAAATTAATCAAGCGAAAAGTCTCCTCAAAATTGATCACCTCAAAGTCGATCCATTGGGAGCAACTTTCTAACACTTAGAACATTTCTCTATCAAGTAAGAAATTAAATTGAATTAAAATTGATCATTGTACATGGGCTCACAAGTCCTTGTGATTTTTGAATATCTTATATTTATTTTAGTTTAAAACACTTTTAAACTAATTGACTTAATTCAATTAATCTCTTTAATTGAAGAGTACCCAATCTCCATAGTTGATATTGAACCTCAAGCCCATTGAGCCCAACTAATTGGCCGAAATGAATGCTTTTGGAGAATTAATATAGCTCTACGCATACCATACAAATACAATCCTTCCATCCCCTATCTTTTGAGAATGGCCTACGGCAAGATATTTTTCATTTCCTTAATAGCCTCAATATTATGTCTCTATTCTCAATGCTTGATTATGTTGTGTGACCTCATCTTTGAAAAACTCCTTTCCCAAATTGTCACACCACTTTGCACAAGGATTTCTTGGAATCGATCATCATAGAATACATAAGAGATATACTTGTTCTTTACAAAGACAAAGAGTTGGATTTCATCTTGGATCTTATAAACCTCCATGCCAAGTAGCTTACACCCTATCTCAACTTGAATGGCCAGCTAAGTGACCAAGGAAGAGTTAAAGCATAAGGACTGGACACAAGGTTACCATGGATTCTTAGGTTAAAGAACTAATAATATGTACTAGCATAAGCAAGAGAAGTAACCATTATCGATATGCCATTATGGCTATCTAGTATATTCTCTATGAGTCTTCAGTGCCTTGTTCTCTAATAAGCACCTACCAATATGCATATGTATCTCAGAGGGTTGCTCATCAAATGAAGCAATATCCAACTCTTAGATTTATGCATCATTAGTACAAGTTTATCTAGATCTTAGATGCCCTGTCTAATAAGATCCTATGACCTGAAAGATTTAAGATCATGGCCATGTAAGAGTTATTCTATGGCCATCAAACTAAGTCCCATAGTCATGAGTGATTTAAAGGTTTTATCCAAATGCCAGTGAAGTAATATAGAGCATAAGATGAAAATTCTCAGATAAATAATATCATTCAATCAAGATTATTTTAGTAGAAAATAGCTTTACAGGGCCAATCTTATTAGCTAGCTAGGTACTATTCTAATAGAGAATTCTTTCAGTAATGGTTTTTTATTCTTGAGGGTCTCCTTCATAACTGGCCAAAGCTTAGAGATCCACATAAGTTGAATCATTAGGAGGCTGTGACATGAATCTTCTAGTTTTCTTTTTTTTTTTTTTGGAGAGTGCATCAGCAACATTATTATCCTTATCCTTTTTGTGTTTTATAGAGTAGTTATACCTTAGAAATTTTGTGAGATAATTATGCTGAAATAGGGTAGAAATCTTCTGGTCAAGGAGATACTTTAGGTTGCACTGATATGTCCTAATAATGAAATGAGCATGTGTAAGGTATACCCTCCACTTATCAATTACTTGCCTAATTTACATTAACTCTTTCTTATAAATGGATGATTCGAGTGCCTTGGGCTTTAAAACCTTGCTAAAAAAGACTATTGGGTTATTTCCTTAAGTTAAAATAGCCCCCAAACTATAGTAACTGGCATTAGTTTCCAAGATGAATTAGATAGTGAAATTTGGCCACTAAAAGATAGAAGCAAAGGTCATGGCATTCTTCAGGTTATTGAAGATAAGTTCAGAGGTTTCATCCTACTAGAATTGGCCCTTTGAAGTGATTTGGCTAAGGTTTTGGTATCATGCCACAATTCCTAATGAACTTCCTATAATAGCTAGCCTTAGGGATCCTCTAAGGGCCCTAATAGTCTTAGGTCCATGCCACTCTCTCATTACTTCAATCTTTCCTAGATCATGCTCTTCACCTTCCTATTAATAATATGGCCTAAGCACTCTATCGTCACCAGTCTAAAAACATATTTAAAAGCCTTAACAAATAGTTAACAATCTTCCAACCTCTTGGGAACTAATTCCACGTGTCTTTGGTGGTCTTCTAAGGTTTTGCTATAAATCACAATGTCATAAAAAAAAAAACTAATAAACAATCTATCAAGTATTTACTGAATTTATGGTTCATGATGGCTTGGAAGCTGGCTAGAGCATTTCTGAATCCAAAGAGCATGACTTTAAAGTCACAGAGGTCATAAGTGGTAGCAAATGTTGTCTTTGATATATTTGAAGGATGAACTCTCACCTGATAATAACCAGCCCTTATGTCTATTTTAGAGAAAACAGTAGCCCCATGCAACTCTACTGAGAGGCTATCTATCAAGGGAATGGGATAGCTATCATTCATAGTTAATGAATGTAGGCTTTATAATAGTATAGGCTCATTGTTTTCACCTGGAATTATTGAATTTTTCAAAAGATTTTGTGGGGGTTGTTTCCCATGATAAAGTTCCATGGAATTAAAAAAAAAAATTCAAATATATATCATGATTATACTCCTCTATCATAGACCATGAACTACATAACCTAAAGTTTTGGTGTCTCTATAAATATAGCAAAATCAAACCAAATAAACAGTTATATTCTTCAAATTATAGCAAAAACATTATTAGTCACCAATAAACCCTAAAAAGTGGTTCTTGAAAGGGAAATAAAACAATTTATGCCAAAAAAATATGCATAATATTAACATTTAAAACAAAAAAAAAAAAATCAAACGCAATGAAGAATCGCATTAGGTTATACCTTGACTACCCATTTGATCCTAAAACCCAAAAAATATTTTCCCAAATGTAAGAAAATCAGACGATCAACTAACTCGAGGTTGTTGATACTACCAACGACCCCTTTTTTCTAGTGGACAATTGTCAGTTTTCCAAAGTCATACAACAAGAACAATGCGTACGTGTTGTATTTGTAAGAGAGAGACAAAAGATTGGCGTTCTAAGTGTGCCATATGACATTTGTTAGGTATTGTTGTCATTTTATTTTTCAATAGTTGTGATCCTTTTTTTAAAAAATAAAATGAAGGATCACACTTTCACATTTTCTTGGTGATCAACTCTAGGGAATATAATCATAATTTTCTAAATCAGAAGAAAAGTTTTTGTAATTATCTCAAATCTCAAAGGAGGCTACTGTAATTAGCCCTAAAAATAAACCAAAACCCATTTTTAAATGTTGATTAAATAATAAAAGCTATGTTATATTAATTTATTAATATATAATAAAAATATGTTTATTTTAAACTTAATTAAATAATAAAAGCCATGATATATTAACTCAGTAATATATAATACAAATATGATTATTTTACATTATATAAAGAATAACAAATGAACTAGTCTGTTAGATTTTTGGGCTTTTACAAGAATCTATGCCTAATGTATTTAATTGAAAGGCTATTTTATAAGTTTTAATTTAGCTATTTTATTAAATAGGCCAAATCAAGCTAGGCCATTAGACCAATGATATGAGAGATAGAGAGAATTTTGGTTAAAATGATCTTCTAGAAGACTACCTACAGATAGGAAATATTTGGTGTTTATCATATAGGTAATAAGTTTTATCTTTTAGATTATTTTCTTCCTAGATAAACATTAGATTTTATATTTTTATAATCTTTTAGGAGTTAGATATATTTTACATTATCTTTTAGAGAGTTAGGTGCAATTTTGCATTATCTTTAAGCAAGTTAGGAGTTTTCAATATGAGTTTGAATTAGTCAAATCATTATTAGTTATAGAATTAGGATTCTTTGAAAGGGCTATAAATAGGCTCGCATATGTAGTTTGTCAAACACAACTTGAGCAATAGGATCCCTTGGTTTTCTCTCTACAAGGAAGAGTTTTACTTTATTTTAAGGCTTTCCATGTACAGGCTTTTTTTATTCAAGTTATTTGTGCAATAGCTTGTTTTTCTTTTCCTTTTCTTTCATCCCAAATTTCATCTGTTGCATTTGTTTGGCATTGGAGTAAGTTGACCTTTTTTGATAGCTAACATAGGAGTAACTAGTGGTTCGCGAAACAATCAAATAGCTAGTGGAGATCAAGCTTCCCTAACTCTCCAGGAGGAGATTCGTCCATTGAGTGAATTTCTTGATCCTAGATGGGATATGATGAATTTGAGTATAGATGCTCATCGCATAGATAGGAGGCCAAGGCATAAAGTTGTGGAATTTGCCTAGGCACCACAACTGGTTAGACATGATCCTATTCGTCAATATTATCAACATACCAATGTGGAAGATTCAAAAAAGGAAGACGATGAAGATATCGAGCTGCCCAATAGGGACAAGGAAATCAACAAAGTTGGCCTATCTAGCACCCTATTAGAGATGAGCATTTTTGCTTAAAGGTAGATCTCCCATATTTTAATGGCAATTTGAATATTGAAAAATTTATGGATTAACTTGCAGAAATTGATAAATTCTTTAACTATTTGGAGGTTTTTGGCCCACAGGCTAAAGGGAGCTATTGAAATAGTACTCCACAAGCCAATTAAATTAGCATGTAACTATTTCACTTGTGATGTAATTTTAATTAAATAATATTCATTAAAAGGCTATATTCAACATATGCTTATTTTTACTTCATTGGCATTTAGTTGAAGTCCTTATAACACACAAGATTACTGGACTTGGTCATGCAACTAGGTGGTGATCATGAAATAAGTTTTACACAATCGTGATCTTAAATTTTCCAAGTCATAAGATCTTATGAGACAGAGCATCTAAGAACTGAATAAACTTGCACTAACGATGCATATTACTCCATTTCATGAGCAAGCCAAATGAGCTAGGTTGTATATTAATCAGTGCTTGTTAAAGAACAAGTTTACTAAAGTCTAATTTGGAGAATCCACTAGGTAGTTATAGTGGCAAGTTCTCTAGCTTACACTAGTGCATATAATTAGTCCTTTGACCAAGGATTCATGGTAATATTGTATTTGGATCCTTATGCTTTGACTCTTCTTTGGCCATACAGCAAGTCGTTCGAGTAGAGATTAGGCATGAACTACTTAGATATGGAGGCTTATTAGATGTAAGATGGGATCAGACTCCTCATCATTGTGAAGGACGAGTACATCTCCTATGTATTCTATAATGGCCAATTCTAAAGAGTCCTTGCGCAAGGTAATATGATAATTTAGAAAAGAAGTTTTTCAACGATAAGGTTGTAAATTAGAATTGAAATTGGGAATAGAAACATCGTATCGAGGCTATTAAGGAACCAACAAATATCTTGCTCTAGGCTTTTCTGAGAGATAGAAGATGGAAAGAACATATATGCATGGTACGCATAGAGCTAGAATGATTCTCCAAAAGCATTCGTTTTAGCCAATTAGTTGGGCTCCATTGGCTTGAGGTTGGACATCAACCATGAAGATTGGGTAATGAGATTAATTGAATTGAGTCATTAGTTTAAAGGAGTTTAAACTAATGTAAATATTTAATATTTTATAAGTCGCAAAGAGTTGTGAGCCTATGTCTAATGAATGATAGAACCTAATGGGTCACACACAAAAGCCAATTGCAAATCCTACTTGATGAAGTGGAATTTTCTAAGAGTTAGAAAGATCCCTTGATGATTGATTCTGAAGGTAGACGGTTGATGCAATTTGTGGTCATTTTAGCTTGGTCAATTAAATTGTTAAATTGATCTAATTAATTTAATGAGTTAAATTAGACCAATTAATTAAGGAGTTAAATATTTGATGCCACATGACTATCAATTGGTCAAGTTAACTTAAGGAGTTAAGTTAACAATGACTTGTTTAAAGAGTTAAGCAAATTAACTTAAATGTTAAGTCAACAAAATTAAATTAAAGTGTTTAAATTAATTAAAATGAAAAATTAATCTTGGATGAAAAATTAAAATGAAGAGTTCATTTGGTGTGGCATTAGAATTTATTTGTATGACATTTCATGAGATGAAATGAAGACTCTAAATAAAATTTAAATGTACACAAAATTTACATGTCACTTGCTTGCCAACTTGCTAACTTGAGGAAGGTGTGATGCCACCTTGGCATCATACTATCCTCCCTCTATATATAGATGTAGAGTGAGAGAGTGGGCGGCAACTTTTGCATGTGAATACAAGCATCTAGACCTAAGAGTTAGATTCTCTCTTTTTCCCTCCAATTTTCCAAGTGTTGCCTCATGTGTTGAAACTTCACTTTTCTTCATCTCGTATCTCCAAATTAGGTCTTCATCCTTGCATTTCTTCTCTTTCTCCTCCAGCTAACATTGAGAAAAATTAGATTGTGCACTGGTGTGCGGATCTTATCATTAGAGGCAAGATAATAAGATTGCTAGCCTTTTTAGAGATCCTTAGTTTAGGTAATCACTTGGAGGGGTTTCTAGAGAGCCTTCACATTTTCTATTCCAACTAAATTTTCTACTACAGATCCATCAAGGTGTTGGTGGATCCCAGTTAATTTTTAGCTAGAGGAAAAATCATTTGGTTGGGCAAAAGTTGTTGGAAAACCATTACGTTGTTAGGAGACATTTTTCAAGGAGTTTAGATCTTCTTCCAAGTTCCTTTTATTTTGAGAAAATTAAGGTAATCCTTATACCAAATCTGAATCTATGGCATGTTTAGATCCTTGGCTTCATATGTAGCCGAGTTATTTTAGCATTTTTGTGCTTTGATTGTTAGATTCTAATGCTACATATGACTTCAAGAACTGCATCTGAATTGTGAGAACATCTTCAAGATGCAAGGAGGTGTGAAGTTACGAGACAAGCCTAAATATGGTACCGAATGAAGCAATTGCTAAAGGCTTGATTTCTACCCCTAGATTATGAACAATACCTATTCTTGCAATATTAACAATGTCACTAAGGAGATGGATTAATGTATGAAAACACCATAAAGTTCTTGTGGCTTGCTAAGCGCGACAAACTAATAGAGTTTGACAATCAACAAGTGATGAGATAGCTTAATAGTTTGAAGTCCAATTCATGATAAGATTGGCATACACCAGCAAGCGTAGAACAAAGCACACCATTTGAGATAAAGGCGTATGACAAAGTAGCAGGTAGAAATTAGAGGTCATCGAGACTCAAACACGGATGCCACAAAACCCATACACCGAGCTAATTCTTGGAAAGTTCTACCACTGTAATCAACCTGAACACTGCTCTAGTGATTGTCGAAGAAGAAAAGCTACCAACATCATAATGCATGGTGATTGAATAAGAAGTTAAAGATGGAGATGAAGTGATATGTAAACCTAAAAATGACAAAGATGGAAAAGATTCAAAGGATGGCCAAACTTTATGATTTAAAAAAAAAAATGTTGGCACCAAAGAAAAAAGATAAAAGCCAACGCCACCAACTGTTTTGAACAAAGTATAATGATAAGATTTGTGACCTAATTATTGACAGTAGGAGTCAAGAGAACATTATTAGGAAGAGTATTATTGAAAAGTGAAGATGACCTTGTTGCACCTGAATAAGACGTCTGAGGCCAAAACTTCTAAAGTGGAAGATAAATCTTTCCTAACACTAACTCATTCAGAAAAAGAGTTTGAGGCTACCTATAGAGAGACTTAACTAGTTCATTGCTTAGTAGTAAAGGGAGTCTTGATTGCTATAAAGGATTTATTGGAGAAACAATTTCTAGAAGGCATACACTTGTTATTTGAAATGACGATATTACACATAAGGAGTTGCCAAGAAAATTGCCACCAATTTGAGTTGTTCAATCAAAGGTCGAGTAGAAACTTGAAGAAGTTAGTACCAAGTATAAAGTAGTTGCCAATAAACATGAAGGCTTCCTAACTTTTGAGGAAGGCAATGAAGCTATGGTTACTTTGAGGAAAGAAAGATTCCTAGTTGCTACTTATAACAAGTTGCAACAAAAAAAGTGTGCACATTGTCACATATCGAAGAAAATCAATGAGTATGATTGTGGTGGAATTGCAAAAAGAATATGTTAATTTTTATCCTTGTCATCCAGCTAATAAGCTTTTGTATCTAGAAGACATTAATAACTTGAGGATGAGTTATTTTGCTTAAGAGATGGTGAATGATATGAGAGATAGAAAGAATCTTGGCTGAAGTGATCTTCTAGAAGGCTATCTACACATAGAAAATATTTGATATTTATCATATAGATAATAAGTTTTATCTTTTCAATTATTTTCTTTGTAGATAAACATTATATTATATATTTTTATTATCTTTTAGGAGTTAGATTTATTTTTCATTATCTTTCAGAGAGTTAGGTGTAATTTTGCATTATCATTTAGTGAGTTAGTAGTTTTTGAGATAAGTGTAGATTAGTCATATCCCTATTAGTTATACAATTAGGATTTTTTTAAGAGACCTATAAATAGGCTCCAATAGAGTAATTTGTCAAATGCAACGTGAGCGATAGAATTTTTTTATTCTCTCTACTAGGAATAGTTTTACTTTATTTTAAGGCTTATAATGTACATACTTTTCTTATTCAAGGTATTCATACAATAATTTTTTTTTCTTTTTATTTCCTTCAAGATTTTACCCACTATATCAACCTCTAATGAACAACCTATTCTATTTTCCATCCCACTTGGGGAAAGGCTAGGTGAGGTTAAAAGAATGACTTCTTTTAGTTGTCGGAAGGTAAGTTTACCATCATTAAATGATTCTTTCTATCACAACACAACGTACTACAATTTTATATTTATATATATAAAAAAAAGAAATCTATTTTATACTCGGAAATGGAGGCTTTCACCTAGAAATATTAAAATATTTTTTTATCAAAAATATCCTTAAAATAAGTCACGTAACCCAACAATTTGATAAACAAATTTGGGATTACACATCTTAAAAACTAATAATGCCTACTGCTGTCTTAACCACCATCTCTTATCATTATTATATTAACGGTCATCTCCTACCGCTGTAAGGCTCCATGAAATTTTTTCTCAAAAACAACATTGCTAACCGCATTGTAACCTCTAAATTTTTCATGGTTATATGTTTCCAAAAATAAAGTATATTTTGTTCCTTCTTTCAAAAATAAAGATTGTATTGTATTCTTCATGTTTGATTAAGATTCATGGCATTACATTCATGTATGTCTTGTGGATTTTTTTTTTTGTTGGGGTCAAGTTGTTCATTTTGATTGAAAATGTTTTGATTTTTCTTTCAAATTCAAATAGTCTTTGAAACTTTTTCCTATTTTGAAGGTATTATTTGAAATGCTTTACTCAGTTTGATAAGATTCTTTAATTATATTTTGATTAATAATTTTATGTTTTTTTATTAAATTAGGTATTATTTAATATTCTTTTATTCTAAAATACTTGAGTGTCTTATTGTTTATTTATTCAAATAAAATATTATTGATAAATTTGTAAGAGCAAATTTCTTTATCTGTAAATTAAAATTACCATATAAGAAAATTTATAAAAAAAATATATATATTAAAATTTATCAATTGTGGACACAATTCACAATCTAATCCTCTTATTAGTCCGTTCCAAATATAATCTTGAAATCTGATGAGCTTCATGACGAATGCTTTGAACACTGTGGATCTCATTGAATTTAATTTTAAAAAAAATAAAGCTAATTCAACTATTTGAGGGTTTTGCACTTTAATCTCTAATCAAATGCCTAGATTTGATGAGCTCCTCGATGAATGCCGTGTATTTTCTTGAATTTGACTTGAGGAAAATAACGCCAATTCGAGGGTTTCACACCTTAATTTCAAATCAAACGCCTAGATTTGATGCCCACCATGATAATTGCTTTGAACGCCATAAATCTCTTTGAATTTGACTAGAAGAAAATGATGCCAATTTGGAGGCTTTATACTTTAATCTCAAATCAAATGCTAAAATTTAATGAGTTTCGTGAAGAATGTCTTTAACGCCGCGGATCTCCTTGAATTTATTTGAGAGAATTATTGAACTCTTTCAAAGTTTCTCTCACGTACTATGACTTGTGTCATATGTGGAATGAGCTTTAATCACACCCTTTATATAGATGTTTAATGACAAACTTTAAGATTGACTTGAATTATGATTAAATCTTCAATAAGATAATAATATCAAATATTTTTGATTTTATTGGTCCATTTACATGGACACACCATGTGTTGATACATGATTAACCCAAAATTGCTAAGCCCTACAATTTGATTTGATTGGTAGTATCACTTCATCTTTGACATTTGTTAGTTTTTGATTTTTGAATAAAATAGATACTAAAATATTAATTAAAATTAAATATTCTTGTTTTAGAATTAAATTTAATAAATTTCAAAATATAATAGAATATTGTAAATTAATAACTAATATTTTATTTTGTACATGTCATTTCTCAATTGGTCAAAATTAATTTATTTACAAATATCCTCACTTTAAAACTTGACGAAGATGTGACAGCCTTTCACAAATGAAGCAAGATTTGAAGCAAGAAATTTTCTCACAAGCAAGCCTTTTGAGTACTTTTTCGCCCAAAACATGTGATTTAATGTGAGGATTTTTTCTCACCTCATAAATACATCTCATAATGACATTTCCCAAGAAAAAAACAACTCCTCAAGATTATTCTCTTCCTATTCTCCATAGTTTTTCTCTTGAATTCTCCTCCAAAATTATATTTACATGTATACTTTAATATTTAAATAAAATTATTTCACAATACATAATTATATTTATACACAATATTTTAATATCTAAATAAAAATTATTTTTATAATATATAATTATATTTACACATGTATCCTAACATATAAATAAAATTATATTCATATAAAATTATTTCTATAATATATTATTATATTTGATGTATATTTTAATATTTTAATATTTTAACAAAATTATTTTCACAATTTATAATAATATATACATGTAATATATTTTATATATAAAAAATTATTTTGATACTATATAATTATAAATACACATAATATTTTATATATAAAAAAATTATTTTGATATTATATAATTATGATTACACGCAATATTTTAATATTTAAAAAAATCATTTTTAATATATTATTATATTTACAAGTGATTTTAATATTTCAACAAAATTATTTTCATAATATATAATTACATTTACATGTATATTAACATATAAATAAAATAATCTTTATAATTTATAATTATATTTACATGTATATTTTAATATTTAAATAAAATTACTTTCATAATATTTAATTATATTTACACATATATTTTAGTATTTAAATAATCTTTTTATTTTAAATAATTAAATTATTTCATGAATTCATTACCATATTTTAGTATTTATTATAGGATATATTCAAATAATACCTATATATAAAAACAATATAATATTTATTACATACACAATATTTTAACTTAAAACTTACAACCAATCACCATCTCATAAGTTTTCCTCACAAAAAATCTTACAATTAATCACCATCACATAACTTTCACCTATCACATTAACTGTAATCTTTATATTTTTACCTCACAAACAATCATTCCCTCATAAAAAAATATTTTAATCTCATAAACACAAAAATCTCACTATTCTCTCTCAAAAATAGAAAATAAAAAATAAAATCACAAGCAATCACAGTCTTATTGCCATATTTTATAACTGAGAATTCGTTTAAATTTCCCACATCACTTTGATTGGAACATACCAAAATACTTGTAATTTTTGGCCTTCATCCCAAAATACTTGCAAATTTTAGCCTTGAGGGGACCAGCCACCATCTGAGTCCAAGATCAAATATTTTGCAGTCAATAAAATGATGGCCCACGTCACATCTTTATACATAAAATTGTAATAGAACAACACAGAAACCTTCAAATTTCTGTGAATGCAATCTTATGCCCTTGTTTGTTCCACATTTTCAAGGCCATGAAGAGTTTTCAGTGGGTGTTTTTTTTTTTTTTTTCAAATCAAAGAATTTGTTGGCATAATCTGCACATTTTTAATTGCAAACCCGTCACAAATTTCACCCAAACTCTTCCTAAAAAGTTTGTTGGCCTTGACCCTTACCCTGTTTATTCATATCTAAAAAGTTTGTACACTGTGAGGTAGTAAAATGCAAAAAATAGTAAATAAGGACTCCTCCTTTACAGGGATCGAAAAATGAAAAATGGAAAAAGTTCCTATGCTATGCAGAGTATCTCTAATATATTCCAATTCTATACTACCTTACAATATGTCATTTAGTATTATGGTCAACCTATACAAATTTAAATTTACAAGTACATGATTATTTTTTATGAAGAGAATCAACCCATGAAGAAAAGCCTAATTTAGGCCACTCACTTTCCCCTCATTAGTGGATATGCAATGCAAAGACCAAGGCCAATGAATTTGCTTTATACGGAGGAATGGCCCCAAGAGATCTCCTCAAGCAAGACTTCCAAGGTGTGGGTTATAAGGGCAACTCACCATTGTCCTCCAAGGGAACTAATTCGTTGTCAACAATCAAACAAGATAACTCTTTAGCCAACATTGGCTTGCAACATCATCAAGGGCAAAGCCAATTAGGGAAGTACTATACAATTTGATGGCGAATTCCACTACATCAAATAATACTAGGAGTGGACTGGAAATGTACTTAGCCGACGTGAGAGCAAGCTAATCGTCACATAAGTATATGACCTAGTGTATGCTTCGTTGTTCACATATGATCAATTCTAAGATTATCAAAGTATTTTGTGAGGCATGGTATCCATTTGCAAATACTCTTCTAACTTCACTCAAAGAATTATCCATATCACTGTGGGATTTACATACCCTTATAGGCCTTCCTATGACTAGACTCTTTTATAACAAAGTGATTCCTAGTGCCAAGGAACTTACTAGCATTGACCAAGCATGAAGTAGATTTGTTGCCCATCTTTGCAAGTACTTATTCCAAGCTTTCATTCATTTCAAAGGAGTGCCAATAGAGGTCAACTTTCTCAAGTTACTATGAACAAATGGGCAAAGCATTAGTGCAAGAAAAAGATAAAGTACCATCAACAACCACCACGCAAGGAGAGAAAAGTGGTTTGCCCTAAATCAACTCACAACTCTTTTGGTGATTTTGGTGTTCATGGAGAGTGGTTCACTGTGGAGGAAGCATTGCTTTTTAAGTTTGGGATTTATGGGAACTTAAGAGAAGAAACCTACTTGACAACATATCTAGTTTGTTGGCTTTGCTCATTCATTCTTCCTACCAATGATGTTAATTCAATATACCTCAACAACTTCAAAATGTCATGCATCATAGCCAGTAATCAAAAAATAAGTCTTATTGTTCCAATTTTAGCCAACATCAATGGTAGTTTAAATAAAATTTCAGGTTCTCCGAAGCTAAGTCAAGTTTATTCTTCTTTTCCCATCCACTTCATCTATGCTTTGTTGGTTCACTACTTCAAGACATTATCTAGTTTGACAAAGTGTCTGTGACCCTAAAATAGCGATCTATTCTAGCAAAGGTGGCGCAAAGTACTATGATCCAAGTGAGGAAGGCTAGAGAATTCACAAAGGGGATTTTGTTTCTTATACTAGCACCATGATTACTGAAGATAAGGAATTTTTGTATATTGACAATGGAAATACCAGGGAATTGATGCAAAACTACTTCATAGCCATTTGCTCAAATTATTTTCCTTTGCAGCAAGGTAACTATTTTATTATTATTGAATTCTCTTCTAAAAGTACCTTATTTAGAGGTCAAATGGGATTGGAATACTTGAAGGGATTGAGACCTAAACATCACTTCATGCTGCTCCTTCAATACAAGGTCTCCTAGGTACCCCAACTAAACCAAACACTAGCTTATTCTTAGGTGTTTACATTCATCTATGAAATGTCCAAAACTATTGTCAAAATAGTAGAACCTTTCAGAAGATAAGCAATTAGGTTCGGTGTTTGCAATTCTATGCTATCTCAACAAATTAATGTGTTCTACTAGCAAAAGAGCCATGTTAGCAAGACCTTCAAAGTGGTGTACTAACCAAACTTTGTTAAGGAGCCAAAATAAAGTCTTTATCTTTTACCACTCATGGTTTTTTCACACTTTTGGAGTCATTGTTTCTTTCTCTCTCTTTTTTTTAAGTTTGAATCTTCTTTTTTCATCCTCGAAGCTTCATCCAAGTTGATGTATTGTTTTGCTCTAAACAACAAGATATCAAAATCATTGGCTAATTTTTGTGATAGTGACCTCAAGAACCCTTTGTCCCATAGTCCTTATGTGAAAACTCTTACCTGTACCTTCTAAGAAGTTATTAGCACCTTAACTATCACTACAATAAATTTCAATATAATTTCTCTTTCATTTTATTATAATTTAAAAGGACTCAGAGACATTTGTCAATAGTGATTGTGTAATACCCCAAGTCTTATATAAATTATTATACTATAGATATGATATTGGATGTTAGGAATTATGGAGTAATATTATTTGATTTTGATTTTTCACTGATATTCTAGGGTTGCTCTTCTCCCAGAATTTGAGCATACAAATTTATTTAGGGCCTCTGTTAACATTTAAGGGATTTTAATAGAAAGTAAATAGGGGATACAAATTAAATTCTTTCTGGGAGTTATTAAGGATCTTATTTCATGTACTTATCTTGATTTTTGCTTGCAATCTCGAGAATATAGACTTCAAATTATTAATGATTCTGTAAAGATCACTTGGTTGTTATTAAAAATGTTTAAGTTATCAAGTCAATTATTTGAGAGAACTTTATATACTGAGTTTTATGTTAAAGATTAAACGAGCTACTATGAATATCAATTTATGGCGAAGGAAATATTAATTGTTGGCCCATATATAATTAGTGACCTAAGATATATTAGTTAGCCCAAATTATTTAATTCATTTTAAGTTGTTTAGCCCATAACTAGTATATAAAAATAAGCCCATAAATGATTTTTGTGTTTTATAGGATACATGTAATAACAACCCAAACTATTTAATTCATCTTAAGTTATGATTAAGCCCATAAGCAATGCAGAAAATAAGCCCACAAATTATTATGAAGTAATTATAGGCTTAGATCGATGATTATCAAGTTAAATATGACAAAAATCTATTTTTATGAAATTTTCAGATTTATGGATAGATGAATAATTTTGGAGGTCTTCCCATCATTTTATAACTCTACTTAGATAGTTGTTGGCCCTCGTAAGGTATCTGGTCATATTGGTTAGCTAAAACCATAAAAATATAAGTAATATGAAATCTTAAGACATTTTTTTGGTACCACTATTTTTCATACAAAAATTCATCATAGATATTCCCTATTATTTAATGGTAATAGTTAGCTAAAATTCAGAATAATTAAATCATGATAAGTTAAAATTTTGAATGTTTAGTTAAGAGTTTGGGAATTTTAGTAATTATCCAATCCTGATAAGTTAGAGATTCTAGGGATTTTAGTAACTATTTTATCCTGATAAATTAGGATTTTAGAATTATCTTCGTAGCTTTGAACTATCGTTATCTGGTATTGATACTGGTCAAGTTTGGGGGAGTTAGGAATTAAAGTCGTCTTCTTCTCTCAATAAGATATGAATTCTTTTGTCTAGAATACCTAGCCTAGTAGTACAAATACCCATATAGCAAGAAATAGAGAAGTCATATACAGAGGTGAGAAAATACCAATTTTTTTTATTTATTCTTTAAAGATCCATGAAAACTTTCATTCCTGGGTACTAACATCCTATTTTTCTGCCATAAAATTAGTGGAAAATGCTGAAATGATAGGTCATATCTAATGAAAACTTTGGGTTTTCAGATTTTGGCAGAAATAAATTTCTTTCTTCCTTCTATTGAAAATATTCTCTTCGCATAAATGTTTTTTGCATGAAATAGTAAGTAAATAACCATATTCTTTCTATTGAAATATCTTTTCTGCATAAATGATTTATGCATCAAAATAGGTAATTTTGCACATTGAATTCTTAAGTCTAACAGTTTATTCGTTGAAGAATTATTCCATCTGCAATTATTTAATTATTCATAAAAACTTTTTTTCACATGCATAAAACTAATTTTTGGGATTTGAGCATGTAAAAACAAAACTTACTGAATCTTGCATAAAATATAGTATTCTCTATTGAAATAAAAATGCTAAAAAGGATCTATGCTCTAAATAATCGATAAACTATTAGTAGGAATAGGTTCAGTAACTGTACTATGGGTTATAGTAGCCAAAGATCTTTTAAGCCACTTAATGGTATTTTAGTTAAACTTTTTGAAACCACTTAGTGGCATTGTAGTTAAGATTTTTGAAGCTACTTAATGGCAATATAGTTAAGAATTCTGAAACCACTTAACAATGTTATAGTTAAGATCTTGTTTGAGTTAACCAATTAGAATCCAATAGCTCATGAGCGTGATTAATTAATGAATATTTTTATAAATGTGTAGCCTCCATTCTGAATTACTCTGAAAAAACATGTTCTATAATTCACTTTGATATTTTAAATCTTGAATTTTTGTATACTAATTGTTAGATTTATGAAATTGAATATTCTTATCTTCAGTAATTTTTGTTCTTCTTTATAATATTTATACATGCTTAAATCTAGTAGGAAGAGAAGGAGATTTATTTACTCAGCGAAGTGTCACTCATAAGATATTGATTCACCATTATGTAGATAATTTAGTTTAGCATGAGGAAGATGAGCAATTTTGGGGATGGTGATAAGAGATTGGTAATTTTAGAATAGGTTTATTTGATGTTTAAAATTTCTAGTTAGTTTATTAGAATTTTTTTTTTCAAGACTTAGGTACTCCAATTTGATTGTTAAGATAAGTTTTTGAATTATCTTTCATAGTGATGATACATTTTGGGATTGTTTAATAAAATGTTTTAGAATTTAGCATGCTCTATGGGATCTAAGGCGAGTTTTTAGGCTCAGGGACACTATTGTATTATGTCATGAATTTGGATGTGACAAACTGCTACTAGTAAATTGGTATAAGTGTTTAACTTTTCAAGGGAATTAACACAACTAGGAGATAACTGGTTGAACTACTATTGAGTTGGTCCTACCGAGCTAGTCAAGAATACTAGACACTTAATCCCATCAAAGTACTGGTGAAGTAATGTCATGTTCAAACTAATGTATATGTGCTCATATATCTATAGCCCCCATATATTCAAGTATACTTATTGCCTTGAAGTTGCTCAATCAATACTTCCTCCATATCATGAGTGCTAAAGAGACCCCTCATCGAAAGCTTAGAGATATGGACCCTTTAATCATTTTCATTATGACCTCTCACTTTGAATCTCTCTCATGATACCTGGGGCCTACATATTTCTACGAGGTGACTTAGGAGTGAATGCCCAATGCTCAACTCTGCGAGTGATGTAAAATGTTTTTCATATAGTTATGGTCACCCCATGATCCCTGAGCTCAATCATGCACCTCATTTCCCTGAAAAGGGAAATGGGCTACAAACATTGCCTCCATTATTATGGCTATCATTTGTTGGTGAAGATCTAAAGTGATAGTCTCCACTTCTCTAACTTGGGCAAAGTTAAATGATACATCATGCTCTAAAGCGTACCCTAGCACCTTGTGCTCAGGGACATCACCTTAGTATCTTAGAAATGTCATGTATTAAACTTATATTCCTGCTTCTAGACTAGCCATATACAATATACTCACTATAAGAAATTGGAAAAGAAGTTACACAATCTATCTTTATTTGTCTCGTTATACTAAATACTCATGTGCATGTGTTATATTTTGTGAGGTAGCTATATTTATATCCATTTTTCTATCTACCAGGCTAGATCTAACTATTTATAAGACATTATTGTCCATTTACAAGGATCTTGGTGGGGGGCCTGAATGTGATTGTAATGTTAGGTAAGTTAAAATGCCTTTTACTATTAAATCATGAATATTTATTAAGCGAAATGTCTGAGCAATCTTTATTAGACATTTGACTTATGTAGTTCCATTAACCTCAATGTATAACGTGGTATCTAAACTATGGCATCAAGTAATGTGTGCTGACATCATCATAGTAACACTCATTTTAAACCAGAAAACAAACACGAAGAGGTCCGATACCTCAATAGCCACCCTCATCAACACATTTTATTAGGTTTTGCCTCAATTCCAACCTCCCTCTACATAATTCTTATGTAGAGTAGCAAAATCCTCTTGGACTTCAAAGAATTCACCTTTCTCCACTCTTTCACCTACATACTAATGAACAAAAGCACACTTGGTACAATTTGTAAATCTTATTAGTTATCAATCATACCTATACATTATCTCTTAGTAGTATTTTTCTAAATGACGACATAACTAAATATGAGTGGCATTTAAAAAAATAACAATAATGACACTAATTAAATACCTTCAAAATATAACATCATTGACATTTTCAATCAAACATTGGTATATTATTTATCATTTATTAATCAAATACCATATATTGTAGTGGCATTTTTACAACTATAACCATATTACTTTATGTGTGTCATCAAGTTAGCGCCATTAATTAATTGATAGCATTTTCAAATGCACTATAATTAAATGAGTGGCATATATTTAAAGAAACAATAGCATTAGTTAAATTTGTGTTGGTAATTTTAATTAAACAGTATAGTTTATTTGTTATTTATAGTCGAATTCATGTGATAATATATTGGTAGCGTTTTTATATATAACTATCATGGGAAAATTAATTTTTTCATTCTATAAATTTGCCCATTTTTAATTTTATCTTATATTTTATACAATTAAAAAGTTGGTCCTATAAGTATAAAAAAATCTAGCACATCTAGTCCAATTATTGCTAGAATTGAAAAACTTATCTAGAAATACTGACGTGGCATGCCGAATTTTGTGGAATTTGAGATTTTTGCTAAGGTGCCAAATTTTCAACTAACATGGCATTTTTTTTACCTTGTTAGAAGAAGGTTTTGCTTACATGGATATATATGCACATATATTTATATAAATATGTATATTATACATACATATATACATATATGCACATATATTCTGCATACAAATATATACACATATATTTAGATAAATAAATATTGTTATAAATATATAATATTTATTGTCTACACACATATGTATATTATACATACATATATACATATATGCACATATATTCTGCATACAA
>JACGDI010000193.1:1753483-1835464 GCA_014898725.1 Jacaranda copaia
GCCACTATATAAAAATCTCCAATGTCAAAATATTCTAGTGTGCCACGTTAGTTATTTTAGTCAAGTTTTTCAATTATGATGACAACCAAGCTAAATTTGCAATTTTTTAAATCTATAGGACTAACTTTTTAATTATGCAACATATAAGACAAACTTATAGGACCAAAAAAAATTAATTTTTCTTAACTATAACCATATTAGTTTTAATATATTGTAAAACACCATAAAGTTAGTGCCAATAAATACTTTATAGCATTTTTCTAAATGATACCATGACTAAATGTGAGTGACATTTTTTTAGTAAAATTAGTGGCACTAGTTAAATACCTTTACAATGTGTGTGTGTGTATGTATTTTGGCATTTTCAATCAAATGCATTTATCTTATGTATCATTTATTGATCGGCACCATTAAGTATTATATTAAAGTAGTTTTCTTTTTACACTATCACCATTTTTTTTTTTATTTGTTTGTGAATCATTGCATTATAAAATGTGACTATATTAATTCCAGTAAGTACTATTTTGTTATAGTGTGTTACATAGAATATATTCAAGTTATGCATTGGCTCTACAGTTAAGATTTTCTTTGCTCTTCTACACCTTGTTAGAAATTTATCTTAGCCAATGTTGGCCGTACGAAAGCATCCCACCAATAGAGAGTTGATCCACCAAAATTCAAAACAAATCTCAATTTGTATAGCTCTTAAGTGAGTTGCCTCATTCATTGAAAAATCACACATAGTTTGAGGCACTTGACATGTTTTAATAGCATTTACAATGGCATTCCACCACAAATAGGTATCGTATCAAAAATAATTGATATCAACTCACCCTGCGAGTTGCCTCATTCACCAATTACAAGCCTTAAGAACTTGGTTAGTACCCTTGATTAGTTTCAGCTACAACTTTTACATCAATGGCTCTGTGCCTTTAACCTTAGGCTGATCGACAAGATTAATGAAGAGTAAATTACAAAAAATCCCCCAGTGATTGGCCAAAAAACCACTTACGATACTAAAATTAGCCATGTTAGTGTTTTCTTTGCTCACTGCACCCAACTATGTTTTACTCATTGACTAAGTGTAACTTGATGTATATACCTTTGTATATTCTAAAATTTTTACTACATTGTTTTCTTGACAGACAGTTGGAGACTTCTCAGTAAAAGACAAATTAAAGTGAAAGTGTAGTATGAATGAGCAAAGCAATGTGAAAGTGTTTTAGGGAAGAAAAAATCAAAGTTTGTTTGTTGAACTCCAACTTTTCTTTTCTTTTTTGCAATTGCTATTGTTGTTAGGGGTAATGACAACAACGTCAATGTTTGGGTTTGTACTTGTTGGATTTTTCACTAGTTTTTACCTTGAATATGGTTTATTTGCACAATTGTTCTATTTGTTATTTTACTGTTTATAAGGATGGTCTATTTGAGAAAAGTATGTGCTTGGTCATTTGTTTGTATTTGATCATAAATGAATATTTTAGAGTTTTACGAGGGTTGGTCCCATTTTCCAACTTTTTGATGAAATATTTTAGGCTTCATGACTTGGCCCACCATATTGTGTAATAAATTATGTTTTGATTAAACATTTTATTGTTTCTCCTACAACATGGATGAGGAAAGATCATAAATAACTCAGTTATTAGAGATAAATTTTGATGATGAGCCCATAAGTACTGAAAGGGTTAATGTAAGATCTAGGAGACCTATTAAAGGAGGTAATGAAATTTTGAGTAATAAAAATATTTAGTTAGAAAATGAAAATATTGGAATAGAAAATGAAAATGTTGGGAATGAATTCTTTGGGACTAAAAACATTGTAAATAAAAATGTTGAAAAGGAGTTCTTTGGTACTGCTAGAAATGAACAATACTTTGATAAGTATTTTTCTAACTATGATGAACATGGAGCAATTGGACAACAAATCATCCTATTGCCAAAGGTGTACCTAATGCGATAATAGAAATTGAACCTATAATAAAAAGTAAAAGAATGGTGTCAAAAATGGGTGATTTGGTAGAGTCATCATCTAAATTTGATGATTCTTCTAATGAAGACATAGAGGGCTCTTCAGATGATAATATCTTTACATCAAGTAATGCCAACAAGAATGAGATTCTAAAAAAATTAAGACGAATGGGGAGAAAAGAAAAAATGCTAGTGAATAAGGTTATAAGGCACATGGCTGATGAAACAATTAATGGGGAGTGGTATAGTGAGGCAAAGAATGATGAGGATATAGAAAGGGCACCTAGTTCAGATAATGATGCCACAAGACATCCTTAGTTTATTGATGGGCAAAATATGAAATCTTTTTAAATGAAGGTATGTTTAAAATTTGTCAATGTTGATGTGTATAGAAAAGTATTCAAGGATTGGAATGTAAGGTATGGATTTGAGTTTGAATATGAAAAGAATAAAAGGAGAAGAGTTACAACTGTATGTGCACATGATAATTATAATTATAGAATTCATGCCTCTATTATCCAAGGTAGGCTAGTTTTTATGGTATGTACTATTTCTTTATGTTATTTAATTAATATTTTTTTATTTGTTGCATTAAATACCCCTATAATATCGTGTTATGGGAATAACCATTTTGTAATATTTTGTGTTAAGTATAAATAATAAAAGGTGAGCACACTTGTTCAAGATCAAGACATAACAAGCATGCCACTTCCTATCAAAGGCTAGAGATTGTTGTAAAGGATAATCCATATGTCCCTATTGAAAAATTCAAGAAGTCTATTCTTAGAAAGTGTTGAGTTGAAGTTAACTACTTGAAGGCTCTAAGAGCAAACAAAGTTGCTCTTAAGAAAATCAATGGTAGGGATGTAATGGAATATGGACAATTATAGAATTACTGTGACACAATAAGGGCAAGAAATCCAGTAGTAAGCTCATATTGAGAAAGTTACCTAATTCCTAACCTCTTAATTTTGATAGAACTTTTTTATGCTTGTTGCAATGAGGTTGGGATTTTTAGCGAGGTGTATGCTATTGATTATACTTGATGGGTGTTTTCTTAAAACTCCATTGGTGGTCAATTGTTGTGTGTTGTGGGTAGAGATGGTAATGATAATTTATTTCCCATTGTTCTTATAGTTGTGTGTGTTGAATATAGAGAAACCTATAGTTAGTTTTTGTTTAAGATGTTAGATGGTTTGGGAAGTATCTCACAAAAATGAACTTTTATATCTGATCGACAAAGGGTTTGATTGAAGCCCTAAAGAAGCAGGCTCCTGAATGTGACTACAGATATTATGTGAGACATACGTAATCAAAATTTCAAACAAAATTGGACTTCTTTAGTGTTGAAAGATTTGTTTTGGAAAGCTACCTCTACTTGTAATAAAAATGAACTTGAGAGCTACATGAAAGAAATTGAAAAAATTAATCCAAAAGTAACTGTGCAAGTGGAGATAGCTTCTACGTGGTTGAAAAATGTCAAACCATGCCAATGGGTAAGATCGCATTTTAATACAACTTGTAAATCTGATGTGATGGTGAATAATTCGTGTGAGTCTTTTAACAATTCAATTTTTGATACTAAGGAGTTGCCTATCATAAGCATGTTTGAATGGATTAGTAATAGGTTAACTGGAAGAATTCAAGTAAAGAAGGCTGGAATTAAGAGGGTATGAGGATGTGATATGTCCTAATATCATAAAAATGATGAATAAAATGAATGACATTGGTAAAAGTTGATTCCAAACTAGGTGTGGAACTGATGAGTTTAAGGTAAAACATATAGAGAAAGAGAGATATGTTGTTGATTTGAGAAAAAGGGAATGCATTTGTTGCATGTTTCAATTAAGAGGATATCCTTGGCCCTATCCATGGGTTTCAACATATGATAGGAGGTATAAAGTAAAGGATTATAATGATCCTTACTTGGAAAAATAAATGTACTTGAAGGCATGAAAGTTTATGTTGCACGGAGTCCCTAGTTCAAGGGATTACATCAAGACTTTGTATCCCCCAATGATTCCACCAAATTTTTAAAGAAAAAAAAGAGTTGACTTATATTTGCAAAAATTGATTCTAGCTTGGCCACAACAAAGCATCACGTACTAATCTAAGGCATCCAATTCTAAGTTGAACAAGGTGATTTAAAATTATTATTTAATTGAACTTTCTTATCACAATTTGTTTTTTATTTATGGGTAAGCTTACAGCTTAATTCAAGAAGAACACAACCAAGGAGTGCAAATAAGATCCTCTCCCAACATAAGATTCACAAACCGGTTCAAGTGCTCGAGGTAGAAGTATAGAAAAAAGACAACTTGGAAGAGGTGGAAGAGGTCATGTATATAACGGAAGAAGAAATGCAAGTTTACTTGGGAAAAAAAGGAATGTGCTCCAACTTAACCAATTATTGCAACTAGGACTTCAATATTTTATTCAACATCTTTAGCTCTAGAAGGTCATTCAGTTGCAACCCATGAATATGGATACTCAAGCTCTCAAGTTGCATCATTTGTAGCCTTAGTTTCTAGAACTATAGCTCCTCAAGATGCAAGTAGTGTCCCTTATGATTCCTCCAGAACCAATGATGCTACTAGTAAAAAAAGATCCAATAGGCCCACAATTATTGAAGTGTTAGAAACATTAGAGAAAGAGCTTTGAGGAGAGCTTCTAATAGGTGAGAGCATTATAAATGATGCTTTGAACAATGTGATTGTTTTTATGCTTATATCCCAAAACTAATACTGATGGGCAGCTAACATTTATGTCCCAAAAAGTGAATTTGTCTTGCTTAGTTTGTTCAATTTGATACT
Source organism: Jacaranda copaia (assembly GCA_014898725.1). NCBI lineage: Eukaryota > Viridiplantae > Streptophyta > Magnoliopsida > Lamiales > Bignoniaceae > Jacaranda > Jacaranda copaia. Next base: position 1,758,265 of record JACGDI010000193.1, read on the forward strand.
GAATTTGTGTGTTATTGAACTTGTTTTGCGTAATGTGCAATCAGTTGTGGATCGATTTGGAGTTTGTTCTGCTTGATTTTGATTTCAATTATGTTATTGTCAGTTAGTTATGCAATCATTACGTAATTTCAAGAATGGTTTCTGACTATCCAAAGATGGACTTGTTTTAGCCAAATAAGTAATTAGGTGTAATCTTTTGTTTTTGTTTCTTTTTGTTGATGTTGTTGAATAAACGTCGCTACCAAATTCTTGATGCAGTAGTTCACAAGTTAGGCCTTTAATTTTCTATATGCCCTAATTGTGGTGTGCTTATATTTCCTACTGTAATTAAGGAGAATATTATGTTGTGGTTGAGAGGAAAATGTTTAGCATAGGGTTGCTATTCTTGCTGATGTAGTTTTTAGCATCTTGTGGAGTAGCAGCTGATCCATTCAGCATAAAGAACTCCCCAAACAAGTAATTAGATAATGTATTACTTGTCAAATATAAATGCATGCAACAAAAAATTACTTTCCGGTTGACTAATTGTTCTTTGGTGGAATAAATCATCCTATATGTGTATACAGATAATCAGATTGTACAATAAGTTTTTTCTGTGTTTGTCTCCATATTTCTGAGTAGCAACATTACTGCTAAAAACAACATAATTGGAGCTTATAAAGAGAAATGTATAACAATAAATTCAAGCACTTCTATTTTCCAACAAACTCGAGTATATAATAAAGAATAATAATTATTGAAATTGAAGGGAAAAAAGAAAAATAAAATTGCCAATAGAATGGGAAAATGTCAAGTAGGAATACAAATTCTTCAAATAGTAATATCAATTCAATTATTCACTGTACATTCATCATTGGAAACTCATTTTGTGCAACACCTCATTGAGATCAAGATGACTAATTGTTAGTTGCTTCCTAGTAGAAAATTCCATCTTTAGGTATCAAAGACGAGTTTAATTTGAAAAAAACCATAACATAAAAAATAAGAATTGCTGCAAAAATATTGTTATAGCTTCTAGCATATGTGAAGTGAGCCTGAGCTATCAAATTCCACTTGGCTTTGCTAGCCTTCCAATATTATTTGCTTATTTATTGTATCTATCCTGGATACTTGATACAATACATCTGATATTTGTGAGTAAATAGTTGTAGCTAGAGATGTGTTTTTAGTCAGCAAATACAAATTCAATCACTTCCCAAATTAAGACTTCTAAACTCAATCTTGTAGAAAAATGTTTATATTAAGTTTTGGATGCTGGTCACGATTTATTTACGATGGTTTACACTATGGATGGACATATAAGAATTCTTAATTATTGTTAGTCTAAAAACCAAAATTCAGTACAGAAAGTAAGTAAAAGAGTAGCCAATTGAAAACATAAAATTTAAAACAAAGCACTTGAATTGACAAGATCAATCTCATTCATCCTAATTTGATTACATGATTCAACCTTTAATCCTAAGCTAAAAACTCTAACTCTAAAACTAGCAAGATCTAATTTATACATAGAACAACATCTAATCTGTAAAATTCTAAACATAAAACATAAATTAAATACAATCCTAGGTTTTTAAACTTTAAATAATAGGACCACCATGAAAACCATCACGGTTGCAATTAAAACTCATTGTATGTCACATAGACGACCTACACGGCCTACATTGCCAATAACCCAAGAAGATTTTAATAGGACCTCATCTTTATCCTTATCTTCCTCCAACACATTAGTTGAACTACACCAAAACCTAGCTTCTCTATCATACTTAATAGCCTCCCTAGTTGGTTCCCACACTGCCTTCTCTGGCTTGCACCACTGAAAATAGCTGCACATTATTTGAACAACTGTAATACAACTTCCCTTTAGAAGGTTTCCACCCAGATTCCATAACCTTGATTTTAGCTTTTTATTTATGTTTACATTGTGAAGTACTTGCATAACAAAGGTCCATTGATCATAGCTCATTCTTCCTTGCTCTTTACCCTCCAAAATTTCTTGAAAAATAAGGCATTAGGATTTTGGAAGAGATTAGGGATTTTTTTTAATTGGAGAAGAGTTTGGAAGAAAGTAAAGAAAGAATGTAGTGATCGATGTTGAACAAAAATCTCTAAAAAAAGTGGTAAAAATAACTTTTCAGTTGATAAACACAAATACCAGTCACACAAAGGACGTGTGTATAACACCATTGGCTAACAAAGGCCTAAATGCCTTTGACTATATAACACAAAAGGTTTTTTGACAATTAGAATTACATAATAAGGATATTGCCTATGAGACATTTCACAAAGGGAGTTTTGCAATTATCTCCATTAATGAAATCTTCGAAATTGACCCCATAATCAGTTGAAAGATTTAATTTAATACAAACAGAGATTAAAAATCTAAAAGCTCTTAGCTCAATTGGAATTAATTATTTGTTTGGTGAAGTCCTCGATTTTATCCTTTACCAATTTTCAAAGCATCAAACTTGTCCAACAATGCTTAATTTAGAAGGTAGAATTCCACTTAAAATTTAACTCATTTTGGCAACCTCAAATCACATTGCCCCCATGGAAAAGCAAGAGAAGATACAAACTAAACATCATTCTTTGCTAAGTATCATTTGCACTACTCTTTGCTTAGCCAGCTAGTTAGTTTGCGACTGATGCCTATTCATCTATCTCATTTTGTAATGCTTGATAGTGAGCATGGAGTCATATTCAAGATATGGAATGTTTACAATGTGAAGATCCCACATGGAGATACATATATGTAAGAAATAACAAAATTAGCTAGCTTTTACTTAAGATATATACTACATTTGAACTTTGTGCAATGGTAGTATCTACAAAGATGAAATATTGCCAAATGGAAGATTTGTTGCTATATAAAAGCTTCACACATTCAAATGAAAGAATCTTACTTAAATTTACATAAATGACAATTAGTGTTCAAAAATAAAGCCAGAAGCTTTTATGAAAAATAAATCATTGAAACATTATGATGTTCTCAGAGTTTTGACTACACAATCATTTCATGTTCCTTATCTAGGATTGGATAACATGGAAAGGGGAAACTTGTTTTGCATCAAGTCATAAAGTCAAATTAGATAAGTAGAGTAAAGTTCATGATGCAAGGCATTACCCATTTCTCTATCTCTCTTGATTTTTCAGCCCATCAAATTTACATAAGGATATCAAGGTATCAATTGGCAGGCGGGGCCCTAAGCTCCCTGCTATATCTGGGGCCAGCTAGACATAGATTCACCATGAAGTATTCTAGGTTTAGGCTGAAATTATTTTTATTTTTTATTTTTTTGGGAACATTTAGGCCGGGCTTGGCTGACTAGCCCAGTTCTAATATTTCCACTATTTAAAAAATTAGATCATACTAGGTAGTCAAACCAATCGAACCATCAACAGCCAGCCAAACTGGCCCAATTTTATGAGAAAATTGAATGAAGAAAAATTTGCTTTGTTTTGTTAAAACCAATTCAAATCGGTCGTTAAACGTCTCAAATCAGTGAATTGCTCACGGTTTAATTAAAGAGGAGTGGTTTTTTTCAATTTACTTTTTAACAAAATTATGATTTAAAAAAAATTGCCTAGGTACAAACTTTTAAAGCTAATGTACACCCTCAATAAGCTATTCAAAAGTCAAAACAAATATATACAAGAAACATTCTTGCCTTAGTGTTCAATTGTTAGTCGATGGATCGCTGCTACCTCCGAGAAACATAAACAGCCCTACCTTAACATTACTATGTTAATCATTTTCCAAACTCAACATCCCAAGTCCAGAGTTCCACAGTTCTTGATTCAATATAAATATATATAATATAAATATATAAATGTAGTGTAATTACAAATATATATTGTGTAATTATGACAAACAGTTTAATTGCGATTCAATTATGGTGCAACCAACAGTTGAACCAACAAACCATGAATCGATCAGATTTTTGCTTCAATGAATAGTATAATTTTTGAAACATTGAGTATGTTGGTCCTAAGCTTGGGTCAAGACTTCACTGGCCAAGCCTAATTGACCTACTAAACCTAGCCTTTTTTGGAATTATCTCAAATTTTATTTTGAATTAATATTTGATTGTTTTAAGGTTATCTTAAATTCAGTGTTCGTTATTATTTTATATTAATTATCACAAATTTCTTTTTTGCTCTTACAAATTATTGTAATTATGTTTAATTTATTAATTATGCTACATTTTCCTTTTTATGAATTACCTTAAGTTAATCTTCTTAACTTATTATCTTAAGTTTTTTGTCTTGAATTATATTAAATTTTAGTCTTTATTTTTATTTTATTACTATAAAGAAAATTCAATTACTCTTTTTCTCAAGAAAAAAATATTATCATCAATTCAATGTCTACAGAAGTATAATGACGATTGCCTCTATTTCTCCATATATATATATATATGGTAAAATGCACAACACAGCCTATGATATTCCAAATTGGCACAAAACTCCCTGTGAAAAAAAAAATACAAAAAAGCTCCCTGTGTTTTTCAAAATCATGCAATCAGCACCCTTAAGAATGTTGGTGTAATTCACATACTAACGTATGCAATCGACCATGTATTTTTATGCATAAAAAGACAGTTATAACCCTACTTATCAGTCATTAGATCGTTTTTAAGAAATCTACTATCCAAACTAAATCATACTTTATTTTTTAAAAAATACATATATATATAAATGTAATGTATATCCCCTCCTCCCAACAACCCCCCCATTCCCACCCTATGGCAGCCCATTTTTCATGGCTATCAGCAGTCATGTTTAGATGGCTAACATGGTAGCCAACCCCAACAACTCAACTACCAGAGGCCAAAAAGAAAAAGAAATGCTAGATGCCATGCCAATCGACAGTTGCCAGGGCCAGTCGCCTTGTCTGGCCAGACTTTGCCACTATGCACCACTACCGTGGCAACCTGTTGGGGTTTCGGGCAAAGGGTCGTGGGATGGGGACAAAGTAATTGGGGGCAGGGATGGGATTATATTATATATAATTGTACATATATGCTTAAATACATGTTATGATAAATTTATATATGTATATTATATGTAAGTATAAATAAAATAATATATTATATAGTTTTACAAATAATAAATAAGATTTAATTTGAAATGAAGAAAATATATATATTATATGTATAAATAAAAAAAAGTATGTCTTTTTTGGTGAAAAAAATATATGTTTATATTTATAGATGTACATATATTTTATATGCAACTAAAAATAAAAATATATTATATTTTTTTACAAATATTAAACATTGTTTAATTTTAAAAGAATTAAAGAAAATTCATATATATGAATATTTGTAATATGTATAAAAAAATAATATATAATATACTTAGAGATGAATTTATATATGTATATATTATGTAAGTGTAAACAAAAACCATATTATATCTACTTTTTAAATATTAGACATTATTTAATTTGAAATAAATAAAAGAATTTAAATATATTATATATAAATAATATATATATATATACTTCTGCATAAACTTATATATGTGTACATATTATATATAAGTATAAATAGAAACATATTATATATCCCTTTTATAAATTTAAGTACTATTTAATTTGAAATGTAAAAAAAATAATTTTACTTAAGGACAGTTTTATGTTTTTAATACTCAATGGACATTAAACAAGAAAAGGGAACTAGTTGGGTCATGTGAACAATAGTAAATTAAACACAAGGGGTATAGGAGTCAATCTCCATTTTATAATGGATTATGAACTAATTGGAATATCATGGGGGCCGCCATGCAATTTACCCTATATATGAAGTTAAAAAACTTTTTAAAGTTAAAATTACAAAGCAATAATTTTGAATTTTTTATAATCATATTTGTATCAAGTATTATCAAAGTTGATTAAATCTTGGTTGTTAACTTTCTAACATAAATCATTCAAAGATGGTATTCTCAACAAATTGACAGGAAGTCTGTTTAAACACTTATTTTGGTAATTTCTAGTCTCATTATTTATTATTTACGAATATATTTGAATTGAACTCGTAAAAGTTTAATGTAAATATTCTTGTATGGGATCTGGAGATCTTTCTTGTGATACCCCACTCAGAGTAATCCCAAGCTGAGATATCAAAACATATCAATTCTAAATTGGGACTTGAAATACTCACAATAGCCCCCAAATAAATCCTTTTAAATACCATCATACTATAAGCAACTGAAATTATCAACTAAAATAATATTTACAATACGATAGTGATCAAATCAAGAGTTCATTCTTAAAGATTAGCAAAACATATATGTACATTCCCAAAGTACGCATAGTAACTCTAACATATCACAACATCTCTAAGTCAATATGTAACGTTCTTAAGGCCCAAAGTACATTAGCACATCTAAACTATTACAAAAAAAGAAAAAAAAAACAAATATCTTCCTGCGGTGAAGAAAAGGCAAAAAAAAGAGAAGCAAGAAAGGAGAAGCAAAGGAAAAGAAATGGAGAAAAAAAATCTGCTACCCATTTTTTTTTAAATCAAAATTTTCATTTTTGCAATTTAGTCCCCAAGGAGTTTATGATCATGCAATTGAGTCCAAGAATTTAGAAAGAATAAGGTTGAAACCCTAGTTAACTTAGGGTCTTCCATGTAAGCTCCAAACGTTTTCAAAAGTGTGCAATCAAGTCCTCAAAAATTGCAATTCGGCCCCAATAGTTGCAATTAAGAGAAATCAAGTGTGTTAAAATTATTATTTTGACCACAACTTTTAAGATAATTAATAAATAAAATTCATAAAAATTCAAATAATGGTAATATACATATAAATGCAACCATGAAAATTTCTAGGGATGTTACAGACTCGCTCCTTTAAAAATATCTGGTCCCCAGATTCTCAGCTAAAGCTTGGAAAAGTTTTGGACATTGTTGTCCCATGAGATCTTCTATTTCCCATGTTGCTTCCTTAATGTTGTGGTTACACTACAACACCTCTACCTATAGGATCTTTCGATTTTTGAGTTCTCAGACCTGCCAATCCAAGACACGTATGGGCTACTCTTCATATGTTAGATTATCTTTAAATTGCATGCACTTAGGTGATACAATGTGAGAAGGGTCAAGATGGTACTCTGGAGACACCATGTATTCCTCTAAGATCTTAGGGTAATTTGAGACGATACACAACTGGTCTTATCCTTTCACAGATATCGTAGGGCCCAACATACCTTAGGCTAAGTTTCACCCTTTCTGATTCTTCTGACTCCTTTTCTTGGGAAAACCTCAAAGAGTACTTGATTTCTAACTTCAAACACCAGATCTTTCCTCTAAGTGTTTGCGTAACTCTTTTGTCTATCTTGGGCCACTTTTATATTTTGTTTGATCACTTACACTTTCTCAATTGTTTCTTATATCAGCTCAGGTCATATGCTATTTAAAGACTGATCAATGTTGTCCCTTTGTTCCTCTAGATCCCAATGTACTAGAGATCGATGTTTTCTATCATGTAGAAGTTCATATGGTGCCATTTAAATTATTGATTGATAGCTATTGTTGTAGACAAACGCAATCAACAAAAGGTGCTGCATATAATTTTCTCCAAAGTCTAGTACATAGGCCCTCCGTATGTCCTCCAATTTTATATGACTCATTCTGATTGCTTGTCTATTTGAGGATGTATAGTGGAACTGAACTTTAATTTTGTTCCTAAGTGCCCCTATAAACTCTTCCAGAGCCTTAATGTAAATTTTGGATCTCGATTTGATACAATGCTAGCCAGGACTCCATGTAGTCAAACAATTTCCTTAATATATAATTCTACTAGTCTTTCAACCTGATAATATGTTCCCAGTGGCAAGACGTGTGCTGATATAGTCAAGTAGTCCACTACAACCCAAACACTATCGTATCCTCCTCGGTGTATTGGCAGTCTAATCACAAAGTTTATAGTAACTTTTTCCCATTTTCAGTTAGGATTGGGAGTAATTGTAGCAACCTTGAACATCATTGGTGCTCTACCTTCACCAGTTGACAAGTTAGACATTTTTCTACATAATCTGCTATATCTTTTTTCATCCCTTCCTACCAAAATTGTTTCTTTAAATCTTGATACATTTTTGCCCCTTTGGGTGTAGCATATATCTGGTCATATGTGTTTCCTTCAACAGTTTTTTCATGACCTCCTTTGGCACACATATTCTTTTCTGGAATAGAAGAGTGCCTTGATCATCAACATTGAACTCGGATCCTTCAACATTCTTGATATTTTCTTTCTATTTCAATATCCATTCATCCCTAGCTTGAGCTCATTGAATTTTTTCTTACAATTCTAGCTGTATTTTCATCCTAGTAACCTAAGCATGCTGCTTAACTTTTAGCACAGAACTTGAACTTTTACCTGCGGATGTTTTTGTTGCTTATAAATGAGCCAACCCAATTTTTTGGCTTAATGCATCGGCTACCACATTAGCTTTGTCAAGGTGGTAGGTGATGGAGAAATCATAGTCTCCTAAGAACTCCATCCATCGGCATAACCTCATATTTAGATCCTTCTGTGACTGCAAGTATTAAGGCTTTTATGGTCAGTATACACCTCAAAGGTAGAACTATAGAGGTAATGCCTCCATTTTGATAATACAAATATGACTACATGTAGCTCTAAGTTATGTGTTTAGTAATTTTCTTCATATGGCTTTAATTTCCTAGAGGTATAGACAATAACATATCCCTTTTGAATCAACACACATCCCAACCCCTTATTAGAATCACCTATATACACCACAAAGCCTTCTAAGCTGTCTAGAAAACCTAGGACTAGAGCTGTAGTTAACCATTATGTTAAATCTTGAAAGCTCCTTTAGCAATCATCATTCTAGTTAAAAGGTTGAACCTTTTGAGTCAACTTGGTTAGCAGGCCGGCTATCTTAAAGAAATCCTAAACAAATCTTTGATAATAGTTAGCTAACCCTAAGAAACTTCTAACTTCTGTAACATTCCCAAGGTGCTTCTGGTTGACTATTGCTTCCATCTTGAAGGCATCAACTTTGATTCTATTCTGGCTGATGATATGCCCTAAAAAGATGTTTCTTCAAAGTTCTGAGGACTATGTGCAAGTATTTTGCATGTTCTTCTTTGGATTTAGAGAACACCAAAATATCATCAATGAAGATGACTACGAATTGGTCTAAATATGGTCTAAAAACCCGATGCATCAAGTCCATGAATGTTGTCGGTGTTTTGGTTAACTTAAAAGGCATCACCATGAATTCAAAATGACCATATAAAGAATTGAAAATGGTCTTAGGAATATCTTCCTCCTTAATCTTCAATTGATAGTGCCTTTGTCTTAGATCTAATTTCGAAAAGATCCTCAACCCTTGCAGTAGATCAAATAATTCTTCTACATGGGGTAAAGGGTACTTATTCTTAATAATGACCTTGTTCAATTCCTAATATTTGATGCACATCCTTAGGGTTCCATCTTTCTTTTCAACAAATAATACTAGGGCTCCCCATAGCAATATGCTAGGTCTAATAAATCTCTTTGCCAATAATTTTTGAAGCTAATTCTTCAATTCTTTAAGCTCAGATGGGGCCATTCAATAAGAGGTCTTTGAAAATAGAGTAGCTCTTGGTAAAGAGTAAATGAAAATTCTTTTTCTTTATCTGCAGGCAACGAATTTAATTCTTTAGGAAATACTTTTAGAAACTCAGCAACTGATTCTACATTCTCTAGCTTCATAATGTCCTGTAGCTTATTAATGAGGTATGCCAAAAATCCTTGTCCACCTTCTCTCATAATTTGTCTAGCCTCTATTGTCGAGATAACTAATATTGAGGATGCGTTATCAACTATGTCTTGATATCAACGTCTCCCCACTGAAAGTGATGCACATGGTAAAATAATTCACATGTGCTTGGTGATGATATAGCCAATCCATCTCAAGTATCACATCATAACTTTGTATAGGCATCTATATAAGATTGACGATATACACTTAGTCTCCAATCATAATTGGGCAATGTCGATACATTATATCAGTCACTAACCCTTTACCCAAAGGCATTCTAACCTTTATTTAATAAGTCATAGTCTTGGGTGGTATATTCAATTTATGAGATAATGCAATAGATGTAAAGAAATGTGAGGCACTAGGGTCATACAACATTATACTAGGAATATCAAAGATAGAAATTGCACTTTCCACCACGTCATTAGGATTAGGAGTATCTTCACCCGTAAGAGCGTAGACATGTACCTGAATCTTCTATTTCCCTTTAGTTCCCATTGCTTGTTTCCCTTTCCCCAAAACAGTAGACCTCTCATTTTAGGGAAATTTTTCATGAAATGCTAATTACTTTCACATCGCAAGCATTTACCTTGCTTTTTCCAACATTCCATCTCATCGTGGCCTAGTGCTCTGCAAAATCCACATTTCATTGGTAACTTACCCTAATTTGATTTTTTTCCATCTTATTAGTTTGAGGATTTTGTTGGGAAACGCCTCCAACTTAAAGTTTAGGTTGTTTCTTGCTAGTGCCATTGTGCCTTCCTGGGTGTGGTCTCTTTTTCCAGCTTCAGTCCTCAATCTTATGGATTTCTTGTAGTTTCATCTCCAGTTGTAAGGCCTTGCTCATAGCTAAATTGAAATTCTATAATTCCCAAGTAGCCAAGCCTCTTCTTAGTTCCGGCCATAGGCTTTGTATAAATCATTTAGTCTGTAGACTCTCATCTCCTAGGACATGTGGGGCATATTGCATTAACCGACTAAATCTGGCATTGTACTGGCTAGTAAATTAATTCATTGAATCAGGTCCATAAATTCTTTTTCTCATGCTTGTTTGGTCACTAAAGGCATATACTTTTCCTTAAATTCTTGAGTAAAATTCTCCTAAGTTTGAGGAGTTCCTCCCTCTGTCCATCTACGCTTCGCCATTCTCCACCAACTCCTTGCAGTCTTCGCCAAAGGAAATGTGGCAAACTGTACCCTCCGTTCACCCAGATATCTCAAAGTTCTTAATATATTATCCAAATCTTCTAGCCACTCTATTACTTTATGATCATTTGGTTCTCTATAAAATTTTGGGGGTTGAAATCACAAAAATCATTCCAAAGCTTGATCATCTCAAACTACTTCTGCTACTCTAGCTCTACTAGCTAGTTGATGAATCGGTTGCCCATGTCTTTGTCTCTCATAACATACTGGCAATACCAAAGGATTCTCATCTAGTTGGTTCATCAGGGGAGTTTGAGAAACTTCTTCATCGGGCAAGTGATGTGGAAAAATAGGTGCTCCCTAACCAGGAGCACGAGGTGCATGAGCTTGTCGGCCCAGAGGTCTCCCACTCAAACCTATTCTTACATGTGCAGAAGCATCACCACTACCCCTGGATGCCATTATTTACTCAAGATTTCAACCCTACAAACACAAGCCGCAAACTACGTTTCAGCCAACATGACCCAATCATTATTCAAGTAAAGAAAATAAAAACAAGATAGATCAAACACCTAAACTTACATAGCTTAAGACTAACAAGGAAATTAATATTAGTCATCATAAATAGAATTCATTAACATTAAATTAATACTAATATAGTTAAAAGTTACATTTAAATATAAAAGACTAACCCAGCCGACTGCCTAGTCAAAATAAAATTAACAGGGCAGTAAAAATATACCTACATATATAAAACAAGAAAAACAAAGACAACTATTCCATAAGATACAACCTCACTGCTATACAACACCCACGTCACCAAAACCTAGTCTAGTATTCTTCATTAGTGACATAAAATACTATGTTTATCTCATCATCTCTCCATTGATCAAAGTCATCCCACTCAAAGTTTAGGTCCCATATAAGGTTTGGGTCCAATTCATCCCCTTCATTGTTGATCCCGACTAGTGCCACAACTAGGGGTTCTAGAATGGGATTAGCATCATGGACTTCTTTAAGCTCTTTATGTAACTCTTCCTCAAATTCCTCTCCTAGCTCAACTTTAGGTTCCATCTCGGATATAACTGCCTGCTCCTTAGCAAGTCTCTCGTTTTGCTGTAGCGCTTATCCATGATTGGGCGATAATGCTGAACGGATGCCTAAAGGTCTAACGTTAACATCAATTTCTGTACTATCACTGATGACCTAATTAATAGCCCTGTCGTAGTACTCCATCATTTTGCCTGTCTCATCTATGGCTGAGTGGGGAATATCAATTGACTTTCTATAGTCAGACTACAATACTCAAAATGTCACTTCAATATTAGCTCATAGGTTACGAAGTTCTTGAATTTGTGCCTCCACTATACTAACCTAAAGGTGCTCTCATTTGAGGTCGCCCATGATGCGGTCATTAAGATAGTCTCAAGTGCCTAACATTTCCCTCAATGTGAGCACTTCTTCTCAAGCTGTCTAAGGTGTTTATGTTGCCCCTAGCACTTTTCCTCCAATGTTCTACAAATCTTTATGAGGTTTTTCGTTTCTTTCTCTAATGTTTTAATTCTATCTTCAGGGGTTTCTTTGCTAAGATCATCAACAGGTGCCTTTCCTTTGCTAGAGCTACTAGTCATCTTGCAAAAAATCACAAAAATTAGCTTCTTCAATATCAAGCAATATATTCCAAGCTTAGACCTTAGGGTTATACTATCATCTAATAATCCTACTATATCATAACAGTCCCATCATACCCCTAAGTGCACATTCGAGCTAACCTAAATAGAAGATATTGTAGGTTCTATTGCAAGTTCAATGCCTAGGTCATCTAAACTTACACTCTAATACCGCCAGTGGTACCACACTCAGGATAACCCTAAGTTAAGATATTAAAATATTGCAATCCTAAATCAGGACCTGAAATACTCACAATAGCCCCCAAGAAAATCCTTTTAAATACCATCATACCATAAGCAATAAAAATTATTATCTAAATTATTATTTACAATATGATAGTGATCAAATCAAGAGTTCATTCTTAAAGATCAACAAAGCACATATGTACATTTCTAAAATACTCATAGTAACTCTGACATATCACATCCCTACATCCATATGTAATGTTCTTAAGGCCCATAAGTACATTAGCACATCTAAACTATTAGAAAAAAAATCTCTTCCTGTCAAGTAAAAAATTTCATTCCTATTCAATTCTATTAGCAAAATTTAAAGAAAATTGGAGTAAGTCCAATGGACTTAGTGAGGGATATACAATTAAATAGTAATAGAAATCTATCAAGGAAAAATAATATCTTAATAGATTTAAAACAATAAGCAGTACAAGTGTAGTTACAATTCAAGCAAGAACAAGAGTAACAACCAAAAACTCTCCTGCTTTATTTCTTCAAGAATAGTTACAAACAAGTAAGAACGAGTATGACAGGCAATCCTTTACACTATCTGTATTTCAACAAAACAAGTAAGACATGCATATCAATTCGCCTTATAACATTCAAACAAATACTTCCAAGCATAACGGCTCGGCATACAATTGGCATGCCTATATGAACCATATGGCATATTATGATGCCCAAGAGAAAATCCCTAGAGCATCGCCGACACCTAAAAAGAAATCCCTAGCATATCATGGACACCCAAGTGGACTGCAAGGCATGTCCTATGTATCCCAGCATTCCGTATAAGATTGGCACTTAGCCCAAGTACTATCTCCACGCAAGTATGATAAGTACAACAAATACGACAAGTAAAAGTTAAGTAATCGAATATGCCAATAAGGTAATATATGAATTATAAGCAGGTACAGTCAAACTAACTGGCCAAAAAATATGAAACAATAATCAAGTTTGTTCACAAGGCATGACATAATAGAACAATAGTAAGAATCAAACATAACAAGTACCAATTAAGATAGACAGGAGTTATGGGTGCTAGAACAATCAGTAATGACCCAACAGATCGATATAGGTACTGACCCTTACAAGGGTACACAATCAAACAAATCGAGTACAATCAAGTGTATAATCAAGTATGAATCTCAAATAAATGAGTAATTGCAATCAAGCAAGTTATGAGCAAGTACATTCAAGCACATTAACACTCACAGGAGTTATGCCACAATAGATGTAACAAGGCTGAATGGTAGACCCTCACCTTAGTTATCCCAAAGATACAGTCAAAAGTTAATAATTTATCGATTCTCAATTCCTAACTCCTCATCACCAAACCAAGAGAGAATAATTACAATCAAAATTCATGTTTGACTTTTTAATACATCATCATCATGCTTATTATTAATCTAAAATTACTAATTAACCCTTTAACATCCTAGTTTAAAACTTGAATAGTGCTATTGTCTTACAAACGGCTAACAACATTAATTTTACCCAAGCACGGCTTGAATTCACATCTATTTCACTTATCAGGATATACTAGTCTTTTGTTTATACAATTTTTTGCCATTTTAACCTAATATCTCAAAAATGGCATAATTCTAATATTTAATCTTGTTCTTATATACAAAATCATGGTTCAAACATAATCCTATTCATATATATGGTTAATTGCTAATCAATTCCTAATCAAATATCATACAAACTGATAATATAATCCTTAATACCATAATCAAAGTCTAAGTTTTTTGGCATTATGCATAAATTTAGGTCTATAATTCACATTCCTTATTCCTTGCATAAGGCTCAACAACACATGTATGTATATATAAACACATCATTCATCCCAAAATTCTATTCTAGGCAAGGTACAAAGCTAAATAAGGTAAGGTATAACATAGATAACATATATAATGAGGTATATCTAAGTTAAAAACCAAAATTCACCACCAGAATTCTAAAACCACAAATCGATAGCACAAGTGCAATCATTGCGTCAAGACAAGAAAATTGTCTCTCCATTGTCGCTGTCAAAAAGTTCAATGCTACTACCCAGAAATACCTCTCACCAAGACCTTTCCGATGGTACCCTTAGTTCCAACAATGGCCATCAAAAAACCCTTCAAAAATTGCCCTGAAGTCTTCACGATTTAAAAGCACTGCTGTGAGTTCTCACCTGCGCCGCCATGATTCACCACCATGCAACATGTCCATGGTATTCCCCTTATCGAGTACTATCTAGACCACACTTTAGAACTGACATTAGTCACCAAAAAACTCAAAACCCAGCTGCTCCATTGTGATGTCGTTTTTGGCCTACTCTCGCGGTGGCTCTTAGGTTATCCTCAGCTATGCATGTTGGCGTTGATGGGAAACTGAAGGTGTGGGGAGTTCAATTACAATGGTGGTTGTGAAAATAAGAGCCATTTTCGGGGGTTGCTAAAGGTGGTTGGACACGGTGAAAAAGGAAAAAAAAGACGGAAGAAAAGAGAAGAAAAGGAAAAAAAATGGTGAAGAAAAATCTGCTACCCATTTTTTTTTTTAACATCAAATTTTTCATTTTTTCAATTTATTCCCCCAAGGATTTTAAATTCATGTAATTGAATCCAAGATTTTAGAAAGAATAAGGTTGAAACCCTAGTTGACTTAGGGTCATCCATGCAAGCCCCAAATTTTTTCAAAAGTGTGCAATCAAGTCCTCAAAAATTGGAATTTAGCCCTAATAGTTTCAATTAAGTGAAATCAAGTATGTTAAAATTATAATTTTGACCACAAATTGTAAGATAATTAATAAATAAAATTCATAAAAATTCAAATAATGGTAATACACATATAAATGCAATCATGAAAACTTTTAGGGGTGTTACACTTTTGCACTATTTGGGGGTGGCAATGGCGCGAGTCAGTTAAAATCTAAGATCCATTCTTCTAAGAATTTATAGACTCAAGATCCACCCCATCCTGAACCCCAAGCTTGATGGATTGGACCCATTAATCCTAATAAACCCAGTTTATATGTTTAAAAGAATAAATAATATTTTTCTTAAAAAAGATAATATCATCATAATTTTTAAATATGAAAAAATAAATTAATCAACAAAGAATTAATTATTTATGTTGGAATAGTGCCCTGCAGTCAATTAGATTGGCATGTAAACTATTTCACTTATGATACAATCTTAATTGATTGATATTCAAATAAAATGGCCAACTTCATCTTATGCTTATTTTACTTCACTAGTATTTGGTTGAAGCCCCTAAATCATACATGACTATGGGACTTGGTTGCACACTAGGTGGTAATCATGAAATAAGTCTTACACAATTATGATTTTAAATACTCTAAGTCATAGAATCCTATGAGATGGGACATCTAAGGTTCTGATAAACTTGCACTAACGATGCATAAATCCAAGGAGCTGGATATTACTCCATTTCATGAGCAATCAATATTAGACATGAGTACATGTTAGTAAGTGCTTGTTAGAGAACAAGTTTACTAAAGACCCGCATGGAGAATCCACTAGATAGCCAAAGTGATAAGTTGGTAGTGGCAAGTTCTCTTGCTTACTCTAGTACATGTAATTAGTCCTTTGACCTGAGAATCCATGGTAACCTTATATTTAAGTCCTCATACTTTGACTCTTCCTTGACCACATAGCAGGCTATCCGAGTTGAGGTTGGGTATCAGCTACCTAAACATAGAGATTTGTGAGATCCAAGATAGGATCCATCTCCTTATCATTGTGAAGGGCAAATGCATCTCCTACGTATTCTATAATGATCGATTCTAAGCAATCCTTGCACAAGGTATTATGAGAATTTGGAAAAGGAGTTTTCCAAAGATGAGGTCATAAAAGAAAATCAAATATTGAGAATAGAAACATAGTTATTGAGGATATTTAGAAATCGGCAAATATCTTGCTCTAGACCTCTTTAAAGATATAGGGGATGGAATGACCATATTTGCATGGTAAGCATGGAGCTAGAATGGTTTACCAAGAGCACATTCATTTCGATCAATTAGTTGGGCTCTATGGACTTGAGATTAAACATCAACCATGAAGAATTGGTACTCTTCAATTAATAGAAATTAATTGAAAAAGTTATTAGTTTAAAGGAGTTTAAACTAATGAAAATATTTTAATATTCAAATATATCACAAAAGTTGTGAGCCTATGTCCAATGAATAGGAGAACCTAATAGGTAACATACAAAAATCTGGAGGAAGTTCTATTTGATGGGAGGAATTTTCTAAAGAGTAAGAAAGTTCATCCTTGGCTGTTTTTTGGAGAAATCAGTTGACTAAGTTTTTGTCCATTTTGGCTTAATTAATTTAATTGTTAAATTAATCAAAATAATTCAAGCAATTTAATTACACTGATTAAATTAAGGAGTTAATTTAATTGGTGCCATATAACTATTAATTAGTCAAGTTAACGTAGAGAGTCAAGTTGACACCTTCTAACTTAAAAAATTAAGTTAGTTGACTTAATAAGTTAAGTCAAATCAATTAAATAAATTAAAGACTTAATTTGATTAATACGAGGAATTAGTTTTGGAGGGAAATTCAAAATGAAGAAGCTCATCTAAGGTTAATTTGGAATTAATTTGAAAGACATTTCGTGGGATAAAATGTAGATTCAAATTAAATTCAAATTCAAGTGCGAAATTCATATTTCACATGTAAGTGGATTGTCAAGTTGGCGAACCACCTCATGGAGGGTGTGATGCTAACTAGCATCACACCATCCTCTCTATAAATAGAGAGGTGGCCAGCCATGAGGAACAAGAATGCTAGATTTTTCTTTTTCCTCCAAAAAGTGTGATTCACTCATGTGTTGAAGTTTCACACCTTCCTCACAAAATTCTCTCCATATTCAGCCCTCTCTCTTGTTCTCCCTCTACTTCTCTAGTTGATTAGAGATAGATTTAAACTCTCCTTAGGTGTGTGGATTATAATATTAGAGGCTTCACATTTGGGGAACTTTTGCTATTGAAGATCCACTACTATCCAACAAATGTGAAGATAGATTTGAAGGCCTTGTCGTACTTGGATTTGGCTGAAATTTTTACTAGAAGTTCTCAAGTGTGTTAAGAGCTCTTTGAAAATTTTCAGCCAATTCGGAGTTGATTTGGTCGTTCAGTGGTTGGCTTAATTCTTCTGTGCATGGATTGGTACTTTGAAGTGTTCATTGTTGTCATCCTTGATCTACCTTTGGATTAAGTATTCAAGGTAACTTTCTGCCATTAAATCCTCATTAAATGCATGATTAGATCCTTGAATGAGGAGTAGACTAGTTTTATTTAGCCTAATTTTTTCTTTATAATTAGATCCTTGGGTTACTCCTTACTTCAATTTAAAAATTGTATATGCATATTTTAGTTTTTAAAAAGTTATACGTTATAAACATTATAGTTAAGTATATATACATATTCAATGCATAAACTATTTGTTATGACTATACTATTACTTTTATAGAGAATATATATGCAATATGCTCCATTTTGATACATACACAAATACACATTATATTAACATATCTATATTAAGTAAAATTGTTAAATAATTATAACATGGCTGATTTGGGGAAGTCAGAGTTTAAAAATGAAATTTTGAAACTAGGGATGCAAACAAGCAAAGCTTAATCAAGCTTTTACCACTCCTTCAAGCTTGAGCTCGAGCTCAAATCAAGTGAATGAAGCTAGAGATCAAGCTCAATGATACAAAGAATTAAGGCTCGAGCTTGACTTGACTTGATTCGTTAAGCATGAACTCATCATCAAACTATAGGCTCAAGTTCGCACTCAAGTTCAAGCTTGAAAAGTTAAAGTATAATTCTCTAATTAATATATTTCATCAAAATATTTTATATAAAAATATTTTTTAAAAAAACATAGGCTCACAAGCCTGCTAGCAAACTTGCAAACAAGAATTATTTTGCTCAAACTCAACTCAATACTTATATAAACTTGCCTTGAACTTGAGCTTAAATACATTTTGAGCCAACTTGTCAGACTCGTGAGTAGGTTTAGTTCGTTTACTTCTTTTCCTGAGACCTATTCCAAGACCTGTCTATACTCACAAAACTTGCCTCAAATGGGATGGATTCAGGACAAGTTTGAAGTCTACTAGAACCTAGTACTCTCAAAATTTACCTCAAATGGGGTGAATTTGGGATGGGTCCGAGTTTTACTAGAACCTATTGTCATCCCTAACACCATCCAAACCTTAATGAGTTTTACTTAAATGTCTCGATAATATTCTCGTACCACTATCTTCTCTAAAATTAAAAACTTTTGTTGGAAATACGGCATATTAACTTATTCTTATTCTCTTAGTAATTGAAATAAGTCAAAACTTTGATAGTTTTATTCTTCTTAGGATTGTTATATCATTATTTAAAATCTTGTTTACATTGCTTGATGGGATTGGATAAGGCCTTTCATCCATGATCATCTTTTGTTTTCATTGTAAATTGTCAAACCGATAAAAATTGAGTGCCCTGACACTATTTTAGGATGAAGCTAGTGATTAATCCTTAAGTTGAGCTAAGATAGAATTATCACATAATTTGCTTTGGCAGAATGAGCAAACAAAATTACATTTTATCCTCATTAATGAAAACACATCTTGTCCCTCCAGCAAGTCAAACGAAAATATCCCTCTTTCATTTATGGCTTGATGGAGAAATTATATTTTTATTTCGTTTATTTTTGTTTTTTAAATAATTAAAAAGAGTTCATTGGGAATTTCTGAAGAGCTGAATAACTATTATAAAAAAAAATAAAGAATTGATAATATTTTTATCAATATATGCTCTATCCTACTTAGTTCATCCAAATTAGCAAATAATATACTTTAATATCAATTTTCATCTCACATTTTATCTTAAAAAATAAAAATAATATAATAATTATGAAATAGTCATAATCCTTCCGTTGTTATAAATTCTATCCTATCATTCTACATTTCATCATAGTAAGTAAACAAGGCTATAGCCCTATTAGGGTCATATTCCTTTTTGGGGTAACCGGTGACGAAAGCCTACATCCCATTTGATATCATACTTACAATTGATGGTAGAGGCCCATTACTTGAGCGAAGGCCTGCAACTTAGACATAAACTTATAGATATGGCATCTGACAATTTTGGTAAAGTGAAAAATCCTTATGTCCAAACTCGTGGATAGGGGTGTTAATGAATCATGCTGGTTCGGGTTGGAGGTAAAAAAAATGAGTCCAAACCAATCAAATTTAATTATTTTGGATATTTGATTGATTTAGATTGAATCAAGTTTTGTAAATTTGAATTTCTAAAGTCAAACCAAATCAACCAGATTTAAATTGCGTTGATTTGATTTGAGTAATAGGGTTAAGAAAAAGTGGCAAGCCCAATTATAATGACCCTATGAAGATTAAGTTAGTGAAGCTCAAAGACCTCAAAAAGTCATGTGAGGTCAATTTCGCCCACCATTTGAAGATTGGTTGACCAATTCTACATGAAAATCCATTAAGCAAATCAAAAATTAATCAAAAAGAGAATAAACAGACTAAAAACGAAAAGCATGTAAAGAATAGTTGACATGTCTTTGAATTTCGAGCTCTCTTTGGAAAAATAAATATGAAAATCCTTTATTCAAAGGCTTCTTTCACCACCTGCAAACTTAGGAATAAGGATTGGTGGTGCTACTGTGTATTGTCGATAGTAATGTCCAACAATGAAGGATGAAGAGTAGATATGGTAAAAGAGAGAAAGAAGGGAAGAATTAGGGATTGTGTTGGAGAAAAGAGGGGAGAACGAAAGAATTGAGAAAGATAAAAGACTAAAGGTAAATAGTGAAAAAAAAGATTGAAAAAAGGTAAAAATAAGTAAATTATTATTTTCTTAATTAAGCCATCGAGTCAAATCAGGTTGATTCAAGTCTGAAACCAAATCAATTGCAATAAGAGTTTGATTGGGTTTTATCCGATTAAACCCAATTATCCAAACTAAACTAAATCAATGAAATTAGTTTGGTTTGAATCTTTAGGTTCATCAGATAAATCCAATCCGATGAACACCCTACTTATGAGATGGTGATACAAATTTCCCATTATGTCCCCCACGTATCCTATTTAAATTGCTTTTATGTCCTTTCAAACTATTGAAATTGTGAGAAATCATATCATTCCTCCCCCATTTACACAAAGGTTTTTATCTAAATTCACCATCACGGTGCGAGGTTCGTAAAGTTTCGAAACAATAACTTGCTTCGGCATTACAATGTTCCTGAATTATGTTATATTTTAGCTTTGCGATCAATGGTCTGCAATCATATCACGTAGTTCTTTTCAAATAGGGGTTCCTTTGGGATAAATTGTGTCATATCATGGAGAGTTACATATTAGACATGAATTTGATGCATACTTTTGTGCATTATGTAATGGCATCTCAACTACGGATAAATCATAGCTGCAACATAGAATGTCAATGAGCTAAGTCATAGAATACACTAATTGATTCCCGAACTACAAATGATTACATGCCAAAGCAACATAGAGGCAATGAAGCTTCAATGAGTACTGTTCTTTGTGTGCCCAGCACAGAAATATTAGTAGTCGTGTCCACTTATTTTCAGTGATCAAAGAATGAGGACATTGAAATTGGCTTAGCATCTTTGACTAAAATTTGCCATGCAACAAGCATGCAGTGAAATAGGCAACGATAATAGATAAGTGGCGACATGAGGTGAAGCACGTGGAGGATTTCTAGGTTGGGAAAAATGCTCGCAAGACCAATTTTGATATGAAGTATATATAAAGCATAATAAAGTTCTCTTTTCTTTCAAAAAAGGGTATCATGGACATTTCACATTTTATCACAATTTTATCAACCATGTATGAGAACAACTAATAAAAATATTAGCTTTCATCATTTAACTTAATACACAAAGTAAATATATTGCTTCATTTACAAAATTTTCGTAATCTTTAACTCCATCCATCAAATAATCTCATCACACTATATCTTACTATACCAAGTAAACAACCCCTAACAGAGAAAGTGCATTTGCCTTTTTTTTTAATTAAATTAATTTTTTCATTTATTTTTCATTCAAATGGTGTATGATACTATTGGTACTATTCTTGAAAATTTGAGAACAATTACAATTTATACCCTATGATATGTGAAATACCTCCCTATCAAATAAAATAAAATAAAATACAAAAATACAAAAATTTCTTTTGCATATTTGAAACCGCCTCTCTCTTTTTGTTTGTGCTCATTTAATATTTAAAAAGATAGAATTCCCTTAAATAAAAAAATTAAATCTCTTTTATTTTTATCTTATCTATTATTTCTTTTCTTTTCTTTCTAATTATTTTCTTATGATTATTCTAAATTAAACAATATTTAACATTTATAAAAATAAATTTAATATACTTTTAATTTATATTTATATACATATATAATATTTACACATATATATAAATTTGTCTAAATACATATATATACATATTTTTATTTATACAAACAATACATAGACACATAAATTTTCTTTCGCTCATTCAATTTAAATAATGTTTAATATCTATTAAAAATATATATAATATAATTTTTATTTATACTTATATACATATAGTATATATAGACACATATATAAATTTATCTATAACATATATGTACATATATAAATATTTATAACATATTTATATATATAATATAACCCACCCCCACTCTATCCCAAATCCCAACAGCTGCCATGGCGACCATCCAAAGTGGCCAGATCTGGCCAAGTATATATATACACACATATATAAATTTATCTATGACATGTATATATATATATACAATTATTCATAACATATGATATATATGTGCAAAGCAACTAGATCTGGCCAAATCTCGCCAACGATCGCCATGGCCAATCTAGCCATGGTTATCTTGTTGACAGCAACCAGCACTCGCCATTTATTTATATAAACTTTTTTTACATATTGATGTCAGTCAACTACCACAGGCATCCTGCCACAAAAATAGCTACTGGTTAGTTGGTTTTTGCTATCAGCACTGCCAAGGTGATAACCTAGCTACACCTTCGTAACTCCAAATTCCCAGATTCATTACAATTCCTCATGTGATACTCCAACCTTCTCATGAATTGGTTATTCCTAGAAATTCTGAGAGTTTATAGCTAGAAAACCTATGCTACTCTAGAGGAGCTCCTTATGTGCGCAGAGAAACACATCTAGATTGAAGAAGCTATGACTTTTCAAAATGCTAGCAAATGCAGGATGTGTGATAAAGTGAGCAATAATAGTATTAAGAAGCCAAAAGACTATGCAAGTAGTCCTCTCCATGTTTTTATTATCTATACTCCACTCATAGCCCCTAAAATATAAATCTTTATTATGTTATTATAATGGGGCCCTATCCAGCACTCTCCTCAGAAAACGATGAATGACTTGAAGAAGACAAAATCTAACAAGTGGTGCTGCTTCCACTATACTATAGACATACTACTAAAGAGTACAAAAATCTAAAGAATGAGATTGTGAGGTTGATTCAAAGAGGACACCTCAACAAATATATGATACAGAGGCACAATTGTCCAAAAAGGGTCCAGGAGCTAAAGGAAGTGAGTATTGTTGACAATGACATAATGATTATCTAGAGCTCAAAGACATACACCATCAACATGACTTGGAGAACTTACCTACATTGATGTATCTCAATAACTTTAAGAGGACTAGCTACATGAGACTCCTTAAACGCAAGAAAGACACTAGTACAAGTAACACAGCAGATGAAGGCTCATTCGGTTGATCCCATATTAGGAATTTATGAAGTATGTCCTCCAGTAGCCAGTATCACCTTTAAATAAGAAGACATAGAGCCCAAATGAAGAGAACAAAGCAATACATCAATGATCTCAGCATATCTTGGCAACTCCTAGGTGAAAAAGATACTCGACGATAGTATCAAATCAGCCAACATATATTTTTGTGATGCATTCATCTATCTTGCAATAGATAAAGCCTATTGCAAAAGATGAACACTCCTTTAGTGAATTTTACTAGCGAAGTTATAGAAGCACTAATAGAAGTTCCTCTATGTCTCTCTAGGCACTCATCCCCAACAACTCATAAAAATTATGAGATTTTTAGTGCTTAGAGCCTGTTAGCTTGTAGCATTATCATGGGAAGACCTACCTTGAATTTGTTCCAAGCAATAGTGTCGATGTACAATGTGAAATTGAACTTCCCTATGGCAAATAAAACAAGAGAAGCTGTTAGTGATCAACCTACTACCAAAGAATACTATGCCTTTATCTTGAAGAACATCAAGACAGCTATCCCTAGAATTGATCAAGCAAAGGAGTTGTAGGATAGCAAGAGAAAAGATAAGGGTATAGGCATAGTCCATGATATTAACATCATCGTGACACTTACACCAAGAACCACCCCTCAGCATGGTTGAACGTGCCACCATAAGTACCTCTTTTTTTTTATTTCTATTAGTTAATTTATATGATTAGTTAGGATTTTCTTATTAGTTTTTAAATATTTCTTTCTTTCAATTAAATTTTATTTCCATTAGAGTTGAATAAAGTTAGGCCACATGGGGTCAATATTTTTTATTATTTTCTTATGATTTAAATGAATTCAACTTTATTCCATTTTTGTCTTGAATTATGGACTATCTAGAACAATGCCTTGCATAATGAAGCCCCTTGGAGCACACATGTTCTTTTTAACATAAATCTACTACAAAGCTTCTCTAAGAGTACATGGTAGCTATACATAAGCCTACTGTAAATCCTAAATATCCCTTATTGATCTTTTCAACATAAACTCAATATAAGGCACCTTTAAAGCTAAGTGGTAGTTGCACATAAGCCCATCATAAATCCTCCCCAGAATTTTCCTAAGAAGTTAGTGGTAGAATCTCTAATTCATTTTGGTAGAAATCCACTATATGATTCCTTGAGAGGTATGTGGCAGCTAAGCGTAAGCCCATTGTAAATCCTCTCTAGAACCATCTATAGAGGTAAGTGGCATTACCTCTATTTGATTTTGCCAGAAACTCCTTATACGGCTCCTTCTTAGGTACATAGTAACCGTGCTTAGCTCATTGTGAATCCTCCCAAAATCTCCCCAAAGATAAGTAGCAACACCTCTCTCATGAATTACTTTAGAGTACAACACACTATCTAGCTCTTTTAAGAATCGTGGTTGCTGTGTGTAAGCACATAAAAAATCCTTCCAAAGATAAATAGCAACACTACCTAACTCCTCCAAGAATATGTGGTTACAGAACCCCTCTACAAATTACTTTGGTGTAAAGATACTATTTGATTCCCTGGAGAGTACGTGGTTCTCATGCATAAGCCCATCATAAATCCTCTTTGCAGGTAAATAACTACACCATAATACCTTTAATGAATAGACATACCATTGAATTAACTTAGCATAAACCTACTTGTGGCTCCCTAAGGAGTACATGATCGCCACAAGTAAGCTCATTATGAGGTCTAGCGGGTACGTGGTAGCACCATCAAAATCAACTACGAAACCTTTCTAACGGTACGTGGCCAACACATCAAATGTTATTATAGCCCTTAACACCAACAATAAAACCTCCTGAGCCAGGCTTGCATCCAAACATCATTCAATACATACCATATGATATAAGTCCTTCTAAATAAAGCTTGCATCTAAACATTTTTGCAAAATCTAACATCGATGTCCAGGCCTCCCAAATGACACTCGCGATAAAATGTTGTCATACCATTTGAAGCTTGCATTAGGACCTCACCATTAAGGCACTCGATTAAATTTGAATCACACAAAAAGGTATTATGATATATAAAACTTCCGCAACAGGGCTCACTTTTGCACTTATGCGCTACATTGTGGGACTATGATGAACCCCAATAGAGGGCACATAATAAAGCTTGATAAAAAAGGGTTCAACACCCCACTCATGCACCATTCTTGTGTGCTAATCAAACATCAAGGATATATCAATGCTTAAAGTTCATGCATATGACTAAATGTATAAACATGAATGAACAAGAGAAAATTTCCTTTAGGAAAATAGGAAGCAAGTATTCATAATATCATAAATGTATAAAAGCATCCAACCAACACTTGGTGTCTTGAAAGAGAATAGCAAAATGAGCCAAACAACAACTTATACAGAACAAAAATGCTAAGTAGTCCTAAACAAAATAAAAAATATAAGATAAACAAAACCCCTAGTCTAAAACATCTATCAACTCTAGTGGAGCTATGTTGTAGGATCCTCCACTATGGTGTTTGTGCAGTCTCCAGAACCCCACCTAATTCTCCAATAAAAAGATTAACTAGGATAGTCGGGTCAAGCATCAACAAATCTGCAGTTGGATATTGCTTAATCTCAATCCGCATGGGGTGACAGCCCTATATAGTCAACTCATAGATAACTATCACTGCTTTTCAACCACGTCAAAGATCACATTTGGACTCTTTTATTTTTTAACAGTATTCTCACAAGAAATAGTGGTCAACATCTTTCCAATAGAAGATTCTAAGTATTTCTTCCAATTTTCAACTTCTTTACATGATGCTACTTATGCTCCTCAATAACTTTGCAAATTCCTCTTCTTTTGACAATGTTGCCACACCAGTCCAACAACCTCTTCTTTGCGTCATGCTATCAATTCCGCCACCCTCTTTGCTTGACAAGATATCTGCACAACTAAGTTCCAAGTCTATACCAAAATGACATAAGGCATAATGAACAAAGAGCTATACATGTCCATGAGAAGAACATGAGTGCAGACAAATTAAATGTTGAAATAACACTTACCTAAGTGAAGTCCCTAATAGCAAGCTCAATTAATGGGAAAAAAGAATATACCTTTAACTTTCCCTAATTTTACTTGTTTACTCTACCACACAAGTTGTCAATGTTAAAGACATTCTTATCCATATCCCAATGTGATTCAAAGCCGCAACTCCTACATAAGCCATAACAAAAGAGTCCAATGCTTTCACCACATAGAAAGGACAAGATAACTATAGACAAGTACCTCTAGAGTTTACTCTTGCGTATGCTTCTTTGGTGGTCCAAAAATCACCATGTCAGGCTCTTTGCCTACATTAACCTAACACATCACCAAAAGTAGTTGAACATATGCCTCACTCAATATGCGCAAAGAAATATCTCTTTTTTCAAGGCTCTGGGCCCCTCGTGAGAAAGGTAACCACTCAAAAACCTTCTATTTGATTTGGAGAAAATATGAAATAAAGATTCGTTAGGTACCTTGCACACCCCAAACAAAAAACAAAAATCATGTAAAGAGATTGGAAGGCTTAAATCGGTCCAGCATTGTTGGAAACCCATAAAATATATAAAAACAATTAGGATGAATTGATCTAAATGTATTCCATAACTCTTAACCATGTCAAACAACAAACGTTCAAGTTGAAAGGAGAACCTATTACTAAAATAGCTATCGAATATGGTGAAGTAACCTTTGGGAGGCAACACTATGTTGTCATT
Organism: Jacaranda copaia; assembly: GCA_014898725.1. Taxonomy (NCBI): domain Eukaryota; kingdom Viridiplantae; phylum Streptophyta; class Magnoliopsida; order Lamiales; family Bignoniaceae; genus Jacaranda; species Jacaranda copaia. The sequence goes on from JACGDI010000193.1 coordinate 1,785,621, forward strand.
CAACAAAAGAAAAAAAAACTCAAAATCATAAAAAATGCAAACTCAACATCTTGAAATTTCTAACTCCTTCAACAGAAACAAAAGAACTTCTATAATTTCGATGCAACTATTACCAATGATAGGAGCATCTTTAAACTCCTCATTAGAAGAACACTCTGCTCCGAACCCAAAAATAGACTATAACTTAGGAACTAGACAATATCTTTTAACTTTGAATGCCCAATTTTATGGATAAATACTGCATCAGACAACACGCCTAATAGAAAGGTCACAAACTCAAAAAATATGGCAACACCACGAGAGAGACAACCCCTATAAACTCAAATATGTTAAGATAGACCGTAGTCAGGCAAAGTGATGGCTCCTTTACGATAGATGCCCAAAGTGGGCACCAACTTTAGGTGCCTAAGATAGGCATCAAGCCTGGTTTGAACTAGCACCAGCAAATGATAGCTACAACGGTCACCCTAAGAGCAGCTAGTAACACTTCTTCTGATATCATCCCCACTTTAGCAAAGTTGGACTTTGTGATGGGCTCAAACTTAAAATGAGATCTACTCTATAACATGATTCAATTCGATAAAAACAAATATTGATTTACCTAAATTTAAGGAGTTGAGCAAAAATTTGTGAAAGAAGAAGACAAAACAAAGAATAAGGAAAACAGAAGTGTAGGAAAATTTACCTTAAGAACTCATTTTAGTACTTTTCATAAAAGCTTTCTCCTTTCTCTCTCCCTAACTTGGTGAATTATGTGTCTTTGGGTGAAGGCAAAGTTGCCAACAAGATGTTCTCTATAAACGAACTAAGCTATGAAGCCTAGTGGACTTCAATTAAGATAAAAGTTGAGTAAAACCAAATTCCCACACATAATGTGATTAATGAAAATTAATTAATTGATAACCTTTTTGTGACAAATTAAGGTAAGATAAAAAATTAACATTCAACTTCATACTACTTTGAACATAAAAATAACTTTTCAAATTGAAAATATGAGGGATTGATAATATGATAAATTAAGTCCACAATGGCAAAAATGTCAAAACAAACCAAAAAGGCCCAATTAATTAAATGAATGAATGAATAAAAAGGTCAAAAATCCCAATTAATTAAGCCCACCAAGAAGGGCGTCGACCCCAATGTGTCAAAGCCTATTAAGAATAAAGACTATAAATTTTAAGCCCCAAAGAGAAATTGGGAATGCAAAATCATTTGCAAAAGTTTAAGAATTGAGAGCTATCAATACTATGTTCAAGAGAAAAAGAATTCCAAATTTTGTTGACTTTTAGAAATGAACCTAACTTTATTTTTGAGCACCATTAAATGTAAAAATCAAAATACACTTACAAATAATATAACAACTAAAGATAAATGTTATAAAAAAAAGTAGAAATCTTTGAAGTTAATTGACAAAAATTGAGAGCTTTGCAAGTTGCAACCTCAATTTTCAACTTTCAATCAAACTTTAATAATAAGAATGAGAATTGTGTCAGAGATATTGGAAAGTTTGTCGAAATTAAGAAGACAATGAGAATTATGTGAAAAGATGAATGAGAGAGTAATCCTATTTTATAGGAACTATATTGTAATTTAAAAAAATAAAATTGTGTAAAAATCAATTTCAAGTCTAAACTTTTCTAGCTATTGGATCCAGAAAGTTCGTATTGCACCATAAATAGCATTAGGGGAGTCAATCCCAATGCTACATGGGGTTTCATATTATTTTAACTATTTCTTAATTTTATATAATTTATTTTAATTAGTATGAAGGACTTCAAAATTTATATTAACTTATGTATTAATATATATGTAGATTTTAATTTGAATATATTTATTTTATATATTTAAGTGTAAATTTTATTTTATATTTTCAATGGCTTATTGGAAGCTTTTGGTCATTGTGGAAATTTTTTGTGTGCAAGATTTAAAAACTAGTCATGAAAGACTAGTTGTTACCAGCACTTTAAAAAATAGCCGTTAAAATTTTTACAAATATGGTTTCAAGCCACTAATTTTTCCATACAAAACGTGCATTCTCACTTTCTCTTACTCTAAAGCACTTAATTCACGTATTCATATAATTTCTTTTCTTTATGTTGAATGGATTTGAATTCATTTAATTTTTTAAATTTTGATCAGTTTATGGAATATCTTTAACCTAATAATTTTCAAAACCAACAAAATCCTCAATAATTTTCAAATTCCCATGTACTCAAATTTTCCTAATACCAAATTTCAGTCAAAACAAATTTGTCAATAGAGGTTTATGTTCTATTTTTCAACCTTACCTCCAAAATCAATCTCCAGGTGATAATACATCTCAATGTTTATTGCAGCAATCACCACCAAAATCATCTATTGGGTTCATCAATTCACAAGCTCAAAAATACTCAATCCAAAATATTGAAAGAGGTGACAATACTACCCTGTTAGTAAAGAGACAAAGGGATATGGTATTAGTTGAAAGCCTAAAGAAGATCTACTTCTCATAAGTAGTTGGTTGAACATAAGCATCAATGCAGTTAATGAAACCAATTAGAAGACCTTGGATTTTAGGAGGAGAGTGGGATTTTATTATGAAGAGCATTGCAACAACTTGCTACGTAAATCTTCTAGCATGACCAAGTGTCAAGGTGAAAGATACATATTGAAGGAAAAAGTCATAAAGAATATGAGCTGAAGATCATAAATTTTCTTGGAGAGAAAAAATGAATGACCTACATTGCAATTTGCCAGAATGCATATATATACAAGCATGGTAGATTAAATATGCTGAGAACTAATTGCTAAGTAATCCTCAAACCCTAACTAACATATTCTAACTAATTAACAAATTATAACTAACTAACTAAGCTCTAATACTCCCCCTTAAGGTAGGTGAAATATGTCTTTGATGGCCATCTTGGACATGTGAAGATTGAGAATAGGCACAGTAATAGATTTGTGAACATGTTTGCCAATTGGTGTTTGGATTTTACAGTGAGGGGTTTGATGGAACCCTCTATAATCTTGTCACAAATTAAGTGGCAATCTATCTCAATATGTTTAGTTCTTTCATGAAAGGTAGGATTAGATGTAATATGCATGGCAGCTTAACTATTAGAGTATCTAACTACAGACAAATCTGAAGAAAAGTAAAGATCGAACATAATTTGTTTTAACTAGACAAGTTCAGATACAGTGGTTGCAAAAGCTCAGTACTTAGCCTCTATTAAGGATCTAAATGCAGTGGATTGTTTCTTATCTTTCCAAGATACTAGGGAATCACCTACAAATATACAGAAACCTATAGTTGATCTCCTTGTATTAGTTCAAGCTCCCCAATCAGCATCAGAGAAGGCTTGAAGCTGGAGGTCAGAGGAAGTTGAGAAGAATATTCCTTGCCCTAGATATGATTTCAAATATCTAAGTAAATGGTGAATAGCTTGAAGATAGAGATGAGTGAGGTTGGCTACAAATTAGCTTAGTCTATAGATAGCATATGTGATGTTAGGCCTGGAGATTATCAGATATAACAGCCACCCAATAAGTCATCTAAATTGAGATGCATTAGATAAAGGTGTTTATTCATTACTGAGATTGATCTTAGGATCCATTGGTGTTTGAAAGGGCTTGCAGCTAAGAAAACCTATGTTATCAAGAAGTTGTAAGGTGTATTGTCTCTAGGAAAAAATGATTCCTAAGTGTTTCTAGCAATCTCAAGCCCAAGAAAGTATTTCAAGGAGCCCAAATCTTTAAGCTTGAAAGTTGACTGAAGTTGTTGTTTGAGTGATTCAATGGTAGGAGATAAAGGACCTAAAATTATAATGTTATCAACATATATAACAAAACCTATGAAAGAGTTGTCATGCCTCTTATGAATAAGGAATAATCAAATTTAGATTGAGAGAAACCTAGCTGAAGAAGTGTTGTGGAAAATTTGGAGAACCATTGTCTAGAGGCATGTTTCAAGCCATACAAGGACTTATGCATCTAGCACACAAGTTTAGAACTAAAACTTGACTCTCTCTTACTGAGATGACCAAGTGGAGGATCCATATAAACTTTCTCAAAAATTTCACCATGTATAAAAGTATTGTTGACATTTATTTGAGCAAGGTGCCAGTTTTGAGAAGCTGTAAGAAACATAACGAGTTTTACTATAACCCACTTTACTACTAGACAATAAGTATCTGTAAAGTATATCCTTTCCTATTGGTTGTAGCCCTTGGTGACAAGTCTTTCTATGAACCTTTATACAGTTCCATCATATTTATGCTTGATTTTATATACCTAGCTGTAGCCAATAGAATGTTTACCTATAGGTAATGTAACCACAGACCATGTATTATTTTATTCTAAGGCATTTAGCTCATTTCTCATTGCATTTCTCCATTCTTGGTGTCTAATAGCTTGATGATAGAACTAAGGTTTCATGTGTGAGGAAATATAGTGAGCAAAGGGTTTGAATTGAGAAGATAATGAAGCATATGATATAGCGTTTTGAATAAGATATAAGGACTTATGTTTAGTGACATTGTGATAGTGATAGTCTTGGAGATATGTTGGGGTTTATGTGGTCTTGAAGATCTTTTGAGGGGTATAATAGACTGAGTAAACTATTCAGGAGATTGAGATGAGTTAGTGGAATAAGGAATGGATGGAGTGAGGAATGGAACTAGTAAAAGTTGGAGGGTAATCAATGATAGGTTTAGGAAGAGCCATGTCAGTGAAGGGATCATTGTTTTGTAATAAGTCTTTATCTTGAAATAGAAACAAGTTTTATGGAATATCACATCTCTTGAGATGAACATTTTTTTGGAATGGAGGTCAAGGAGTTTTTATCCCTTGTAATCTGTGGGGTAGCCAAGGAATACACATTTTCTAGCTCTGGTAGCAAACTTTTCTCTATGAGCTAGTGTAGAGGCAAATGCTAGGCAACTAAAGACTCTAATATTAGTATAATCAAAGGCTAATTTGAAGAGGAGTTCATAGGGGGATTTATTGGATAATATTAGAGAAGGGGTTCTATTTATCAGGTAAGTTGCTATAAGTATGCAATCTATCCAATAATGAAGTGGAATTCTTGAGTGAAAATAAAGAGCCCTAGCCACATTTAGGAGATATAGGTGTTTTCTTTCAACTACTAAGTTTTGCTAAGTCTTTTGGATACAAGAAAATTAGTGTAGAATACCTAGTTTAGAGAATAAATCCTTGAATTGCAACTCTTTGGCATTGTCAATTTTGAAACATTTTATAGTGGTGTTGAATTGAGTATGGATAAGAGTGATAAATCTAGGGATTGTATGAGTAACATCAGACTTGTGTTTCAAAAGATATACCCAAGTAAAATGATTACAATCAACTAAGGTCAGAAAATAGCTATGTCTAGATTGAGAAGTAATATTATAAGTTCCCCAAGTATCAACATGAACTATATCAAAGGGATGTTTGGACAAATGATTTTGATATACAAAAAAAATCTTTCTTTGTTTAGCAATAGGACATATACAACAAAGAGAAACATGTTTATTATCAAACTATAATACATGTCTCATAGTAGCTAATTTTCTATAAGACAAATGTCCTAATCTATCATGCCAGGTAGTGGCATTGACTATATTTACATAAAATGTAGAATTTTTTAGGGAATTGGCTATGAGGATGTAAAGACCATCCTTTATGTCAACCTTGCCAATCTTCATGATGTACTTGGAATCCTATAAGGTGCAATGATTAGCAAAAAATAGAACTTGGATGTTAGAATTTTGAGTAAGAAAACTCACAAACAAAAAGGTTGCATCTCAGTTCAAGAACATAAAGAACATTGTGAAGAATTAGATGAGGGTTTAAAGTGATAGTGCTAGAGTGTATGGCAGATATAGATATGTTGTTAGGAAAAGTGACTAAGGAACCAGTGACAGGATTAATGGAATCAAATAGATTAATATTTGAACATATATGATGTGAGGCTCTAGAATCTATAATCTAGTGAATATTTGAACATGACTGGGTGTAGAGAGGTCAATACCTAAGTTGTTGGAAAATGGAGCCTCATTGGCAATGGTAGTAAAAGAAGACTGAGGAGTAGCATTAGAACTTAAGAGGTTGATCAACTATCGATATTGAGAAGTACTAAGAGATTAGACAAAAGTTTGTGGGGAAATGTTAGCATCTGGATTAACAGTATAACTAGAAATGTGATTGACTTGAGAGGAGCTTTATTGTGGATTGTTCCTTTGTATATGCTCATAACCCAAAAGATACCCATGCAGTTTATAACATTTCTCTATAGTATGCCCAGGGATGTTGTAATGTGTGCATAATGGATATTCCTTCTTCTAATATTTGTTAGGAATAGTTGTTTCAATTTGTTTGTTAGGTTTGACAGCATAAGCAACTGGAGAAATAGATTCAGTAGGCATGCCAATCCGTCTTTGCCTTTTCTATTGAATTATCATAGCAAAGATATGGTTGATTAGGGGTAGCGGACCCATGAGGAGGTTTTAACTTCTAGCTTGAGAATATGACTCATTTAGCCTACTGAGACATGCCAGAGCATATTCAATATAATAGTAATCATGTAGAGCCTTAACACCTCCACAATTACACAATCCACAAATGCACATTGGCTTGAAGAAACTCAACTCTTCCCAAATCTATTTCAATTTTTTAAAATACAAATTTACAGATTGTTGATTTTGTTGATGATGAACGAGATCTCATTTCAACTGAAAAAGGCACAATCCATTGCTCTGTTGAAAACTATCATGGAGATCTTGCCAAATTTCATGTGCTGTTTTAGCATAGAGAACACTAGCAGATTAGAGATAGAGTTTAAGATCCATGAGATGAATATGTTTTTATTTTTTGTCCATGACAAAAGCAATGTTTCATCATCGCCATCAAGTTTGGGAATGGTACCATCCATGAATCCAATTTTGTTCTTCACTAAGAGACTATAGACATTACACTACATTTTGAACGATAATTTTCCCCTTTGAGCGACTGCAAGATAAGGACTATACTAAGTCCATCCGAATGATGAAGGAAAAAAAGATTGAGTGGATCATCAATGATCGAATATCTATTGGATGAATAAGCACTACTCAATCTCTGAGCTTCCATAGTAGAAGATTGAAAACAAGTTGCAGATAGAACAGAAGATGAAGAAGAACAAAAGGAGAATCAGCAAAGAAGGAGCGCAGTGAATGATCAGCTATCCACCGATACCATATTGAAAGAGAAAGTCATAAAGAATATGAGCTGAAGACCATGATCTGTCTAGGAGTGAAAAATTGAATGAACTACATTACAATCTACCAAAATACATATATATACAAGTAGGGCGGATTAAATGTGGTGAGAACTAATTGCTAACTAATCCACAAACCTTAACTAACATATTCTAACTGATTACCAAATTATAACTAACTAACTAACTAAGCTCTAATAATACAAGCTGCAACTTTGAAATTTGTTGGGTACTATAATAGAATTCTTGCTCGAAATGAGAGTGGGAAGACTAATAATGTAAGATCCTGAAGCCCAATAGCTATAAGTTATACCGCGAAGCTAAGAAAAAAATTCACATTTGACCATGCATGGTGGATGCTACAGACCAACCAAAATAGAGATTCAAGTTGTACATAAATGTTGACCAAAGTGACTCCAAATGAACTTAGGGGAATGCCCTTAGAGTATACACATGGCGTCCAGTACAAACATAACCATGAACCTTGATTACAATGATTAACCTATTCAACCACCCAGTAAACAAGCTAGCAAAGGGAAAGAGAAGCTAAAGATATTTGAAAGCCTCTCAGTGGGAAGAGAGATTGAGCAATATGTGAAGAAATAATTGAAAAAAGAGTACCAAGAGTTGGAAAAGATGGATATCATGAAAAAGTTATTAGCTCAAAAAATGGGAAGGAGGATTGGGAAAGGGAGATTATGCTCAAACAAATAAAAAGGATGGAGCAAATCTTAAACACCACCTCACTGTTAGAACAAGATCATTTCTATTATGAATTAAATTGCTTTGAACTATTTAAAAAGTTGCTAGATAGAAAATTTTAATAATTTTATGTATTTCTTCATCCAAATTTTTAAGCTTTATTTAGTTGTTTGAAGTTTGTTTTACTATTAGAAACTAGCTATTTTTCCATGTATTTAAGCTTTATTAGTTGTTTGAAGTTGGTTTTATTGTTATAAACTAGCTGCTGGAAGAAATTAGCCATTACAAACTAACCGTTAGAAACTACCTATATGTACCTATGTTTCCCTACTAAATATGCACAAACCTCAAAACTGTACAATTTTCTATTATTTTCTGCTATTTAAATCTCTATCAACTTTGCATCTAACTTTGTTCTCATCTATACTTGAATGTGTGTAGTATTTCTAATTCAAACCTATTTAGCCCCACAAACATTATTAAGGAGTTGGCTTCCCATAACTTTGATTCTAAAAATGAAATGCTAGCCAATTTATCTTTCATTGCCCAACAAGGCAAACAAACCTCTTTTTCCGCCCACTATTAAAAAAATGCCTTTTTGTGCCAGAATTTGTAACGAAAAAAATCCATCGCAAAATCTTTGGTTGCAAAAATTTACAACAGATTTTGCGACGAATTTTTTTGTAATGGATTTTGCAATGGAATTTTCCATTGCAAATCTGTGATGGAAATTTCTGATGCAAATTTGCGACAGATTTTTTCTGTTGCAAATTTTCTACTGAAAAAATCCATCGAAAATTTGGTGTTTCGCAATAGAAAAATCTATTGCAAATCCGTCACAAATTTGGTAATTATAATTAAAAAAATAAAATTTGCAATGGAAATATTATTTTACATTCTATCAAATAAAAACCTATAATTACTCAATATCAATAATTATTTGTATTCCATACTAATCATCCTATGCACTAATATTTAAATATTAGTTTACATAAAAATCAATAGATAATATTGTTCAATATATAAATCAAGCCCTAACTAAAATATAAAATTTACAAAATAATGCCAAAAAAATTATCTTACAAGGCTTATACTAAATTTCTATACCTTGAGATATCCAAGCTTGCAATATTAAAATAAAAACAAAATTGCAATAACAAAAAATAGAAACATAAACTAAACTAATAGGTAATTCAACATAATAAACCAATATATAAATTCAATACATAGCCAAATCATAATTGAGCACAAATTTCATAAAATATAAATTCAAATCCTAGTCAAATATATAATTCACAAAATATAAATCTAACAAAATCTAACACATAATTCAAAGTAAATGCACAATCTTAACACATATAAATCTAATACATACATCAATATAATCAAACATGCATCTCATCATAAACCAACATATAATTTAATATAAGTCTCATGTATAACTTAAATCCTAATTGCATATATAATTCATAACATATAAATCTAATAAAATCTAAAATTTAACATATAATTCAATATAAATGCATAATCTAAACAAATATAAATCTAATGCATAATTCAATATAATTAAACATACATCCAACATAAACCAACATATAATTTAATATAAGTCCAACATATAACTCAAATCCTAATCAAACATACAATTCACAACCCTAAGTATGACATGATTTAACTTAGGAAACTTATATTGTTGTTTTGGAATATGTAAATTTGGATTTTTATTTTCACAAAAATTATGAAAAAAAATAGTGATTTTGTCTTTAGCTATATTTGTATTCATTGCCATGTTTCCAAATCCCATTCATGGGCTTCCATAAAATCCAAATTGCTCAAAAAAGAAAACTCAACATAATGAATAGCATCATTTTAATTGAAAATAACTAATAATAATTGTAAACACAATATATAATGGCACATAAACACTCCCCCTTATGCCCATCATCATCATGTAAGCAATTATAAATCAATCAGCAACAAATGAGAAGGCTCCACTCCTTCGCATTTCAACCAATTCTAAACATTTCTAATGTATTGTACTAAAAAAATATATAAAATCAAAATAAGGTATGCAAATTTACCTTTAAATGCTCAACACAACTCAACACTTATAGAAAGTATCCACCACCATCGAAATAGCCTACAACATGTCCGTAAACTAAATTAAAATTTAAAAATATAATATAATTCAATATATAGTACCATAAAATTTAACTCAACCCAAAATTCTAATAAAATTTTTAATTCAAATAAAAACATAACTCTAACAAATATAACAACATTTAATACGAATATAAAAATTTACCTCAAATTTTAATTAATATAAATTATTATTTAGGTTAAATCAAATTATATTACTAATAAATAAATTTTTTTGAGTTTAACTAACACATAAATCAAATTTTAACTAACTTGAATAATTAACTGAAACATAATGGAGATAATTAAAACATAATCAATTTTTAATATAATTGTGAGAATTACCATAATTAATGGAGATGGAGCAAAATATGAATTCTTCAAACTTGAAATATTAAACAACCAACAATATTAGAATTTTTAAAAATTAAAATTAATTTTTCAAAAAAAAAAAAAATTTCAGACAAAATCTGGCCAACCGAGCTAGCAGGCCAGGAACCCACCAGCAGCACTGCTACTGGACACCAGCAATGTTGCTAACGCTCACCAACAGCATCAACAGCTGCTGCTGCTCGCCAGCTGGCCGGCCAACCAATGTAACAAAAAAAAAAAAAGAAAAGAAAAGAAGAAGGGAAAGGGAAAAGGAAAGGAGGAAGAAACAAATGGGTGGGAAATTGAAAATGAGGGTTTTAATTTCCCTTTGATAATTTGCAACGGATTCAAATGATTTTTTATTTTTTTATTTTTTTAATTTTGCAACGAATTTTTCCATCGTAAATGTCAATTTTTGCGACGAATTTGAATCCGTCACAAAACTACAACATTTGCAATGGATTTTTCTGTCACAGAACATTTATTTTGCGATAGAAAAATCCATCGCAAAGGTATCTTTTGCGATGGATTTTAAATCCATCGCAAATTTTTGTGACGGATTTTAAATCCGTCGCAAATTTTTGTGACGGATTTTAAATCCGTCGCAAATGTTGCAGTTTGTGATGGATTCAAATCCATCACAAAAATTGACATTTGCAACGGTTTTTCCATCGTAAATATTTTTTATTTTTTATATTTTTTGTTACATTTTGCGATGGAAAATCCATCGCAAATTGCAACAGATTTTTTCTGTCTCAAAACAGCGTTTTTTTAGTAGTGACCAAGCCACAAAAGGGAATCTAATGTAGGAAAAAGTTATATTGATAAAGGTTGTAAAGAAGAATATAATTGTTTGTTCAATGACTATTCCTCCAATAATCTACTATATAATGAACTTCAATTTCGACATAGGTTTAGAATGCAAAAACATGTACTCCTTCGCATTGTGAATGCTCTTCAAAATCACAATACTTACTTCACATTGATGAAGGATGTTATTAGTAAGTCCGTCTTATCATTACTACAAAAGTGCACCACAACAATTCGAATGCTAGCTTATGAAGTAGCAATATATGTTGTAGATAACTATGCACGAATTGGAGAATGCACTACAATAAAATGCTTAAGAAGGTTTGTTCAAGGGGTGATTGAAGTTCGTTGACCTTCAATGCCTACATGCTGGAAGAGACCTACGTTGTTTTCTAGGTATGATGAGTCATATTGACTTTACGCACTAGAGTTGAAAAAATTATCAAATTGCATGGAATGACATGTTTGCTCAAGGAGATCACAAGACTCTGACAATCATTCTCGAAGCAGTAGTTTCATACAACTTGTGGATATGGCATGCATTTTTTGGCCTTTCAGATAGTTACCAAATTCGCGATACTCTATAGTACATGGTACGAGTACAGGTACAGGACACGTCGTTTTACTAAAAATATGGTGCGCTAGGGTAGACTTAGTCGGTACATGATATGCTTATATAATTTATTTGGTACACTCTAAATGTAAAATTTTCAAAAAAATTAGAAAATCATATAACAATTTGTATAAAATTTAAACAAAATCATCCACATATATTTTATGTCAATGCAAAAATTATAAAAATGTAAAAAGTTGAAACTAATTCAAAGATGCTTAGAGAACATTACAATTACAACAAAAAATTCTCTCATAACACATAATAGCAAAAAGACAAACACTAAACTTTCAAACTCTCAATTCTTCTTTCCCTTTTGTTTCTTGTTACTTTCTTTGATAGGTTTTTTATTCTCTTGAACATCTTAGTTACCTTTGGATTTTCGCAATAATAAGCATTCAATGATTCATATTTCATATTTGCTAATAAACTTAAATTAAATTTTTGTATGTATACTTTTTTTTATTTTCAATAATACAACCCACATATTTTAGAGTACCAATTTGTAAAAGTACTATGAATTGATACGCATGTACCAATTCACAGTACTTTAGGTAGAAGAGATTATTAGGTAACTAGGTAATGTGCAATGACAGTAATGTGTCAGAACATTCGCCAATGTTTCATAATATTTTGGAAGGACGAGCTCCAAAAGTTCATTATGTCATAAATGGTAATAACTATAATATAGGATATTATCTTACAGATGTTATATATTTGTCTTGGGCAATATTTGTAAAGTCAATCCCATATTCTCAAGAATGAAAGGCTAGATATTTTGCCAAAGCTCAAGAGGCAATTAGAAATATGTCGAGGGAGCCTTTAGGGTGCTCCAAGCTCATTTTGCAATTGCTTGTAGTCCTTCATGCATGTGGGATACAAAAACATGTGGCCAAGTAATGTGAGGATACATTATAATGCAGGATATGATTGTTGAGGATGAATGAAATACATATTCTCTTAAATTCTCATTTGACAACACTTCCACCGATGATACAACAATTCAAATCTCTCATGACCATTTACCTCAATATGAAACATACATCCAAAATCATCTTTGACTACACGATAGGATAAATCACCATAAATTACAAACTAACTTGATAGAGCATTTGTGATGACTCAAAGGATCATCATTAAACCACAATAATTAAATTGTATGTGCTCATAAGTTTATTTTGGTATTTTTTTTTTCCTTCAAGCATGTACCTTTTGATAAGTTGCTTAACAAAAGAATATTTGCTCCCAATTATTAATTTTTTTCCCTTTATTTTTAAAATATTTTTTTATAAATTAAAATTAATTAGATAATGGATAAAAATATAAATAAAAAATTAAATAACATAGAATAACCTTAATATATTAAAATAATATTACGTACATTACAATTATAATCTATTACTATTATAAAATGGAAATCTATTTTACTCTCTAAAGTGGAAGTTACCACATTAAATTTTACAAAATTATCCTTCAATCTTTTTTCTGATGTAATCAATAATATAACTTGAAGGGTAAAATGAAAAAATAATATTTTTTTCCACAATTTTCATACCAAATTTTGAATATCCAAACTTGCCCTTTTATTTATCATTACATAAAATGCAACGCAGTAAGGTTATAAAAATAATTTACCATTAAAACCCACAGCACATCCTCCATTCCCAATTTCACCCCAAACACCAAACCAAAAACCTCCAAATTAGTTTCTTTTGTTTTGTCCTATTTGACATATTTATTTTTGTTGCCATTAAAACCCACCACCCACATCTTTCACAACTTCCATTCCTTGGTTTTATCCTATATCTCAAACGAAAACCTGTTGAATAGTTTCTCCAATTTCTTCTCACTTGAGAGATTGTTTTTTGTTTAGATATAACCAGACCAAAATAAATTGTCTAAATGGGGGATCATTTTTCGCTATAGCCAGGAAAAACATAGTTCAAACAGCAAGTGTCAAGAATTGGAGACTCTTCAAGAAATTGAATAGGTGGAGGGCTGAGAGCACTCTGGGCGAGTTAGATTGTCAAATGTGATAGCAGCAGCATCATACTAGAACTGATACTCTCGCTCGCTCAAAATATGATTATAAATACAAGACATGATAGCTATTTTTGCTAAAGCGCAAAAAAGGTGAACTAAAGGAAACAAAGAAGAGGAATAAAGCAAAAGAAAATTCCTTTAGCCGGTGTCTCCTACTAGTACTTCAATTAATTTTCTATATAGTGGTGTTGCTGCTGCAGAAACTACTCCTACTGTAGGTGCTTTTGGAGGTATCTGCCACAACTTTCCATTCCGCCATGGAGAAGAAAGTACTACTTTCAATTTTCCTTAAAAGAGAAAGCTTCTTTTGGTTTGATTTTTTCTCTCATTATTTGATCTAATTCTCTCTTATTTGCGAAGCAGAAGAATTTGTTACTTACTAAGGAATAAATGATATTTGAACAGTGTGTTAGAGATGAGAAGTTGAAAGCTGTCATTTAACCTTGTTGATTGCATATGAGAGTATCCCTGATCATTACGTTGTGTTGACCCCTTTCTTTCTTATTTCTGTCGGTATAGCGTTGTACAATGTATTTTGAAAGAGCTCAACATAAAATAACAAATTATCACAACTGATATTTTTTCAAATTACATTTTATTTGTAGTTAATTAATTAGGTGATGTTGTAATGGAGTGGCTAGCTAAGAATATTTGATATTGTGATATTATTTTTTGCTACTTCAATATGGAAATTTTACTATTATTCGACTCCAACTAGAGTCTTTAGTTCCACTAGGCAGCCAATGTATGTCTACAAAAATCGTCTATGAACTCTTTCGGCACACAATCACCAACAAAATATGACGATTTCTATTTTTACTCTTACAAGTCGGATAAAATGGGACCGCATAGAACTACTGTGCCATATGTGTCTTTTTCACTCTAAAATGTTCTTCCATCATTCCACAGTGGAAACTAAAGGCCAAGGCTAAAACCATGTTGCTTAAGTATTGGTGCATTAAAACATAGTTATAGTACAATAGGAGTACTTTGCTCTAACTGTAGACCTTTTCATTGTCCAGAGGTAACATAAGCCTTCTTTAACTCAATTATTTTTCTCTAATTCATTGTCGACGAGGCGGCAGACGGTGCTGCCTTTGGAACTTACGAGGCTATAAGATTCAAGGCCTTTGAAAATAAGATAGCTGCCGTACTTAGACTTTTTCCTGGAGCTAAAAGCCTAATAACCTTGGAAAATCTTATTAGAGGCTCTCTTGTGGAGAATAGTTACATCAATAAGTCAATGACATGCAAATAAAATTTTGTTCATATAAAACTTCTTCATGTTTTCAAATTAAAACTGCACTCAGATGGAATGGAGATTAACTTGCTTTCTAAGCATCATCCATTCATCTTAGGCTGAAAATGATTAGATGCAGAGTGCACTCATTATCCCTTTCTATCTTAATGATGATCACAGGAATTATTCAATATGGTCAGTCATAAATTTTTTGCTGCTTCTTGGTTTGTTCAACAATATTTTGCATTACACGCTTATGACACCCCATTTAGAAGAGCTTATAAATGTGCATCAAACTCTTCAATTTTTTATTTTTTTTTGTTTTTTTAAAAATGTGTAATGATATTTTATTCTTTGACTTCCTTCATATTTTATTGCTATCAGTGGAAAACATGTAATGATATTTCTGTAATGTGCATTTATATGAAAAGGCAAAGTCTAATAATTACTCTTAAAAAAATGAACATTATAACATATACTTATATATTATTTAGGGGCTTTAGTCTTTTTTTTTTTTTCCGACAATTTATTCTTCTCGTGTGCTACTTCTATAATTCTTTAACATAGGAAATTGAAATATCAAAAGTAGTCTACTGTAAAATTATCTAATTGAAATTGGAACAAAGTAAAAGATTGAAACTTTGAAGCATCCAGGATTTTGCTATGTTAACCAAAAACAATGAAAATTGATATAGTATAGCATGAGTCCAGTAGCTCTTAACAATGAAAACTGATATTACATTGCAGGAATGGAAAAGGTTCCTTCCTGTTTGTGTTAGTGAAATTAGGGCATTAGATTATATAATACTTTGATTGAATGTTTGTTGGATCTATGTTGCATTAAAAGTACGAATACTTACAGTCATTTGACTAATTCTTCTCATCTAATTCTTAGACAATCTTTTATATACTTATAGCGTAAAGAAACACTCAGTAATGTTTATTAATATTGAAGTTCTTTAATAATAAAATAAAAAGGTTATAAAAGAAAATTATGATATTCACAAAACTTGATAAAATGAATAAAGGTGATGGAATTCCAAAAACCTCTAACAACCTAACTCCTTATAAATTTGTAGTCTTCAAAATGTTGAAAAAATATGAAAATAAGAGTATTTATAGGGCAGGGTGCATATTTTAGGTATTCCTTTTGTTATAATCACTTCTTATAATTCTAATATTTAATTAGATATAAGTAGGGGTGTGCAAAAAATTTAAAAACTTATCGAATTGATCAAAAATAGAAAAAATCAAATCAAACCAAATCAAACCGAAGTATGTTCAGTTAGGTTTTTGGTTTCATACCTTAAAAAAAAAAATTGGTTTTTGCTTCAGTTTCATTTTCTTATCCGGTTATCCAAAAATAAACCAAAAATTCAAAAAAAAAAATAATTGTTCAGTTTTGTTAACCAAACTGAAAACTGGTTCAGTCCTTTTACTTTACTTTTTTAAGCATTATTATTAAAGTGTCTACATCAATAATATAAGTGTGGAATATCTTTTATTATGTGCTAGTAATTTTAGTAAATTTCATATTTTTTATTCATTTTTAAATCTAAGATAAATAAATATAATTTTTAAAATAATATAAATGTTAACGGATTTTTAAGTTTTGGGGATAAATAAAAAGATAAGTTTTTAATAAGGTGAAATAATTGAGAAAAAATAAAGTAAAATTGGAGAAGGAGAAGAGAAATAAAATTTTACTATTATTATTTTTAAAATAAAATTGACTTTATCATCTGATTACAAAATATATCAAAATTCATTTTATCAAACACGTTGGTATCAAATATTTATTCAATTCAAATTTGTTACAACACAAACTTTTTTTTGTCAAATAAACTTTTGGTACCAAAAGAACAAGTAATTCAATTCAAATTTTCTACCTAAAACCAAATGCTTTTTATCAAACAAATTTTTGTCACATTTTTTAGTATAAAAAAAACAAGTAATCCAATTGAAATTTTTTATGAAACTCATCATGATCTTCAAGAAGTAGAATAGTACATTTTTTTCCCTCATATTATTGAAAAGTGATACGACTTTTAGTATGAAAGAAAAACGAAAAGGAGAGAGAGTGGGAGGGGGCTTGAACCAGTTTTGGTTCAATTTTAACCGAATTGATCAAAATAAGTTAAAAATTGAAATGAAACAAACCGAACACAATTTGGTTCGGTTTTCAATTTTCCACTTTGGAAAACTGAAATTTTAGGTTAGTTGAACCAAAAGTTTGGTTTGATCGATTTTAACCAAATACACACCCCTAGGTCTAAATGGTGTTTTTTTTTTTTTTGGTAAATTTCATTTGGTTATCACTTTTTTTATGAATGTAAATGTTATAATTAACAAGTCAATTATTAAAGTGAAATGTATTATAAATAATTTATCAATAAGATGTGCGAGTTCTAATTACACAAAAAGAACATTGAACGCCAATTTATATCGTACTTTCTCCTTCTCTAAGAACGTTAGTCTTTTCTTCTGTTTATGTGGTTTTTTGAATATACATTTCTTTTTTATTTGAATGAATTTAATCCCATTTGTGAAGTTGGAAAAGAAGAATAATATTTTCACATCTATTAATTTATAATATTTTAATTTAGCTGAAGAAGTACATTTTCTATTCTTGTTACTAAATAATATATGCATATATATATATATATATGCAGTTGAAGCTTAATTACATCCATGTCATGATCATTGATCTTCTAACATAAAAATGTGAACATCAATGTTAATTGATGTGCACCTTATATTATAGTCAAAAGTTAAATAAAAATGATTTAACATGCACTTATAAACATGGACGACAGGATTTTTATTCACTTCTTTTATGAATGTGCTTCTAAAAATGGTATAATATAATTTTATTTGATAATAATTAATTTAGTGTTACATCGGTCAAGTCACCTGCAAGTACATAAACTGCTTGCAAATCCCAAAAATGCTAGTTTAATTCTCCTCCAAAAATGAATTTTCCGGTGAGGGAATAAAGTGAAATTAGAGTACAAGATTTAAACTAGATAAAATTATATACACCAACTTTATTTAAAAAAAAAATTATTTTCATCGATCATGATTCTTTTCGAATTTATTTTAAAATTTTATTATGCCTCATTTGATTCTATTTGATGTGTTGCTCAATTTACTGTACTCCATTTGGTATTGCAATCTGTTTTGGAATATGTAGATACAATTTACAGAATCAGAATCATCAATACAAAGTTTGTTAATAGCTATTGCTGAAGCTCAACGTAGAAGGGCAAGACATTGTGTTTGTGCTAGAAAAAGGAAATCAGCTATGAATATTTAGGAGCTAGAAGTACCTTGCAAGAAGGAAGCGATACTATCAAATCAGAAGATCAAGAAATATTGCAAATGTTGAAACACACCCCATGAAGAAACTACAATTATATTGTTTATTAATTTAAGTTAGGATAATTTTCTCAGTCATTAAATAAGTTTTATACTATATTTTATTTTGGCGTAATTCAATATTCTATGAACATCATTAGATTGTGCAACTTTATTGAACCCTGCACTCCGAATACATAAATATATATATATATATATATATATTTATAACATGTCACTCAATTTAATATTTTATTAACCCAATTAATGTTGTGTGTGTCCAATAAGTGGAATTTGATTTTAATATTTCCCTAATTGTTTTTTAGACTTATGAGAAAACTTAAGATAAATTCATCACTTTAAAAATTAAACTACTAGTTAAAAATAAAACTTTTGACTAACAATGTGGCTTTAGAATTTTTATTAACTATAAAAGTTTCGTATTGCCTGTATAAAAATAGGAATTGTGTATACTTTTGTTGTTAAAACCTATCTTCCACGGTCAATTCCTAACTCAATGCAATGCAACCAATTTGATCATCAACTTCTCATGCTTCACCACCTACATAGGTGCGCACATTTTATTTTTTCTAGCTAAACAGCAATATGTCATTCTATGACATCAACTAATAATCCACTCAACTTCAATTCAATTTTAAATTCTACTATCAAGCATGGAGTTTATGAGAAAGGACTTACAATACCATCTTATTATTGAGAATTTGTAAATTCAATTTATTTTCACTTTGTTAATCAAATATAAATTATATGCAAAATGCAAATGAATTATTTCTCCCAAACAAAAAAATATAGAGAGAGAGTGTCACGATCTTATATCAAATTTTTGACACAACATCATCTATCTATCCAGCAACTATTGGAAGAAGATATTTATCTTTTTTAAATTGTACAACGTTTGTCTCCAATAGGGTTCCATCTAATCAATGTGAAGAGACAATTTAATTTGCTCCATCTCTACATAGAGAAGGTATCTATACTTTCAATCTAATTGAATTAATTTAAAGTATTATTTATTCAAATTTATTATTTCTACATATTGAATTCCTATCTATGTGAATTTTTAATATATAATTAAATATATAGGTCATCGTCTAGATGCTAAAACTAATGATAATGGGAACTCATATTCTAAATGTAGCAATGAACATGATGATATTAGGCATGACAAAAAGCATACATCAGCTTGTACAAATCTCTCCAACAATTATGCATAGGTATTCATGAAATGCAACAAAATCATCGATTACAACTCCCAACTCCAATAATTTGTTAATGTTGTTAGGCCAAGCTATTTTATGGCAAAACCCAAAACTTTTGTGGTAAGAGAGGAAAAACTGTTCTACCAAACATTCCTGTTCCTCATAAACTTTGTAATATTTTTGCTAATCAATTTGTTGAGGTAGGATATTTAGACAAAATATCCATGCTTTTAATCATGTCTTTTCATTTACCTCAATGGATATTAAATTAGATTAAAATCTAACAATAGGTCACCAAAGGATATATACATACAGGCTGCATGAATCAATTTATCATCGGATTGGTATATTCTTACCCCTCTCTAGATCAAAACCAAGATATATTCAAATGTTCATTTATGAAACAAATCATGAGATTGAAAATTATTTACTAGAAAATGATGGATTGAATAGGGAAGTAATTGAAACGATCAAGCAAATTCTTGACGCCATAATCTCTTGGTACTAACTTTACATCAACTTGCCTAACATCTTGACATTAATCATTTTAGGTTACTAATTAAGGAGCAATAAACCACAAACCATTAACACATACTTCCAACAGCAACACAAGTAGCAGCTATTATTGTTGATGATGATGAAGTTGCAGATACTACTAATAGGGATATCATTGCTCAAATAATTGGGGGTCATTTAATGAATGTTAAGGATTTTCAGGTTATTATGATCCTTTACAATACCTTTACTACTTCCTATAGCACATATGGATGGGATAATAATAGTCACACAATTGATGGTACTAGAGTCACTTCTTGTGATTACTATCCGTACATGTTAAGGTAATGTTTAATTCTACTTTAGGCATATTAAATGATAAAGAAATTTGTTTTTGTAATTTTCTTTGAATTACATCAAATTTGGATATGTAATCCTTCAATCCTTTTATATGAAGGACGTTTGCTGTAGCAATACATTATAGACAATTATGTGAAGATTCAAACCAAAAGCTCAAATATATAAGAATAAATCAACGGGGTATTAGAATGGAATCATATCAAGATCTTCAATACTATTCAAACTAGTGAAAATGATGCAAGTTATTTATTGTTGGAATAGTATCCTGCAAACTAATTAGATTGGCATATGAAACTACTCTACTTGTGATACAATCTCGATTGAACTATTTGCCAAAATGGTCATCTTCATCTTATGTGCTTATGATTTCTTCAAATGTATTTGGTTGAAGCCCTTAAATCACACAAGACTGTAGGACTTGGTTACACATATGATGGTGATTAGGAAATAAGTCTCCAAGGTCATAATTTTAAAACATTCCAAGTCAAAAAAATCTTATGAGGCAAGACATCTAAGATTTGGATAGACTTGCACTAATGATGTATATTCCAAGGAGTTAGATATTGCCTTATTTCATGGACAATCTATGTTAGATATTAATGCATGTTAATAGGTGCTTATTAAAAACAAGTTCACGAAAGACTCACTTAGAGAATCAATGAGGTAGCCATAGTGGCATGTCAATAATGGCAAATTCTCTAGCTTCCAATAGTACATATAAATAGTCATTTGACTTGCAATTCTATAGTAACATTGTCTTTAGGTCTTTGTGATTTGATTTTGCGCCGACCACTTAGCAAGTCACCTAGGGCCTACGTTAGGTACAAGCTACCCAAGTATGGAGGTTGATGAGTTCTAAGATGTGATCTGTTTTGCCTATTTAAGAACAACAAGTTGATCTCCTACGGAATGTTTGAAAAATCAAACTGCTCATTGAACCAAAAAACTTATCGATTCATGATTTACTAGTTCAACCATTGATCAGACTGTAATTGAACCGCAATTAAACAGTGACGTTATTATTATGAAATATATATTTATATTATATATTACTTAAAAATTAACAAAATGTCAAAATATAAAACATAAAAAGCTTAAATCATATTGTCTATCATCACAATCCAAATTTCACAATTCTTATTATAAATAATCACAACAATTTAAATATCTCAAGTCTAAAATTTAATGTTGAGAGTGTATGAGTTAATTCTAAAGCCTAAACTCTAAACTAAGGCTTTTTTTACTTTTAGATAGCTTGTAAGATGTACCTTAACCTTCAAAGTTTGTACTTAGATAAAAAATTAAAAATAAAATTAATTTCATTAAAAATTAAATGAAAAAATCACTTCAGTTCAATTGAACTATGAGCGTTTTACTAGTCCAACAGCCAATCTAAATGGTTTTTAACAAAATAGGGCTTTTTTTTACCAATTTGCCGACCCATTGACAATCTGACTGATAAGTCTGGTCTGATTTTTTAATCCATGCTCCTATGTATTATAAGATGATTGAATCCAAGAAATCATTATGCAAATTGATATAACAATTTGGAAAGGAAGTTTTCCAGAGTTGAGGTCATAATGAGGAATCGAACATCAAGAATGGATACCTAGTTATTGAGGCTATTAGGGAGCCAACAAATATCTTGCCCTAAACCTCTTTCGAAAGATAGAAAATAGAAGGATCGTATTTGCACAACAATCGTAAGAGGTAAGGGTTCACCTCTCAATTAATTCATCTAATTGGTTGGGCTCCATGAGCTTGTGCTAAACATCAACTATGGAGATTAGGTACCTTTCAATTAATGGAAATTAATTGAGAGAGTTATTAATTTAAAAGAGTGTAGACCAATTGGAATATTCGATATTTGATATTAGATATTCAATAAATCAGAAAGAGTTATGAACCTATGTCTAATTAATTGGTGAACCTAAAGGATCACACACAAAATCCTAGAATACTCTCACTTAATTGAAGAAATTATCTAAGGAGTTAGATAATTAAAGTGATCAAGTTTATTGGAAAGAGAGAACTAGTTGACTAATTATTAATTGGTCACTATAGATTGATTAATTTAAGTGTTAAATTAATCAAAAATAATTTAAAGAGTTAAATTAGACCAATCAAATTAAGGATTTAATTTAATTGGTGCCATGTGGAAATTTAATAAGTCAAAGTTAACTTAAAGAGTTCAGTTGATTTAATTAACTTAAAGAGCTAAGTCAATCTAATTAAATTAAATAGTTAATTTAATTAGTATAGGATCTATTTTTGGCAAAAAAATTAAATGGAAAAGTCCATTTAATATTAGTGAGTTGGCATTTTAATTTAGAAAATTAAAATTATAACTTGCCTGGCAACTTGGCATCCTAAGGAGCATACAGAGGTGTGTGCAATAGAAGCTTCCCCAAGCTTCCATCTCACCATATAACCAGCCCTTAAGTGGCTTGATTTCCAGCTGCAATTTTCACTTCTAACAAGTGGTGATCTCATGCTAAGAGAAACCACCTCCTAGATTCCCTCCAACAACTTTCTCTCTCCAATAACTCCCTCACATTTTCTCCTTCATTGTCCTTATCTTTCTAAATGATTGAGAGAGATTTGAGAGTGGCTTTAGGTGTGTGTACTAGCTTTAGAGGCTTCACATTTGGGGAGTTTTGATGTGGTGGACCAAATTCCTTCAAGTTTGTGATCGATTTTGTTGTTGATTGTCAATCGGCACTTTTGCTTGAAGTGGATTAGTTTTGCCATCTATTGGAGTATGTCTTGGAGGTGATCCAACCAGAAATATTTTCTTTGAATGATGTACATTGGAGAGGAGTGGAAGTTCCTTGGAGGAAAAGGCTTGAAAGGACTTCCGTTACAAGAGTTGGGTTGTTACCTTTCATTTTTGTGAGTAAGGTAACTTCTCTCCATCCTTTTTAATCCAATTTTGAGGCACATAATAGATCCTTGAGAAGAGAATATGTTAGTTAATTTTGCCTAATTTTGAAAATTATTATGGATCTTAGCATTTTCTCTACTTTCAAGTGGTATCGGAGCCAATTTTATGCCCGATTTGTTGGATTTATTCATGTGATGAATTGATTCTATGACTCTCATTTCTTTATTCAAATTATGGATTTAAAATTTAGGAGTAATGCATGTGGTTCTTGATGTGTTGAACTGAAATATATCAATATGTGCTTAATTGTGAATTACATGTGTTGGCATGAGTTTTAATTCATATCATGTTATGTTAAATGTTGACTTTACATTGGATGATGCTACATATTGATATAACATGTTGATTAATTGTTTAAAAGTGTCCTGTCAATTTTTGTATCCAATTTGATTGGATGTCTTGAAGGTGTTTGAAGAATAGTGATTTTTCCTTGGATTTGATTTTCCATGCAATTTGAGTACTTTAAGTTTCAATTTTAAAGGTGTTTATAATCTAGAAGTTTGTCATAAAGTATATAGAATTGAGTTATGGAAGTGTCCATAAAATTTAGGATGGCAAAAGAGCAAACATGGGGCAAAATAATTGCCCAAACACCTCGTGGCAAGGCCTCTATCGGCTGGCCAGCCCCTGCCTAGGCAAGACAGGCATTTGTGGCACCCATGCAACCTACCTGGGTGGCTAAATGGGCAGCAGGCCTACCAAAGGCTGCCATGGAGTAACCATCTTGCTATTTTGTGCATTTTTTGCCCTCCTAAACTTGATTTTTTTTCATACATCTTTGATGTACAATTGTTGTGTAACTGCTCAAAATAATGCCAGACATTTTTTCTTGCTTTTAAGATCAAATTTAAGTGTGTGCTTCAAGTTTGTGTAGAATTGAGATGCATAAGAGTTATGCTTAATTTCGTCACAAATTAATTGTTTATGTGATAAACACCTGATTGATGAACTGAATGTCAATTCTAGCTATTGTTCATTTATATTTTGAATAGATGATGGATGTATGGGGGATGAACATGAGCCTTTAATTTAGTTTTATTTAAGTTCAATGTTGATTAAATAGGTTATATTAAATGGGGCTTGCATGCCTCTTGATTTTCTACCTTGTAATTGTTATCAAAGTAGAACTTTAGGGATAAGGTTTTCTTTTCTCTTGTAAATTTTTACAAAAAGGTAAAGGAGGCCAAGATGATCAAAGAGGCTTGAAGACCCATGAATGTATGTAATATATTCATGTAATAGATAGGATCTATTAATTTAATCAACCTACCCAAAATCAACTAAGTAGTGCATTTATGGCTCTAAGTGCACTACTTCGTTAAGGCTTATTGTCATACAAAATTAGTGCTATATGTAATTACTTATTTGTACTTTCTTTATCCTATTGATACATGGTTAGGATAGAGAACCCAAATAAGCGAAGATAATATATATAGATATTGATGAGATCTTCCAAGCAATCAAATTCCTTAACTTAGAAAAGTCAAAGTTCAAGAACAATATTAAGTCAATTTGGATAAAACTAAACTTGGTTTAATAATCCAAGCCTTTTACCAATAGGTAAGTGACATGAGATGCTACCCTAATTTTTTGTCAGCTCACAAGTCATGGTACACATTATTGGAGGAAAGTTGTGAACTTCCTCGGCTTGAGATACATTTTAATTTTAAATTCACTATGAGATTGTCTCACAAGTCATTGAATGATCATAGTTGAATTTATAATTAAAGATTGATTGGTAGGTCCGACTTGACACCTAATAGTATAGATGTCACACAAATCATGGGTCTATATGAAAAGTGTGGCAAAACACATCAAGAATTGCATTGAGATACAATTAGTAATAGTTACCTACCATAAGATCATCAATGGATGTCCTATGAGTCGTAAGTCCACAAGTGATGCCTTTGGACCTTGATTCTCACTAAGAACATATGATTTCCCAAATCTCTAATATGGTAAGAAATTTGATAAAATAGTGAGAGCAAAACAAGCTTGAAAGTCCATAATCATATGTTTAATATCAAATTCAATCATATGCTTATATTCTCTTCTTTGCTTATGTACTTTTTGAAATCTCAATAATGGGTAAAAATCCTGTAAGCATCATTTTTTAAACCAATAAACTAACTGGGCCATACTACCATGATTGACTAAACCTCAAAATTATCTAGATTCCAAGAAATGGATATTTTTCCTATATCAAGGTGCTCTAAATCCCATAGGGTTTAATGTGGATCAACAGACACATAAAATATTCATGAATTAGGTGAAGGATCATCTTCTATCCTATAGTCTCATGATGGCATCTATGAACTTCAAAAGTTTCATAAACACATGGCACATACCTCGATTAATTGCTTGCAAGAGTTGTATAGCAAACAAGGTAGGAGAGGTTTATGTAGTCAAAGGATATTTTTTGAACTATGATGGTTAAGGGGTCATGTGTCTTTGACTATGATCTAAAGATGATTAGTCTTGTTGAGAAGCTCTTCAACTTAGATGCAGTAATGAACAATAAACCTAAGAATATTAAAATTGACCCCACAATGGAAATAATGAATTCAAGTTTGATCATCTCATTAGGGATAATAAGTGCTAGAGCACTCAAATACATGGTGAACGGGCTCTTTGCCATCAACCAACGGAAGTTCATAGGCCTAAGTTAGGTCGGTGCTCTCGAGGCTCTGGCCTACCATTGCAATATGGTATGTGTAAGGTTGATTATTTTCTCATTGAGTTTTGCTTTTAGCCAATTACATTGTTTAATGATAATCTTTACTTTAGGTAAGCCAACTTGAGTACCATTTCTACCGTCAATCAGAGTTAGCTCTAGCAGACCATGAGGAATTGCAAGCGGGAAGAGAGTTGGAAACTCTCAAAGTACAACTTGAATCCTCCTAAATGCAAGTCAACCAACTAACCAAGGAGGTAGGCAACCTTCGAGAATAGCTCAATATGAAAGACCAACAGCTGGTCGAGGTTGTGGAAGAGATGAACTGGATGGACTCTATGCTGAAGAAGGCTCACCCAAACATACAACTGAGATACTCCTCTGGTCGATCAATCGGTCATACTACTGTGCTCCAAGAAACTCAAGTAACATTCTCTCGATAGCTCTCTATGATGCTAAGAGAGATGGTGGAATAGTTTATGCATAGCTCGACTTTTTAGGACACGAGCGTGGTTCTCTTGGTTAATAATGCCTGTGGTGTATCTGAGAAGGCAATGAAGCAACTTGAGCATTTGGGCTATGCTTTTTGAGCAGAGGACAAAGATAGAATAAGCCTAATTTTGGATGAGAAGCTCTAACCTTACCTAGAGTTTGAAGAGGCCGCAATCAATGAAAGCAGGTAAAATGATACTACAACAAATGTTCCCATCAAACCCATGACTGAAACTCAGTAGAAGCAGGCTGAGGTCGAGAGCAAGCTAGCTAATCTAGCAAGGGAGTTTGCCTTTGCTAAGGACTTTGCCTTCTAACTTAGGGATGGGTAGGACAACGTTGCCCAGTACATGATGTGCTTAACTGACTTTATAGGTGATGTGGTGGGGCCCTTACAGCTAGTGGAGTAGTTTTACCCCTTGTATCAAGAATGCCTATGCCCGACCAGGACGTGCAAAAAGATGCCTGGGTATGTCGATCTGAGGGTACTGCGTTAAGCCAGACTTGAAATTCCAACTCTCTCTCTCTCTCTCTCTCTCTCTCTCTCTCTCTCTCTCTCTCTCTCTCTCTCTCTCTCTCTCTCTTCCTCTCTCTCTTTTGGGAAAGTTATCCTTCTATTGAAGTAAGCATTTCACTTAATGAAATATTACTTTGATTCTGCTTAATGTGTATCCAATCCATTTTATAGCTTTCTTGTCTAATGCAATTGTCTCATCACAATTGTGTGGTTGATAGGTTGATAACCATGTTAATTAACAAGGAAAACTAATGACTTTATCGTTGATTTAGGTTACGTTTGAAATATACACATGGTCTCGTTGAAGTATATTCAATGATCTTTTTTTAAAATTTTCCTCAACTTTATAGTCGAGTTTCATTGCTCTTGGTCGAGTTTGAGATTTCTTAGCTTTGCAATGTTGCGCTAATTTGTTGATCGACTATAGGGTCGATTACACGATTTGGGCTAAAAAGCCTTAAGTTGGCAGTGTGTAGCTGCTTTTGGGTCAACTATAAGGTCAACTCGAAATTAGGGCTTAGAGCCTTGAACTAGCAGCTAGAAGCTGCTTTTCGATCGACTATGGGTTCAACTTAAAACTTAATTTATCAGCATGAACCTATTTTTGGTTGACTATGAGGTCGACTTAAAACTTAATTTGACAGCATGAAGCTGCTTTTAGGCCAACTATGGGGTCGACTTGAAACTTGATTTAGCAGCGCAAAGCTGCTTTTAGATTGGCTATGAGGTTAATTTGAAACTTGATTTGGTAATGCAAAGCTACTTTTAGGTTGACTATAGGGTCGACTTAAAACTTTATGTTATGCAAAGTAAATGCTACTATAACAATATAAGTGAATAATAATAGTGTTGCTAGAACTTTATTTATATTACAAAATACAAAGATGATTATAGCGGACTTTATATATAGAATTTCTTTAAGCTGATGACATTCTATGGGTGAGGGAGCTCATCCCCATCGACATTAACAAGTCGATAAACATTATGCTTTGATGCCTTCACAAGCATATAAGGTCCCTCCTATTTTGAGTCAAGTTTGCCAACATTCGTGGATACTTCCATCTTTTTGAAAATGAGGTCTCCGACCTTAGAATGATGCAGCCTGGCCCCTTTGTTATAATTCTTTGCCCTCTTTGATCTGTATGCATGGTGTTGTAGGCTTCTTACCTTCATTCATTGATAGTCTTGAGGTTGAGCCTTTTTTTTTTATGTGTTCCTAAGCAGGTAGAAGTGAATCACTCAAGTTATATGTTGTACAAGTTCTACATAGATAATTGCCTTGGACCCATAAACCAAGCTATATGAACTGTGGCCTGTGGCATTACAGAAGGTTGTCCTGTATACCCATAACACTCCTAGGAAGTTGTCTGCCCAACTCAATCTAGTATCTTGGGTTCTAATTTTTAGGTGGTCGAGAATTGTCTTGTTTGTCACCTCTATTTGGCTGTTCGATTGAAGGTTATCTACTAAGTAAAATGTTGGGTGATTCCTAAGGCCTCATACCAACTTTGGGTATTTCTACTCTAGAACTGAGTCCCATTATCTGAAATGAAGATCTTAGGTACACCAAAATAATAGATGATGTTTTTTCAGATGAAACTTTTGATAGCCACACCAGTTATCTTTGGAACCACTTCAACCTTGACCTACTTGGTGAAATACTCAACACCCATAATTATAAACTTTTGTTGACTCATTGACTTTGGTAATGAACCCAAAATGTCGATCCCCCACTGATTGAATAGCTAAGAAATTTGAATGTTGACCATGGGCACAGTGGGTTGATGTGGGAGATTCGAATGAACTTGGCATAATAAATATTTTCGAGCAAAATCAACAATGTCTTTCAGTAAGGTTGGCCAAAAGTATCCATACCTGATAATTTTATGAGCTAGGGATCTTCCCCCTAAATGATTCCCGCACATGCTGCATGGATATCCTATAAGACCTTATGAGCCTGGTTGGGATCTAAGCTCCTTAGGGGTGGTTCGGAGATCAACCTCTTCTATTGCTGGCCATGCTCGTTGAGTGCAAACTTAGCAGATTGTCCTCAAAGGAGATAAGCCTCATTTTTATCTTTGAGGACCATGCCATGACTCAAATAGAGTTTTATCGAATCTTACCATGAAGGAACTGTATCATCAATGCTCCTTACCAAGTTCTCCTCAAAAGGGTTGATCGATGGCCTATCAGCAACCAAAAAGATTATCATCCTATGTCATGTGCCTTTGGTCAAGCTAGCAAATTTGGATAGGGTATTTGCGCATTCATTCTCAAATTGAAGTACTTAACTAAGGGTGAATTTTTTGAATGATTGCTATAATTTTCTAACCTCTACCATGTACCAGCTCATTATTAAATTATTGGCCTCAAAATTTTTCTCAACCTATTCTGCTACTAACTAAGAGTCCGTGATCACAGCCAAGTAGTCGACTCCTCGGTTGAGTGCCATCTTCATTCCATCCATGAGGGCTTTGTACTCTACCTCGTTATTAGTAGCTGTATAGTTAAGTTTGATCACAAAATCATACTCCTCTACCGTCAGGGAATGAAGAGCCACTTCAGCTCCCTCTCCTGATGTGGTGGATGATCCATCAACATGTAAAGTCCAAGTAAGAAGAGTTTTACTACTTTTTTCTGGGAGATCGACCCCCTCGATGATAAGGTCAGCTAAAACCTGCGCTTTGATAGTTGTTCTGGGTTGGAAGGTCATATCAAATTCTCCCAACTCAATAGCCCATTTCATTAACCTCCCAGATGTGTCTGGCTTCGAGAACACTTATTGCAACAGCAGGTTTGTTAGTATTATCATGGTTAAGACTAAACATATGGGCATAGCTGTCAAGGCATGATAACTAATGCTAGGGAAAACTTCTTGATCTCCAAGTAGATATGTTTCAGTCCTTGGAGTGACTTTCTACAATAGTAAATTGGTTGATAGCTTCCATCTCTGGTTAAGAATAGGATCGAGCTAACTGAAGCTTTCGAGACGGCCAAGTATATGTGAAATACCTCTTCAAGTTCAGGTTTTACAAGCATATGGAATGAGGATAGATATTGTTTTAATTAGACCAGAGCTTGATCACATTGTTCGTTCCACTGAAAACCTAATTTCTTAGCATTTTTGAGAATCTTGAATAACGATAAGCTCCTATCGATCAATTGAGCGATGAATCTCCCAAGGGTGATAATCCTCCCAATCAACTGCCATACATCTCTGACTATTCGAGGTGGAGTAATGTCTAATATAGCCTAAATGTTTCATAGATTGGCTTCAATACCCCATTAACTAACCATATAACCCAAAAATTACCTCCTCGAACCCCAAATGTACACTTGTTTAGAATTAGCTTTAGACCAAATGCTCTCAGTATGGTAAAAGTGTGATTGAGGTCGAGTAAATGGTCCTTGGCCTTCTTTATTTTTACAATCATATCATCGACATAAACCTCCATAAACTTGCCAATCTCATTCTTGAACATAAAGTTGATCGGCCTCTAGTAGGTTGCTCCGGTATTTTTTAGTCCAAATGGCATGACTAAAAAGCAATAAACTCTATTTAAGACTACAAAAGAAGTTTTATCCCTATCTTTAAGAGCCATGAATATCTTATGATACCCTTGAAATGCATCCATCATTCTTAATAATTCACAACCAACCATGGAATCTACTAGTAAATCCATTCAAGGCAAGGGGTAAGAATCCTTAGGGTAAGCTTTGTTCAAGTCAGTGAAATCATTACACATACACCATTATCCCTCATTATTGGGGACGAGTACAACATTACAAAGTTAAAAAAGATATTAAATTTCTATAATATAACATGCATCTAAGTGTTTCTTAACATCCTCTTCGATAATCTGAGTCTTATCAATTTTGAAGGTTTTTGTCTTCTCCTTAACCGACTTGTATGAGGGGATGACATTGAGGTGGTACATGATCACACTAGGGTCGATTTCCTGCATGTTAGATGCCTTCCAAGCAAAGATATGGATATTTCTCCATAGAAAATCAACCATGAGATATTTCAAGTAGAGGCCTATATCTGTTTTGATTCTAGTAGTCTTGTCAGGATTCCCAAGTTCCAACTCGATCATCTTGAACTCTCCAACAAGCTCCATTCAGGTATCCTCCAACTTTCTCTTCTTGTTGGCTTGGCCCTCCTCGGGTCCCTTTACTGAGGCATCTCTCAAGGTCTTCAACTATAGTCAAGTCTTTTACTCACTTGACTCAATTGAAATATTGTAACATCACCAAGCTTTCTTGATGTTACATAGTAGCTCACCCATGCCGATCGAGGTCAAAAATTTGATCTTCATGTGATAGGTCAACACAATAGTATGAAAATAATTAAGAGTTGGTCAATCAATTATAACATTATAAGCAAATTGGACATTAACAACCAAATTGTTTATCATCAATGTCCTTCTTTATGGCGCCTCCCCAAATGATGTAGAAAGGCTGATAAACCCTTCTAGAATGATTTTTGACCCCCCAAAATCAACCAAAGATGTACGCTCGGGTTCAAATTTTAGTTGGCCTAAGTTCATCCTTTTCAGAGTCGAGAGGAAGATGATGTTAGCCGAACTGCCATTATCGACCAGAACCTTTCTAACTTCAAAGTTGGCAATCTCAATGAAGAATACCATAGGATAATCAGTTTTATGGTCGATATTCTTCCCTTTGAGGTAGACCAAGTCATCGTCAATGAAGAAGCTGGGCTTTGCACTTGTGGACAAATGAAATATTATTTCAATGGGGGAGACTTTAGTCAACTCTAGCCTCTTCTGCATTTGCCTCCTTGCTGACTTTGAGTCCTCCAAATGGGACCTCCCGTATTCATGCTGATCATACCTCAAATGGGTGGGCGATCATCCTAGGTGGGTTTCTTTCCTTTATCCTCCCTCTTTAAGCTAACCGATCTTTCTCTATGAAAAGTCCAATTGGTTTTTCCCTCTTCAGCTTGTGCATTACTAGCCACATATTTTTTGAGATGGCCCTACCTGATAAGCCTCTCAATTTCATCCTAAAGATTGAAATATTCATCTGTGTCATGCCCTCTTTGTTTATAAAAGTGGCAATATTTCTTCAATTTTTTCATTGCTTCAGTCTCTGCCAACTTTCTCGATTTCTTGAGGAGGTTATCATGCTAGATTGCAAATAGGACCTCTCTCCTCGGAATGTTCAATGGAGTATAGTTATGAAAGCAATTTATTAGAGATCGACCTCTCTCCCTCTATTTCTAGTCATCTCTATCCTTATATTTCTTTTTTTTTTACCTCAAGGTTTTCAAACTTCAGCTTATTCATCTCCTCCTAGGTTATGTAACTCTCCAGTAGGTCTAGCAATTTCTCCATCGACCGTGGGCGCTCTCACACCAAAGCATTAGTTCATTCTTTATATCTGGCCCCAAGAACAGCACGTCGATTAAGAAGTCAATCCTAGAATTATCGATCTTCAAGACCTCCATGTTGAACCTTGTAAAAAAGTTATGAAAAGACTTTCCCTCGTTCTGCTTGATGGTGTGGAGATGGGTATGGGGGAGCTTCACCTTTCACCTACTAGCGAATTGGTGCAGAAATTTATTATAGAGCTAGTTGTAGAAGTATATCAATAATGGTTCTAGCTTAACAAATTAATCGAGTGCTATACCCTTAAATGTGGTTACCAACATCTTCGCATGAACATATTCATTATGCCCATGTAGCTACATCATATATTCAAACTGTATCAGATGGTCATTAGGATCAGTTAAGCCATTATATCATGAGAATTCAATCAGGACCTTGGTGTTGATGGTAATGCACGTTCATCGATAATCTCCTAAATAAAGGGCGAACCTCTCTCTCGATGAGACATTTGGGGGCTCTCTAGGTTGGGCACCCTTTTAGTATTTCTTCTTGAAATCTCTTCGAGGTGTCTATTCAGTTGCTACACTTGGTAGGAAACTTTTTCCCACTCCTCCCAATCAACTTAGGTAATGTTTCAGTCAAAATGAGGCCTTGTGCACTTGGCCCTATCGCACTATGAGGCTTAAATGGGCCAAGCCGCATGATCCACTAATGCATCCACTTCTTTGTGTTGGTCCAGTCTGAAACATTCAACCTTATTATGCTACGGGGCTCAATTAGGTCGAACATAATGATTTGTAAAGTTAGCAATTTCTTCCCTTAGCTCGGGTTACCTCTTCACTCCCTAAAGGCACCTAGGGCTTACTTCTTGTCTAATTGATGGTTGTTTGGACTTCTGGCAACCACGACTGTCCTGAGAGGGCCTCTCCTCTTGGGGCAACGATTGTGGAGTTACATTGCCAGCTAGGGCTGGCATGATTATATGCCTATTCCATGCCACTAAAAGTTGAGCAGAGATTTGGATAGAGATTTGTTCACTTATAAGTTATATTAGCTAAGGCATGGTCAGCATTACAACTTGCTCCAATAAGGTGCTGGGGCCTAGGGCATGCAAACCCTGTTGGGGTAGGGGGAAATGGAGATGTTTTCCTCCTATTATCTTCCCTCTCAGATGTAGCTCTCTTAGTATTTACCATTTTCTCAGTTACAATCTCAAGGATCCCATAGACGATGCCAAAATGATAAGGTTGAAAGTTGTTTTTAGTGAATTGGGTAGTGTTTAGGCTAATTCAACCAAAGAGGTTAAATGATCCAACAATATAATCTTCTTGGGCTAAGATTTGCAATCAACAACAAACATCAAACGAGCTGAGGTGCCCCCAACTAAGTCACTCCAATGCTCAAGTTAGTACTAGTTGAGTGAGATAATTGAGCAGTAGAGTAGAAACATATAATGTATATGGCATACCTAAAGAGTGGCTGGCAATGGAGTATTTATAACCTTCTTTAGGTGTATGATATATCTAAGATACCCCTATCAAGTTTAGAAAGCTTTTGTCCTTACTTGGAAATTATTGGTCATTTCCAATTTCGATACTATTTCAGATGACATCATTTCTTACTTTCTAGGGTGAATAGTACTCTAGAGTTGTACCTCCTGATAGAGTTAGTGGCATAGGTAATACTGAGGTGGCACGCATCATTAATGCGGAGACACACTG
Source organism: Jacaranda copaia (assembly GCA_014898725.1). Lineage (NCBI taxonomy): Eukaryota > Viridiplantae > Streptophyta > Magnoliopsida > Lamiales > Bignoniaceae > Jacaranda > Jacaranda copaia. The sequence goes on from JACGDI010000193.1 coordinate 1,819,905, forward strand.
CTTGTCAGAGCATGAATGTAGCGAAAATATGATTCAGTACCAGAGTGAGCACTTTGATCGATAATGATAGACCAAATAAGGTGATCGACTAGAGAGATGGTTGAATAGACTAGGTGGCTTGAAGCCTCTCATCAGATAAGGTCAAAAACTATTCGCTAAACCCAATTATTGTGGTTGGGTAACCGAGCCTGGCTAGGCCTAGAAGCGCAGCTGGGCTTTAGATGTTAAATGGGCCTAGAAACTCTATTTGGAGTCAATAGCTTATTGGGCTAGGCCTGTTGGGCTATCCCATATCAATTATTGTAGGAATAAATGGTAATTATTTGGAGAAGTGGATTCTACAAGTTTAGAGAAAGCAAAAAACATAAAGGCATATTTATGTTATTTACATTTTAATACTATATTTTTATTCAAAATATGAATTACTTTGACAGGAAAAACAAATTGGTTTGACAGAAGAATGGGATCTCATAAAGGTATGACATAGATATATTTTTAGTAAGTCACAATGATTTATGTTTTATTAAATATATTTTTTAAAACAATGTAATATAAAGATATCACAAAAAGAAGAAATATGGATGAGAAAATTTTATTTTGGTATGATATTAATTGCTATTGAATCATCTATAATACTTTTGTTTAACATGCACAATCTAATATATGTGTGTTTTATTATTATTAGGAAAAATATTCGATATTTTGAAGAGGCCAATATTGAAGTGGTACAAACCAAATTGAAAAATTGCACAATCTCATTGACTTTAGAAATGATTTAATTAATACTTGATACTTGATTATTTCCATAACAGTATTTCAACCAAAGACATAAAAGATTGTGTAGAGATATCAAGGAAGACAAGATGGATTGTAGAGTAGCTGCAAGGTAGTGTTTTGTAAATTATATTTAGAATAATATAAATATGCAGTGGCATGCTGCAGATATATGATTTATTCATTCTCATAATTTTAGGTTTGTGGCAAAAGCTTAATGTAATGAGTTGTATTTGTACAATAAAAGTACTTCGTACATAAATTATCAATACTTTGTTAATATACATTTAAAATTTATGCAGTATAAAATTTTGTTCAAGTTTGATTGGCAATCATAATCACTTATGTATTTTGCATATCTTTCCTTCATTATATTAAGGATAAATATGTACAAAAATTACATATCAGGAAGTACTGATGCTTCTAGATGCAGGGCTAGGACCACGTGCAAGGGTTGATAACATAAAATGTAGAATCTTGGAGTGGAGAAGAGAAATGTTATTTGGAATGCTATGTTTTTTTTAACATTTTTTTTGTTCATATATATATAAATAGAATAAAAAATAAAACTATGGCAACCATATCCACCTAATAATATTTGGGGTAGTCTATCACAAATGCTATTTGGGTTCCAAATTTAGATATTTGGTAAATGCTCTAAATATAAAACCTTGACCAATAGGTTATTATCATTATTTTAATTATTTTTATTTTGTATAATTTATTTTAATTGATGTAAAGAGTTTTAAATATTATATTAACTTATTTTAATTTATACAAAAGTTTTAATTTTTTTTATATTTATATGTCTAAGTGTAAATTTTATTTATATTTTTATGACTTATCGAAAATTATTTGTTATTGTGGATATTTTCTATAAGCAAGATTTATATACTAATCGTGATAATTATATTATTCAAGTTCATAAATTTATCTGTGTTGTTGTGTCCTTCAAGCATGTATTTTTTGATAAATTGCTTAACAAAATAATATTTTTTTCTTTGTTTTTCAAATATTTTTAAAAAATAAAATTAACTACATAATTGATTAAAATATAAATACAAAATAAGTAACTAGAATAGCTTAAATATATTAAAATAATATTGTACATAATATAAAAAATAAAATTTTAGGGTGAAGAATGGAAATGCTCTTTGAAATGTTATTTTCTTGAAATGTTATCCTTACTGATAAAAGAAAACTTGTCACGATGATCGGGTCATGTCAAACAAGTTATCATTCAGTGGCCATCGCTGATCAAACCAATGACAACCATTGATATTCAACAATCCGATTGATTCATATTAAATTGAAAATAATTGCTGACAGGCGATGACCACTTGTCGCGCCATTGATCCCAACAATTGACTAATTCATTGTTTATATAAAAATACTTTTAAGAATTTATATTTGACTAAAAATCATAAGTTTGAGAGATGGGCTAGGCATCTATTTGTTGTATATTTTGGGCCAAAAATGGGGACCTTGTTTGGTATCAAATCCTCACAATACTTTTACACTCTCATTTTAAAATAAATCATTACATTCCCAATTCTATATTCCAAAACACACAGTATAATCTCCAAAAATACTTTTAAAAATTCACTCTAAAATTTATTGTTCAATGCCCTACCCTAAATTCATCATTACAAATACATTTACATCCATCAATAATGCAATCTATATATACACATTTATAGATAATATCAAAATATTCATTTCACACTATTAACTTAAAAAAAATGATTGATGTGACATTTATAGTAAAATTTATCTCTACCAAACGAGTAGCTAATGCAACATCGATTGTAAAATTTGTCTTTATTCGAAATACTACCAAACAAATAATTTTCTCCCAAAACATACTCACCTACCACTCAAGATACAAATAAACAAACATCATATTTACCAACCCCACTTCCCAAAAATTATTCCCTCAAAATATTTTCTGCAATTCACCCCAAAATCTAAACAAACAGACCTTGGGTATACAGATTATTTGCAAAGAAAATTTTAATAGGCCGTTCGCGGGTCTATGTTGAAGGCCTAATATGGACCCATTTAAAAGAGATGCAACCGGTCTAGCCTGCCCCGCTGCACATCTTAATTATTAATATAGGGTGGGCCAATTTATAGGGGAATGAACCAGTGCTGATTCACCCAATTATATTTGCACTCACTGGTACATTCCTTTTTTAGTATCTGATATTTGGTTTTTAGTTGCGTGACACGAACTAGGAAAAAGAGCCAAAGAAGTAATAGGACACGAAATTTCTAATCTTGAGGGAGTAAAACTGTAAAAGGTGGTGTTTTTTATACCCAGCATCCTGCATGGCGTCGGGCCTGAGCTGCGATCTTCGAGGCCTCCAACCCATGTTGGTCTTATGATTCAGCTAGAATACTGGCCCAAATCGTTTATTATTTTTCTACAGAACTCAAGCTCAAACAAAAGGTGTTTCTGCGGAGCTCTTCCCCATCTTCAATATTACTATCTTAATTAAGCACAACCCCCTTTAACATTAGGATTACCTTCATAAATCTGGTTGACTTTAATATATTAATTATAGACAAATTAATATTCCAATCATATGAATCTTGTGAATTAATTATCACATTGTAACCACTGACTTTCCTTTGATGATTCCTTTTTTTTTATTATTATTTTTTTTTCTTTTCTTTTAAGAATATTGCATCATCCTCCATCAATTTCAAGTATGCTTACACAATCTTCTGCATGTGTCACCTACCTACACTAACATAGAAAGATACAAATTAGATGTGGCACTAATGCCAAAAATTATACTTTTCAAAAATTTTAGGACAATGACACAAATTCAAATACAATAATAAATATTAATCACACACATACCACATACCACATACATTAATACAATCCGGACATATAATCGAAGATGAGGAGGATACCATTTTTATGTTTTACCATTATTAATTAATATTGAATATTTATTGAAAAAGTAAGAAAACTATATATATATATATATATATATTTTTCTCTGCATCAAGTAGTGAGTTTTCCAAATACTGCCTAAGACTTCTTTACTTTGAATATTAAAATTGTAATGTGACTGTTTGGTTGTGAATTGGAGTATTTTGACAAAATAGTTTTTGGGAAGTGGAATTGGGATATATGAGAATTGTCTGTTTGTATTTTGGGTGGTAAGTAGAAAATTAATCGAGAGAAAATTATTTGTTTATTTGTGTTTTGAGAAGGAATAAGATGTCAAATTAATAACTTTTTTATTAGATTAGTGAAATGAAATGAGTATTTTAAATTATTTATATGTGTACATATAAATGATATGAGTGGTAGTATATATATATATTTATTTATTTGTAATGATGAAACAATTGATTGAAACTTTGGGGAATGTGTTGGGAGTGTGAATAGTAGGATTTTTTTTTTTTTTTTGGGATGAATTTTGTATTTTAAGAGTGAGGTTGAAAAATATGTATTATTTGTTTATTTAAATTTTAAGAATTAAAAAATATAATGGAAATTTGTACACAAACAAGACCAATATGTAATAACTTTTAGCTAATTGACAACCATCAAATGATTCCTTCTATACAGGATATATATTCCTTGAATGAAAATATAATGATAATCATCTCTCTCTCTCTCTCTCTCTCTCTCTCTCTTTATATATATATATATATATATTTATTTTTTGAAAAAGACGTAACAAAATGCTTATCTCCTTAATAATTGGGGAAAGAAATTTTTATTTTTGGGCTTAGCAAAGAAAAAGATTAACAATTAGATGCCCTGAAAATGATTATCACCATGCTCCCCTGTGTCTGCCAGTCGGTTCCAATTATCTGTTTTAGTGGGTCTTTCATAATTTTTCACATCCTGAACAAGTATCAAATGTATTCAATATTTTTCTTAGAAATACTTGATCGCAATTGAATATATTTAATATGTATTTATAAAATAAAATATTATTTTGAGTAGAGGATTCAAAACGGTATCTACTTGTGATTTTCATCGTTGATGAGAGAAGACATGTACTGTTTATGAGTAAAAATCATTTTAGTACATTAGGTTTAATATTTTTGTCACGCTGGCACAGAAATTTTGTAAATGATCCAATTGGGAGGCATTAGGTATAGTTACAAATTCGAAAATTATTGATACTTGACAGCAAAATCGGCATCTAATTTGAATGTCAGAAAAAAACAAACCAAAAGCTCGAAGCCATGGATAGTTTGCTATCCAGGCTCTCTACCTCTTCTTCTTCCTCATCTATAGTTCCTAATTCTAGTTTTCGAAAATCTAATGCTTCTAAGATTGATTCTCTATATGAAATTACATATTTACCTGAAAATGAAAAAGTTCCTCTTACCAATCTTCCTCTTATCAATCCATACAATGCTTTCTCCAAACCAAAATCTTCCTTTACCAAAACTGTAAAAGGGTTGATCAATCCTTCCAAGATGTTGGTCAAAGAATATGTCCAGGTATCAGCCTTTGATCAACACTTTCTTCCAGCCACAGAAAAAGAGCAAATGGTCTCCATTGAATTACCCTCCCATCTTCCAGATTTATGGCTTTCTGAGGGTTATACTCATATTCACTTTGGAGCCATTAGGTTTGCATTGGCCTTACATGGACAAAAAGGTCTTCCAACCACTTCAAGGATTGCTTTGTTAGATACACGTTTTTCTGATTATCAACATGCTTGTATTGGCACTGTTCAGACTACTTTAAATATGGGAACGATTCTAATCACTATGTTTCCAAATTTCAACATGCTAATAGCAGATCCTTGTTTGAGATCAGCACTTAAGCTCCAAATCCAAATTTGTGGTGCAGTTCCAACAGCTACCACATATTCAACAACTCTTCATTATCAGATGGTGTACTGGATTCAAAATCATTCCATTGATTTTACCTTCCTACAAGAAACAGATGATGCCTTGCTCATTTCTGTTGATACCAATCATATTCCCAGCTGTACATATGTACCCAGACAAATTTCAAATGAGGAGTTACAGAAATTAATTCCGGAGATGTGGATTACTGCCTATGAGAAAAATCATCAGTCTACAAAGGAGGCCAATCCAATTCAGTCTACAGAGCCATCTTTCCATAAAAACTAAGATGGTACAGTGGAAATTACGTTTAAAAAACAAAAGGAGAAAATTGGTGTCCCTAGTTGCTTCAATCCTCTGTATACTATTCGATCTACTCTTCCAATTAGTGGATTTGATGGTAATAGATCTCCAATTTATACTCCAATTCAAAATGTTGTCCTAAGACAACGATCAACATTCTCTCGTGATGATCCTTATGTTGATACACTGGGACAACCATCTGGCAAATTGACTATTTGGTCAAATGTACTCCATTGCCTCCTACACCATGGCTAACAACTTATTCTAGTTGGGATGATGATGATGATAGCTGCCACCATGATGATGAATACTTTAACGACTCACCAAATGTGTCACCAAAGCAAATCATGATGTTCACACCTTTCTCATCCTCTACTACCGCTCCAGAAACGTTTCCTCCAAAAGAAGTTCATACCTCAAAATTCAAGCATTCATGGAAGATAAAAAATCCAATGTCCAGAAATTCTAATGGATCTCTAGTTGAGGCTACTGCTACTGAAGCAACTCTTAATTGGCAATCAGAGAATGCTGTTGCTCAAAATCAAATGTTGCAAAAGATTGTCAAAAGCCAAGAACGAATTGAGGCCAAGATGGATAATCAATTAGCAGGATTGATTCAAACTTTAAAGCAAAAAATTAAATCAGTCCACAATGATATTTTGCGTCTTCTCCAACAGTCTCAACCTTTTGCCCACAAGGAACATGAGATCAAATCCCTCAAGACTCAACTCAGATCTCTTGATGAACAGTATCAAAGAGATTCCATATGGAGCAAACTAGATCCTTCTTCTACTCTTCCAGTAGTGTTACAACCTTTTCATAGCTTGGAAAATTTTAAAAAAATATTTGGGGACTCCTCTTCATTCTTCACACCAGAAGAATACAAGAGAAAACACAAATCTCCAATTGTTACCAATCCACCAGAAAAAAAAGAAATTGGTCATGTCACCTCAAAGTTGGGTTCTTATCAATTCATGCTGCAAGGTCCTTCTACTGTTAATCCATTAATAGAGTTTCTCAAAAAAGCTATTGATTTTGAGAAAAATAAACCCAATGCACCTTGGCAAACCATTGTATCGATGTCTCCAAACAATATTAGTGATCTCAGAGACTCAGAAAATCTGTCAGAAGATATGCCATATCTTTATATGAATCAACCTTCTTAGACTCCTGAAGAACCAGTCATTGAAGATGAACTTGAAACCAGTCAACAAGGAGAATAGAGACACAGGGAACCTCACATCCAAGATCCAGATGACGGTTACAGCAATATACCATCCAGATCCATGTTAACGTTTGATGATATTCCACCTTCACAATGGCAACAACGTATACATGAGATGATGTCTGGTGTGTCACCGAACTTCAAAGACCAAATGCTAAACTCACACGAGTGATTAATAGTTTTACAGCAACGATGACTGGTACCCTAAAAGAATGGTGGTATGCCTTGGGAGAATATCGATAGATCCAAGCTAGAAACTCACCAAACATAGAAACTTTTATGAATTACATCTATGTTGAGTTTCTTGGTCAATATCAGAACCAAGTTGATGCAGCCAGAGAGGAGTTTTTCACAATGAGGTGCTGTTCATTCAAAAGAAAAGATTTGGAAAAATATTTTCAAAGAATGTCACAAAGGTTTTATATTCTTAGTGGGATGGACAATCCAAATCTTAAACAGCCCTATTTGAATTCTATTCTTGAGTCTCTTGGTCAAGAAGCTTTAAAATTAATTTAGCTTCGAGGGAAAACTCTTGCAGACATTTTCTTGGGAGAGGTCTATCAATTTGTGTTCAAAGCTCTTGACAGGTTATGCAATAATTGGAAGTTCTTTAAAGAATTTCAAGAGATAGGAAAGAAATTCTCTAAGGAATGTGATCGAAAAGATTTGCAGATCAAATGTAAAATAGAGAAGTGCCATTGTCCTATAAAGTCTTACAAGCATCATAAGAGATCAAGGAAACACAGTCAACAATGGATACCCAAGAAAAGAAGGCGTTTCTTTCGAAGAAAGTTCACAAAAAATAAGGGAGATAGATGCCATATTTGTCATAAGCGAGGACACTGGGCGAAATCTTGTCCGAATAAAAGAAGAGATAAGATTCTCAAGGAGATTTTCCAGCTCACGCAATGCGACCTTAAGCAAGATGATTTAGAGTCTATCTTCTCTGAGGAAGCAGAGCCTTCTGAACAAACTTTGTTCGCTCTTGAAGAAATTTCTGATGACGATTCAAATTCTGATGCAGAAACTACTGAAGAAATGTTTCCAATTTTTGGAATCAAATTGATCGAATTGGCTCTTGTTGTACCTTTTATCCAAGTATAAATTATTCATCAAAAATTTGATAACCCAATAACTGTTGTTGGATTACTTGATACATGAGCTTCCAGTTCTATTCTTAATCCTAATAAGCTCCTTGCCTCTTTCTAGAAAAAACATCATGAAGTTTTCCAGGTTGCTAATAGTGAAACACTGTCTATTGGTTTAATTAGCAAACCTGTTAAAATTTAGTTTTTTCCTGAATTCCTTGGTTCTACCCTACCCAAGACAGATATTATTATTGGGTTTGACATTATTAAACAATTATGGGAGAAAAAGGTTGTTCCAAAACCTGAAGGTCTTCGTCTTAAATCCTATTTTCTTCCTTATATCAAACCACAATATAATATTACCTCCCCTGTTGATACCATTTTTGAAATTCATGCCAATCTAGTAAGAGATTGTTGTACAGAATCTCATTCAGAATTCCTTCATAAATGCACATATCCTCTTTGGAAAAATCTAGAGTTCTTTGTACAGCTGCCCTTTAAAAAGGATGTAAATGTTAATCCTACTAAAACAAGTCACCTAGGAATGCCACCTGAACAGATGGAGTTGGCTCTGAAAGAATTAGCCCAGTTACGAGATGAAGGTCTTATTGAGTCCACAAACTCTCCATGGGCTAGTCAAGCATTCTATGTTAATAAAAGGTCAGAACAGGTGAGAGGAAAGATGAGACTTGTTATCAATTACAAGCCACTTAACTACTTCCTCACAGATGAGAAGTTTTCTCTCCAAACCAGAAATCATTTGTTTTCTAATCTGACCAAAGCCAACATATTTTCAAAGTTTGATCTAAAAGCAGGATTTTGGCAAATTGGTGTTCATCCTAATGACCGATATAAAATAGCCTTTTGTATTCCAAATGCCCATTTCCAATGGATTGTTCTTCCATTTAGACTAAAAACAGCCCCTTCGTTGTTTCAAAAGCAATGGTCAAAATCTTAAAATCCTTGTTTCCAAATATTTTGATCTATATTGATGATATTCTCCTATTTTCTAAAGATATGAAAAAACATTCTTATCTTCTTCATCGTTTTGGAGAATTGGTTCGAAGCTATGGAATTATGCTTGCTGAAAAGAAAATGATCGTTGCTCAGCTAAAAATTGAATTTTTGGGCATGCATATCAAAGAAGGACAATACTCTTTGTAGCCACACATTGCTTCAGAATTGCTCAAATTTCCTGATGACTTACAATCAAAACAGCAAATTCAACAATTTTTGGGAGTCATCAATTATGCTGCAGATTTCATTCCCAGGCTTGCAACAATTATTAGGCCTTTACAGGATATGTTAAAGAAAAATCCTCTGGAATGGTCTTCTGCTCAAAGGAAAGTTGTGTGTGCCATCAAAAGGGTCATCCAAAAGTTACCTCCATTGCAAATTCCTTCAAATGGTAAAAGAATCCTTGAAACAGATGCAAGTGAATCTTTTTGAGCTGCTGTGTTGCTTGAAGATATTAATGGCAAAAGGAATATTTGTAGATATAAAAGCGGTTCTTTTAGGAATACTGAACAACATTATCATTCAACCTACAAAGAAATTTTGGCTGTCAAACGAGGCATAGAAAGGTTTCAATTTCATCTGGTTGGTCGTCACTTTCATGTTGAGATGGATATGAGTGCATTTCCAAAGATGCTGAGTTTCAAACCCAATACTCTTCCATCCAGACAACTTCTCAAATGGCCAGAATGGTTTTTCCAGTTCTTTTTCACTGTTAATCACATTAAAGGTAAAACCAAGATTCTTGCTGATTTTCTATCCAGACCTACTCTTCCAATCATTCCTAGGAATCATATTCCCATTATTTGCATGTTTTCCCCTTCTAATCTATCCAATACCACTTCCCTTCAAACTTTTCCTCTTGAGAGTCTTCCTCCTGAGCTCTTTGATTTAATAAAGACTAAAACTATTAAATCCAAAGCAAAGGAACTTATGTTAAAATATCAATCTCTCACTGTTAGAAAAATAGGTCTCCATACATTTGGTGGTTTAGGATTTCATCCTGATTTTCCATTTTTCACTCTGTTTAGTGTCTCAAGCCCATTTCATCGTATGTTTTCAAAAGAACTCTTGTGTTTACTCTAGTATATGCTAGAGCAGTGGAAAATTGCAGTTGAATTCCCTATTGAACAGTCTATTAAGTGGATTGCAGAACTTCATTGTGGGTGGTTTGATCATTTTGAAGAATAACCCTCTGCCAAAACATTTCTTAAGTGGTTTTACCCATTGTCTATTTGGATAAAAATGTTCAAGGTTATTCAAATCAAATTAATAGGGAACAATACTAAAAATTCCTCCACTATCTATATTCTTTCCAGATAAAGTTCTCCCCATATTCATAATTTACCATATTTCTATTCAGTCCAAGAATATGGTATTTTCCCTTATCTTCTTAACAAAGAATTTTATGATCATGGGGATGAGATAAGAGAGCTTCAGAGGAAAATGGCAGAGTTTAATTCTACTGTTCCGTCTCAAATCTGGCCTAAGTTTGATGAAGATGCTCCATGGGAAAAACTTCTAGTTGATTATGCCATCAAACTCCAAGATGATGCCAGAGCATATTTTGAACAATTCTACAATGAGAAGGTCAAAGTTACTGCTAATTCCATGTGGGGATCCTCTCAATCATATTTCAATTCTAGATGGAATTCCCTCTCTCATAATCAAATTTCTTAGAGTTCTGCTGCAATAAAACCTTGTTCATTCCCTATTGTTTCTACTGTTTCTACTTCGTCTTCCAAGGGAAAAGAAAAGGTAGATAATGATGGCAATAATAATGATATGTTCATTGATTCCCAAGATCCATATGAACTTGATAACCAACGTCAGTGGTGGGAAAAGATGGGACTTTTGGCAGAACCTGACAACCTACTAGTTGGAATTCCCTATCAAAGTAAATCACTTAATGTTTTTGGTCCTTTTCCCCCCAATTTTTTATCATGATATGCATTATTGTACTAAATTTGGTGTGCTGTCATTTATTATTGTGCTAGTTAAGTGAGGTGTTGTACTACTTCATGCTTTATTAGCATTATTGTCCTATTAGTCCGAAAAAGTCAAAAATAATTGTACTAGATGTCTAAAGAGTGTCGATATCTTTTTTGTTGTTTGTCCAGCATTGTACTTTTCAAAACATATCAATCCCTCTATAAAGGGATGGGTCTTGATACTCAGAAAGCAGCTTAGGTGAGAAGAAGCAGTTGGAGAAAGCTAGATAAAATTTCTTGTATGTTTTTTGTTTAAGAATGTTTCTTCTAATTTTCTATATTGCAATTCTACATATTATCTTGTTCTTTTTCAATCTTCTTTTAAAATCAAAAATTGAAATCACCTATAAATCTTCATCTTCTTCATAAAATTCGAGTATGCTCTGCAGTTGCCTTAAAGGGATACTCTGCATCAGAAAGAATTTTATTTTCTTCATTCCTGTCTAGTTTCTTTCCAGAACTTTGATCCTGAACAAAGCAAGTATCTTATCATAAGAGGACACTCTTTTGTTGTTGCCCACAGTTGAGGCTTGTTTTTTAGCGGAGTCATACATTGATAAGATACCAGCTTCAATTTGGTATCAAAGCCATGGATAGTTTACTACCCAAGCCCTCTACCTCTTCTTCTTCCTCATCCATAGTTCCTAATTCTAGTTTTCAAAAATCTAATGCTTCTAAGATTGATTCTCTATATGAAATTACTTATTTACCTAAAAATGAAAAACTTCCTCTTACCAGTCTTCCTCTTATCAATCCATACAATGCTTTCTCCAAACCAAAATCTTCCTTTACCGAAACTGCAAAGGGGTTGATCAATCCTTCCAAGATGTTGGTCAAAGAATATGTCCAGGCATCAGCCTTTGATCAACACTTTCTTCCAGCCACAGAAAAAGAGCAAATGGTCTCCATTGAATTACCCTCCCATCTTCCAGATTTATGGCTTTTTGAGGGTTATACTCATATTCACTTTGGAGCCATTAGGTTTGCATTGACCTTACATGGATGAAAAGGTCTTCCAACCACTTCAAGGATTGCTTTGTTAGATACACATTTTTCTAATTATCAACATGCTTGTATTGGCACTGTTCAGACTACTTTAAATGCGGGAACAGTTCTAATCACTATGTTTCCAAATTTCAACATGCTAATAGCAGATCCTTGTTTGAGATCAGCACTTAAGCTCCAAATCCAGATTTGTGGTGTAGTTCCAACGGCTACCACATATTCAGCAACTCTTCATTATTAGATGGTGTACCGGATTCAAAATCATTCCATTGATTTTGCCTTCCCACAAGAAACAGATGATGCCTTGCTCATTTCTGTTGATACCAATCATATTTCCAGCTGTCCATATGTACCCAGACAAATTCCAAATGAGGAGTTGTAGAAATTGATTCTGGAGACGTAGATTACTGCTTATGAGAAAAATCATCAGTCTACAAAGGAGGCCAAGCCAATTCAATCTACAGAGCCATCTTTCCATAAAAACCAAGATGGTACAGTGGAAATTACGTTTAAAAAACAAAAGGAGAAAACTGGTGTCCTTAGTCGCTTCAATCTTCTGTATACTATCCGATCTACTATTCCAATTAGTGGATTTAATGGTAATGGATCTCCAATTTATACTCCAATTCAAAATGATGTCCCAAGACAACGATCAACATTCTCTTGTGATGATCCTCATGTTGATACACTGGGACAACCATATGGAAAATTTGACTATTTGGTCAAATATACTCCACCATCTCCTACACCATGGCCAACAACTTATTCTGGTTAGGATGATGATGATGATAGCTGCCACCATGATGATGAATATTTTGATGACTCACCAAATGTGTATGGGTTGAAAATTAGTTTTTATTTAAATAAGTTGTTAGAAAAGCAGTGATTATATAGGATTTAATAAGTTATATGTGGAGAGAAATAGCAATAGTGAAAATAGAGAAAAAAAATATATAAAATATTGAAAAATATGTTTTAAAAAGAATATATATATATATATAAATTGATGTATTTTAGTTTTTAAATAATAGAAAACCTGAAAACATCTATTGAGAATAAAACCAAATGGGAGCTTAGATCATCAACTAATGACATTGAGGGTGTCAAGGACACAAAAACTAGAAGTGGCCCAATCAGCCTCACAGCTCACTTGTATTGTACCACACATGAAAATTTTCAAGTCCTTCCAAAAAACCATTCTCGTCACAAATATCAATCTCCCACCACATCTTTTTGATATTTAAGGATGAAGGTGGATTTGCTTAACTGGTTATGATTTTTCAATCACCTCTATCATTGCAACTATTTAGGAGTTCACAAAACAAAAGGAAAACTTTTGTTTTTATAACATCCTAAATTAATTGGTCCAAATTTTAGGAATAACCCCATGACTTTGTTAACTTTGTTTATTTTCTTTGTATTTCCTCTGAAGAGTGTCGGCACATTAGCTTAAAAAGATTCATACAAAAAAGATGAAATCCAGTTTTATAGTACCAAAATTCTTGGAAATGTTTTATGGTATTTTGGGTTCTATAGTACCAAAATAGTGCACTTGTATTAGTCAAAGAAATAGTCTGCAGATGTAATAGAAATAGTAGGAAGATCACTACAAATAGATAAGGGGCAAAAGCCACTCGACCGTGTGGAGATGAAATGGTGCGCGCTATGGAAATGAAATTTGTGAGGCGAACCATAGATAAGAATTAATCAAGATTATGGGTGAAATTTCTTCCTTATTTGATGAGGAAGAGTTAGAAGTTAAAGAACGTATATTAGAATAAAAGAAGGACTCGTTATTAAAAATTATATGTTGACTGGTATAAATTCATTTACTATTTAAATCAAGATAAGGAGGTAATGTTCTGTAATTTGGCTCATTCCCGATACAAATATTACCCTTATTTTTCGCTTTAGTACAACATAAGGGCTAAATAAGCTAGCAAAAAATGTCAATTATATATCAGTCATTTGACGAAGTCCATTTACCAATTTGACGATACATTAAAAATCCTACATCAAAATGTTCTTTAATTACTCTAATAGTTTGTATCTATAGCTTTGTCTTCTCTTGTACAAATATCATCCTTCTATCAAAATGAATTATATAAAACGTTATCAGAGAAATTTTAATTTACTTATACTTTTTTTGTGTATGTGTCACACTTTAGGCATGCAAGCCCATTAAATGCAAGAATTATCTCCAAACACATCGAGTGCATCTTGAAATTAGGCTATAATCATCTTGTCCAAAAGAAATATCCAATGAAAAAACATGAATTCTTTGGCCAAATCCTATATACTAGTCACTATTTTAGTATTTAATTCATGTGGGATGAGGTATCACAATCATCCTTCCTTCAGAACGTGAGGTCCTCATCACGACATGACACAAATCCAAAATCAGTCACTAGAAGTTGGACTCTAAAGGTGGCTCTTATAGGATCAAGAGATAGCTTTTGTGTGTGCGGCACTTTGTTTCATAGATTTAAGAGGAGGCTCCCACACACGTAGCACTTTGCCCTGTATAGCACTCAATTTTTAATATTCTGGCTGGTAATGGTTCTAATATCATTTGTTACGCCATGGGCCCACAAGCCCGTTAGGTACAAGAATTAACTCCAAACCCTCGTATTGCATTTTGAAATTGAACTATAATCAACTTACCAGAAAAAGATATATAATGAATGCACATGAATCCTTTGGTCAAAACTTATATACTAGTCACTCTTTTAATATTTAGTCAATGAAGAATAAGACATCACAGTATGATTCTAATATTTAATTAAAAAATTAAAAAAGTATTTGGCTAAATTTATTTAAAGCATTTTATGAGTTCTTATATTTTATAAAATATTTTTGAAACTGATATGGGATAGCCCAATAGGCCCTTCTACAAATGAGACAGTCCACTGAGCCCAGAGGCAAGTCAGTCTGGTCTACTAGTATCGACCCCGTATGCTAAGCCCCGTGGTCAACCCGTATCAATCTGAGGGCCTCTTCCAAAGCCTTATGATGATAGTCCAGAGGCGAAGTTAGCCTAGTCGACTAGTATCGACCTTATATTGTAAGCCGCTCAGTCGACCCGTATCGACCTGAAGGCCGCTTCCAAACTCATCAGCTAAGCTTGATCGATATGAATCGACTCCCGATTGCAAATGGGACAAGTTGAACCTTTAAGCAATGATTACACGTGCCAGCAGATGTGACCGCTACCAACGAATGTAACCACTTCCACCAATCCTGACAACTCTACCAACAACTCTGGTAAAGGCGCGCTCCTACTGATGTGACTATCCAGGAAAATAGGAGATTGCACCATGTGGC
>JACGDI010000193.1:1835564-1849065 GCA_014898725.1 Jacaranda copaia
TAAAAACTTAAACTCTCCATCCAAAAGATCAGCCACCCCAATTCTGTAATCAATCCTTCTCCGTCGGCTCCTGTAAATAAAAAATTAAAAAAGTATTTGGCTAAATTTATTTAAAGCATTTTATGAGTTCTTATATTTTATAAAATATTTTTGAAACTATAATTTGTTAGATTTTATTTTAAAAATAAATTCTTCAAATATTTCCATAAAATAAAATCTTAGGGTTTATAAAAATTAGTAACGATTCTTCTAATTAATTAGTTAAAATTATAAAAATTATCTAGGAACTCCTTATTTAAAAAAAAAAAAAAAGCTTAGAAGACTCTCGCTACCAAAATGTAATGCTACAGAAAATGGCTTCAATGTAGCAAATATAATTTTTCAAGATAACAAGCAACAAAATTTATTAACTACCAATTTGTAGTTATATTTGTTTCAAGCATAGCAAATTAGCTACATTTTATTCTAAAATAAATTAATATATATATATATATAAGAATAATCATAAGTTACAGGTTGATCGTAATGGAGGTAAGTTACAAAGCATATATTTTAAATTCGATTAGGTTAATTTCGAATTTTTAGTATGAGTGATGAATTGTTCGTAATTGATACACTGATTTTTTTTATAATGTCTAATATTTTATGTACGAGCTCACAAATTTTTTTCTTAGAAGTTTATCAAATATTTTATAACCATTAAGTTTTTGAATGTTTATAAGATATTTTAAAAATTTATATGCTCAGGTAATCAACCTTTAGCTCGTATAAAAATTTGGACAGTATGAAAAGAAACAAACGAAAAGTATCACCATTTAATGTATTCAATAGAAAATAACCATTTAATGTATTCAATAGAAAATAATACGAAAGACTATGATCAGCCTTTTCTTAGGGGAAAAAAAAGATATTGATGGTGACGGTGTACTCTTTTCCTAGTGATGAATAGATCTTCATTGCAGATTAATTTTGTTTATTTGAAACAAAAAAGTAAAAGACAACAAGGAAAAAGGATTGCTGAGGAGGGAAGCAGCCTTTTTTGTGGACGAGGACAAATGAAGAGGAGGTGGAAGTCATATGACTGAATGTGAAAATTATAGTCAGTGGGCTCGAAAATAAAACTAAAAAATATAAAATCCACACATTCTGATGTTTTCCTTTCTCTAATCCTTTCGCCACTCCGGGGGAGAATTCAGGTGGGGACAGATTATTTGTTTTGGCTTTGCTAGATTTGTAATACTCAAAGGCACAAATTGGCACTTAACTATTTATATATCCCAAGAAACAAAAAAGAAAAGAAACATTGGCATCGTTTTTTGTGGTGTGCAGGCATAGCATCCAACCAATAATTCTTTTGTTTATCAACTAACATCAACCATAATTTAAAAAAAAAATTAATAGTAAAATAGTAAGTGATAATTTAAAATTTTCATTAATTAATTTATTGAAAGACAAAAATTTTGATGATAAAGTTTATCTTCATTATATTGTCACTATAATATATAATTTCTACCTTCATTATATATGTTGTTAATATAAGTGTGTTACTGATTATGAATAATAACAACTTAAAATATTAATTTGTATTATTATTAAGTCATATATTGTGACAAAAGTCTATTATAGTACTTTAAAAAATTTATAAGTGACAAAATAAAAATTGTTGTTACTTTGTATATGTCATTAATATGGGATGGCCCAACAGGCCCAACCCAATAAACTATCGACCTTAGAGAGAGCCCCTAGAGCCACTTAACATGCACAGCCCAAAGACCCAGTTGGGCAGAATCACTCGACCACAACCGCCTCGTCGAGTGGATTGTTCTCAACCGCCCTCAATGGGAGGTTTCAAGCTACTTGGTCCGTTCAACTATTTCTATGGTCGACCGCCTAGTCTATTTGAGGATTGTCAACCAAAATGCTCACCCCGGCGCTGACTCGTATTCTAGCCGCATTTAATGCTCTAACAAGCAGCGTACCTCCGCATTAATGACGCGTGTCACCCAATATAGTCTATGCCACCAACTATGGTAGGGAAGCGCACCTTTAGAGTACTGTTCACTCTAAAAAGTAAGAGATGATGTCAACTAAAATAGTATCAGGATTGGAAATAACCAATAGCCTCCAAGCAAGGACAAGAGCCCTCTGCACTTGATAGGGGCATGTTAGACATATCACCCACCAGGAGAAGGATATATATACTTCATTGTCAGTTACACTCCAGGTAATGCCATATAAACTATATGCTCTTACTCTTCTATTCGATTACTTTATTTTGACCAAAGCTAACTTGAGCATCAGAATGCCTTCGCTGAAGACACCTCAACTAGTTTAATGTTTGTTGTTCATTGTAGATCTCAAACCTCAAAAAATATCACTGTTGGATTGTTCGACCTCCCTGGTCGAATCAGCCCAAACACCACCCTTTTCACTAAATACAACTTTCAACCACATCATTTTTGGCGCAGTTTATGGGAAAATTGAGATTGCAACTGAAAAAATGGCGACTACAAGAAGAGCAACATCTAAGAAAGAGGGTAATAGGAGGTCAGCATCTCCACCTCCCCCTCCACCCCAACAAGGTTCACATGCTCCAAATCCAGTACCCCCCAAGAGTAAGTTGTTACATTAACCCTACCTCAACTAATGCAACATCTAAGTTCTTGCACTAATTTGCCAGTCGGAGAAAGGCAAAACTCCCCCACGCCTATCTCCACACTATCAAGCAAAATGAGGAAAAGTCCCTTCATGACTTCTTCACGAGATTCAACATGGAGATCCTGAAGATAGACAACCCTAGGATCGAGTTTCTAATCGACGTGCTGTTCTTGAAACTCAAGCACTAAGTGCAAGAGCACTCGAGGTCAATGAAGGACT
Source organism: Jacaranda copaia (assembly GCA_014898725.1). Classification (NCBI taxonomy): domain Eukaryota; kingdom Viridiplantae; phylum Streptophyta; class Magnoliopsida; order Lamiales; family Bignoniaceae; genus Jacaranda; species Jacaranda copaia. The sequence goes on from JACGDI010000193.1 coordinate 1,838,442, forward strand.
TGCTCAACTTGGCAGAGATATATCTGACCTAATACAAGATAGACAAGTTGAAGTTCAGAACCTTTAAGGTCGATAAAAAGAAAAATAAGGAGAGAGATGACTAGAAACACAGAGAAAGAAGTCAATCTCCAATAAAGCACTTCCACAACTACACCTTACTGAATATTCTGAGGAGAGAGGTCTTGTTTGCCATTCAGCATGACAATCTCCTCAAGAAATTGAGAAAGCTGACAGAGAATAAAGTGACAAAAAAATCAAAGAAGTATTGCCACTTTTATAAACTAAAGGGGCATGACACAAATAAATGCTTCAACCTCTAACATAAAATTGAGAGGCTTATTAGACAGGGCCATCTTAAGAAATATATGGCCATAGACACACAGGTTAAAGGGGGCAAAATTGATCGGACTCCCCATAAAGAAAGATTGATCAGCCCAAGGAAGGAAGACAAAAGAAAGAAACTTGCCCACGAAGATCGCCCGCTCATTCGAGAAGTAATTGATATGATCGTAAGAGGTTTCACTAGGGAAGACTCAAATTATTCGATGAAAAATAGTCAACATCACACTTACTATATTACAATGGTAGGCTAGAGCCCTAAGTGCCCCAACCTGACTCAGGTTTATGAGTTTCTGTTGGTCCGCGAAGAAGAGCCCAATCACCATCCATTTCAATATGTTGCTGCCTATCATCCCCGATTGTATGATAGAGGTCGAGTTAGTCATCTCTATAGGGGATCAAGTCCAAAATAGGGTGATTTTAGTTAAGGAAGCTGAAACATCATCCCATCGCTATGCTTTTCGAACAAGTCGTAGCCCATCATTACCTTCAACTTACGTTTATCTCTAGCTATCTTCTTGGGCATTGAGCCCTCTGCTTAGCCATTTATCTTTTGCCCCAACCCACAGGACCACTTCACACACACTCCTTTAGTTGAGTGGGTTGGAGCTAGGTTGCTTGTTTGATCTGGGGCACGATGGTCGAGTAAGTCGAGGGGGCTAGCTCTGCTGCGGGGGCCTCTCATCGAGCAGTTGCTCGATGGCACTCTTCATTCCTCTGTGCTCTTGCTACAACTTCTACTCGAATGTGGGCTATTACTTCTTCTTAATCTACCGACAAAAGACAACAAAAACCATCAAAATTGAGCAGAAAGATAGAAATATACAATTGACACAATCGACAAAGATTTCTATCTAACCGATCGCCCACGGGCAAGTCGAGCTCAATCGGTGATAGGCTAGCCAACACCAAACACCTCTCATTCCATCTGCCCAAAATCAACCAGGCTTGAACAAAAGTGTTGGGCCAGTTAGGCATTTGGTTCTCTGGTATTTCCATATGCCCCTTTCACTACCCCTTAGAATGTTAAACTCTCTTAGCCCTCAAACATAAAGAAAGTATTTTTTCTACTCCTAGCCATACGAGAAGGAGGGGGCTACCAGGAACTTTCAATGAGGATGCGCCGTTAGATAATAAAAGCCAGACTCTTTACTACTACCCAACTTTCGAGATATTAGTAAATGGAATATATTTGAAAAGTTGGCAAAAGTACCAAGCTAGTCGAATAAGTGCATGAGCATGGCAAAACTATAGATGATGGCAAAAAAATTGGAAAAGAGTTGGGTTATACAAACTTCGAGGCCCACCAGGAGGTTGACTATGGCTAGTGCTAAAGGAAACCTAAGGCCACAGCTTAACCCCTCCTCAAACACTATAATGCATCCCTTTAGAGGTCGATGCATCCTACCCCGAGGCTCGAGTACCAAAAACTCATATTTATTAGGGATATGGTATATCTCCCTAAATCGGACTAAGTCAATGGGGAAAATCTTAGATACTATTTCACTATAGTGGTCTGGAGTAAACAATCAACCCGTGATGCCTGTACTTCGTTAGGACCAGCATCGCCTCCAGAAGCAGCCCTCTCATTACTTGAGCTACTAGAGGTTGAACTATCAGACGTATTATTAGACGCGCTTCTAGACACACAACCACCCTCAAAATCCCCCTAAAATGGTACACCCATAGACCTAGTGTTCTCACTATCTGAAGCACTAGACATCTTTGCAAAGAAAAATGAAGGAAAGCACAAGCTTGCAAAAGAACTTACATTAGGTAACTTGAAAACTCTAAGATACTGAAAGGATTTAGAGAACTCTGAAGGCAACAACGCAACTAGAACAAATTCAGCAAAAGTGAAAAATGAATATTTCTACCCTGTCTACTTATAGGCATTCAGATGTGGGAACCCAAGCAGTAGTAATAATTGCACTACCACCTATTGGTACTTCGTATTCTGCGATGTAGCTGGCCCATTAAATGCACAAAAATTATCAAACATCTGGTCGAGAATTTAAAAATCCTGATTCAGAATTCAAAAATCCCTATCAAGAATACAGAACCTTGGTTGAAAATGCATAATAGTTATAATTGTCATTCAATTATCTACTCCATACTCTTTCTCGTTAACAAGCTTGATCAGGACCACAAGGAGGGGGGATAGCCCAATAGGTCCTGCCCAACAAGTTATCAACCTTAGAGAGGGCCCTTAGGCCTACTTAACATGTACAACCTAAAGACCCAACTGGGCTGAATCACTCAACCACAACTGCTTGGTCGAGTGGATTGTTCTCAACCGCCCTCAACGGGAAGCTTTAGGTCACTTCATTTATTCAACTGTCCCTTTGGTTGACCGTTAAGTCTGTTCAATGATTATTGACCAAAGTGCTCACTCCAGTACTGATTCATATGCTGGCCGCATTTAATACTCTGACAAGCAGCGTGCCTCCGCATTAATAGTACATGCCACCTAGTATAGCTTCTACCAGCAACTTTGGTAAGGAAGCGCATCTCCAGAGTACTATTCACCCTAAAACGCATGAGATGATGCCACTTGAAATAATATCAAAATTGAAAATGACCAATAGCCCTTAGGTAATGACAAGAGCTCTTTACGCTTGATAGGGGCATCTTAGACATTCATCCACTAGAAGAAGACTATAAATACCTCATTGCCAGCCACACTCTAGGTAATGCTATATACACTATACGCTCTTACTCTTTTGTTTGATTACCTTATTTCAACCAAAGCTAACTTGGGCATTGAAGTGCCTTCGCCGGGGGCACCTAGGCAACTTTAACGTTTACTGTTCATTGCATATCTTAGATCTTAAAGGATATTACTATTGGATTGTTCGACCTCCTTTATCGGATCAGCCCAAACACCACCCTTTTCACTAAATACGACTTTCAACCTCATCAGTCATTAATGACAATATTTACATTACCGGTTATTCTTTCATTGTTTTTATTATTTACAAATGACAAAAGAAACATATAAGTTATGTTAACAAAATGTTAATTTCATATATATATGTTCATAATTCTGCACAGAGAATTGAAGTTTAGTGTATGTGTAGATAAGATTGGAAAATTTAATCAAAGAATATTTCCATAACATGACTGGTTTGGCAAATCAAGCTTTGATACTTCTAAACACTGTTTTATCTAACTTTGCTATACGTGATTGAAAGTTGAAATCATTTCTAGTAGTTACAGTTAGCACGAACAAAATTTTACTTTAGTATTCTCATTTTGCCCAACTCCTAACTTTTAAATTCCCAAATATATGGAACGTTTTGGACCTGATACTGATGTGTTGCTTGTCTCATTCCAAAAAAAATTATTTAATGCAAATTCATAAATGAAAAAGAAGCTAAACATTGCTTTGTTAAAGATTAATTATTAATTATTAATTACTTCTTAATAGTTAATTTTCTTTATATAATAACACGTGTAAATATAATCAATAACACATAATAATAATAATAATAATAATAATAATAATAATAATAATAATAATAATAATAATAATAATAATAATAATAATAATAATAATAAAAAAACAAAAGAAATAAATGTGCATATTAAGATAGCGTGGCGAGGGACGATTTGAACTGGGCAATGCAATATTTTCAAAGTCGGACCAGACAGTGAGCTAATAACATTATTGGTTACTGGTTCAACCAGTTCAACCAGTGGTCGAACCGGCATGACGCAATAATTATATTTAATTTTATAAATATATATAATATTTTAATATTACTAAAAAATAAAACTTTCATTGATATAGAAAGAATATTATTTGAAAAAAAAAATTAACTTACTTATTTTGAAGTACATTTTTTAGAAAATAATAATGTTTAAAAATTAGTCAACTATAAATGAATAAAAAATAATATTTCACATTAATTTAAATAATCATTCATTTCATACTTCAATTCAAGTAAAAATAAATTCTTCTATGTTAAATATTTGATATAATTTTAGAGATATTAAATAAAATAAAATAATAAATTAAATATAAACATTCATATATAACTGCCACTTCATTAAATTTCAAAAAAACCAAAGTTATGTTTCAAAAAATTATATATCTAAAATTTTTAATCATCATCTTCAACATAATTTTCTCTTTTTTTAAAAAAAAATTCAAAAAAAAAATTAACCGGTTGAACCGGTCCGGTTTTGACCGGTTCAACCAATTTTTGATCGGTTTTAATTGATTTTGATCATGATTGATTTTTATGGCTCAACCGGACCGGACTGGCCTCCGGTCACCGGTCGAACCGACCAATCCGGTCCGGTTTTCAAAACATTGGGGCAATGGCAATGGCAAAGCAACATAAATCCAGGCCATAAGAAAACTTAATTTCTTACATAAGCATATGCGTTAATATTCTTTTCTTCGATTGCCAATGGTCTCGAGGGCACCTATATGGCAAGCATTTATTGTTTGAGGCTTATACTTAGGTACATAGTTTTAGTATGAAAGAAAACATAAGAAAGGGAAAACTCAAACAGGTTAATTAGAAAAACATTTCTAATCCTATTTTCATTTTAGTCTTCAGTCTTCAATTGAATTTTTACACTCTAAACTCTTCACTTTTTCACAAAATTTAGGAATCACTCCCCATATCTCTTAGAAAGACCTATATACCCTTGTATTTGGAAAAAATAACAAAATACTTGAGAAATGTGTTTTTGTAATCAAGAAGAACAATTTCCTCTATTTTTTTCTACCTGAAACAACTTCTCAAGCGTGAAAAAAAAGGGTGTGAAATCATTCTTCCTCCACCATTGACGCGAGAACGAGAGAAGAAGAAGTGAAAAGAAAACAGAAAAAGAAAGTCACCAAAATTTCTGCCATTTTTCTGCGACTATGGAAGGAAAAACATCTGTGAAAGAAGCTAAGTTCAAAAAAAAGTGAGCCAAAGAAACACAAGTATGTTTTCTGAACTTACAGTTTCAAATGTTAGTGATTTTTTAGTGTTTAGAGTTTTTATTTATTTTTTAGTTGTTAAACACTTGAACTGATTTGATATACATATGATTTTTGTTATGAGATGGGAAGTTTCTGATTTGTACTTAAAGGGTATGAAAGTTGGACTTCACCTTTTTGGGGTTTATACTTCTTCCTACCTAAAATTATATTATGGTGAAATTATATGGTAAAACTATCTGAAAGCGGTAATGTATTATCTATAGAAGAGAACATCCAAACTTGCAGTACACATTAGGCAAAAGTGTAGTATATGATCTGTGTAACTGCAGTACAGTTTAGAAGCAAATGTAGTATAAAACTTTCAATATTGCAATACGCATTAGGAAAAAGTTTAGTATATAATCTGCAATACATTTTATAGCAAATGTAGTATAAAACATTCAAACTTGCATTACACATTATGAAAAAGTTTAGTATATAACCTGTAGTACATTTTAGAAGCAAATATAGTGTAAATATTCAAGCTTGGAGTATACATTAGGCAAAAGTGTAGTATATAATTAGTGTAACTGCAGTACATTTTAGGAGCATGTTTAGTACAAAAATATTCAAGCCTGCAGTATACATTAAATAAAAGTGTAGTATACGATTTGTATATCTACAATATATTTTAGAAGCAACTGTAGTATAAAATATTCAAGCCTAAAGTATACACTAATTGAAAGTGTAGTATAATATATTATGTGTTTCTGAAGTACATTTTAGAAACTTCTGTAGTGTAAAATATTTAACCCTGAAGTATACCCTAACTGAAAGTATAGTATAACATATTATATGTTTCTGAAGTATATTTTATAAGCATCTGTAGTACAAAACATTCAAGTTGTCAGTACACATTATCTAAAAGGATTAGTTTATTATCTGTTTATATACTAATTTTTCTTTATCTGATTGCAGCCAAGCCAAGACATTATGAGGTCTGCTCTTGTTGCTCCCCCTAATTTTTTTAGAGTAAATTGGATATTGTAAAGTCCAAGATGGGATTGAAATATTTTGATGCATTAAAGAAGACCCCTTTTTATATATACATAGATATGCCTAAGTTAAGTTCAAACTTCATTTGGCTTAAAGCTATACTGAGGAGGTTTGACCCAAAAAGGCTGTCATTTCATTTTTCAGAGGGGGTTGAAGTTGCTTTTTCTGTGGCTAAATTTTCTACGATTTTAGGGTTGCCATATGTAGGGCAATCTGTGGATATAACATTGAAGATGAAGTCTTCAACCTTTGACAACCTTTTTTCTTGAAAGCTACAAAATATTACTAGATCTGAAATAGCTAAAAAGTTTGAGGAGTATGTACATAAGGATACTGAGAAAGACTTGAATAATTTTTGTAGGTTGTACATACTTTTTGTTTTTAATTGTTTTCTATTTCCAACATCAAATTATTGGACTCCATGATTTCTCCTACCATATTTGGACAATTTTTCTAGAGTTGGTTTGTATGCATAGGGCATAGCTGCATACAATTTTCTTGTCAAAGATATGAAGAATCATATAGGAGTAGGTGGAGAAAAAACCAAGAAATACATTGATGGATGCACAGTTGGTTTGATGGTAAGTGTTTGCTTCATTTTTCTAACAACATTTATTATATTTATATTCAAGTTAGTATAATTTTTTGATTAATGAATGGCATGCATGGGTCTATGAATGCATCCCTTCATTGGCTTCACCAGTGAGTTTGTGAGTTTCCAAACTTTTACCGATGAAAGGATAGCAAACTCATACATAATGTGGAGGAGGCAGGGAAAAAATTGAAATAAATTACAATAGAAATGGTAATAATTGTAATAATTCATTGTTAGCTTTTTGTATAAGAATTTGAATTTGATAATTATTTTCATTGTAATAGGTTGTAGCCCTTAACCCTGCTCTAGAGGAGTTAGAATTGGCAGTTTTGGTCAAGAAAGCAGAGGCTGCCAATACTGCCATCAGTCAAGTCCATGTTTGAGATCATACAGTATATGATGCAATTATTGCAACTAAAGTTGAAGAAATTAAATCATTGAAAGAAAAAATTGCTTCATTTGATATGATGGCAATGAAGGAGTGGGGTGAGGAGGAGCATCTAGTTGAGCACAAGACTAAGGGAGAGGAGCTTGAAGAGGGAGCTGGTGAGTTTGTAAATAAGGGGGTACTTGATTTGGTAGATGATGCACAAAAAGAAGGAGATGAATCTGAGAACACGGTAGATGAAGAAAGTCGAACAAAACACTATCATGATCCTTCAAATTCCCCCAAACTGTTGAAGATAAAAGTTTATATACCAATTCAAGTGGCTGAGTTCGAAGAATCTAAGATTGAAGTGGCAAATATCATGTCCTCGATTGTGACAAATGTGCGCAATCGAGAAGACAGAAAGCCAAAACAGAAATCTCCAGAGTTTGTTAGCCCTCCAAGCACCACACCAGCCAAAAGAGCAAGAGAAGTGACAAAGACCTATAGCCCTCCTCGTCCTCGTCCAAAAACAGACATAGAACAAGAAGATAAGGTGTTGTCAATTACATAATATTTTAAGTTTTTGCATTTTGCATTTCATTTGTAAATTGTCTATTTGTAATAAATGTACTGATATCTTATTCTTGATTGGTTGATATATGTACTTAATGTGATCATATCTTATACTTCATGTTGGTGATATTTGTACTTAATGTGCTGTCTTTTGTATTCCAAGTTGGTGATATTTATACTTAATGTGCTATTCTTTTGTACTTCATGTGCTGATCTTTTAAACTCCATGTTGGGATATTTGTTGTTCATGTGCTGATCTTTTGTACTTGATAGTTGATCCTTTATACCTAATGTGCTTGAATTTTGTACCCCATGTAGGCATAGTTTGTACTCCAATAAAGGATACTTAAATAGTTGATACTTTGCACTTAATGTGCTTTGAGTTTTGTACTCCATGTTGCTATATTTTGTACTTCAATATGGGATACTTTAATAGTTGATACTTTGCACTTAATAGGGATGATTTATGTACTACATGTTGAATATATTTTGTACTTAAATATGAGATACTTCAATATTTGATACTTTACACTTAATGGGGATGATTTTTATACTCCATGTTCAATATAATTGTACTTCAATAGGGGATACTTCAATACTTGATACTTTGCACTTAATATGATTGAGTTGTGTACTCTATATTGGTCATATTATGTACTTCAACGGGTTATACTTCAATTTTTGATATTTTGTACTTAATGTGCTTGGAAGTTGTACTCCATGATGGTATATTTTGTACTTCAATAGGGGATACTTCAATGCTTGATTCTTTGTACTTTGTGTGCTTGAGTTCTATACTCCATGTTACTTCAACAAGGTATACTTCAATTGTTGATACTTTGTACTTAATGTGCTTGGATTTTGTGCTCCATGTTAGATATATATTGTACTTCAATAAGGGGTACTTCAATACTTGATTCTTTGTACTTAATGTGCTAGTCTTTTGTATTTCAATTATTACACTTTGTACCTAATGTGCTGTATTTTGTACTACAGGAGACCAAAGACATCAGTCTAATCCTGGTGGCAGAGGAACCAACTAGCTAAAAGATTAAAGCACTTGATCCCTATAAAGGAAGGATTGATTATAGAGGTCAAGAACTTATTCCAGCAGAAGAGCAAAAAGTCATTGATAACTTTGTTAGAAGAGATGATTTTGGGTAACAAATTTGCTTATTATTTTTCTTTTAGATAAATTGGTGTCTAAACTAACAATTAACAATTGTGTAGGGTAACTGTCTAGGAGGGAGCACGACAGTTTCTAGATGGAAGAAACTTTTGTGAGCTCTTATTTAGAGAAAAACGTACCGGTGACATAGTAGACTGCTACATGTCGATATTATGCAGCCTATCTTTCGGCAACAAGTGTCACCACAAGGTGTGGTTTATGTCCGTAATAGCATAGGTATGTGGCAGTTTCCTAACTTAATTTAGTATCACGTTTCCAATGAGTATAACCATTTTTTTTGTACTTCACACACTGACATATTAGACAGACTCAAGGGATGCAACTTGAAGGATATGAGTGAAAAAGAATTCGTGGAGATGATACCTACACTTAACTCCTTCACCCTTAAAGATTTGGAAAACCTCACGATGGATCTTGTAAACCAGTGTTGTTACATAATCCTATCGATTGGTCGGCAAGGTCACTGGTTTTTGGTTGTCCTCGACACCTCAACTCATTTTTTTTAATATATGAATTCAATAATGGCCCCCAAATACAAACCAATGGCTACTACCATTGTAAGTTTGCTTCCTACCTCTGTGATTTCTTCATAAAGTAAGAAGTCAACAACTGATCAATATTTTTGTAGGCTTCACTCTATTCTCGGTACACGATGTTTTCATTGGGGTGTCATGTGGACGAATTAACAAGGCCAAAAAAAAGCAGACAACAAATGGGTACAGTGGATTGCAGTGTCTTTATGTACCTTTGGGCAGAATATTTCACTAGAGACACCCTAATGTTCTAGAGGTCTGTTGGAAGAATTAACATGGACAAATATCATGCGAAAATAGCATATACAATATTAAGTCATGAAAATGCCAGGATTTGAATCACACTTTGTATGTAAATACATATGTAAATTGAAGCATACATTGTACATAATATTATTTTGTATGTAAATATAGTTTTTCATCAAGCATTTACAATATTTTAAATTGAAAATGCCAAGTGAATTTGAGTACAATTCGAAGAAAATGAAGTACAAATCCTGAACTTATGAAGTATAAAATGTATTTGACTTAAGTACAATTCAGTTCAATTGAAAATGCCCAGTGAATTTAAGTACAATTCGAATGAAATGAAGTACAAACCCAGAACTAACGAAGCATAAAACATGTTTCGCTGAAGTACACCTCGATTCCATTGAAAGTATGAGAACAACTTAATGGAAATGAAGTACAAACTTTGAAATAACGAAGTATAAAATTTAATTCTTTGAAGTTTCCTTCGATTCAATGAATTCGAGGTAGGGAATTTGAATTCTATTCAAAGGAAATGAAATACAAACCCCAAAATAACGAAGTACAAAATTTATTTCTTTAAAGTTCACTTCGATTCAATGGAATCGAGGCAGAAAAATTAGGTTCCATTCAAAGGAAATGAAGTACAAACCCCGTAATAACGAGGTATAAAATTTATTTTTTTGAAGTTACCTTCGATTCAATTAAATCGAGGTAGAAAATTTGAGTTTCATTCAAAGATAATGAAGTACAAATCTTGAAATAACGAAGTATAAAATTTGTTTCTTTGAATTTC
>JACGDI010000193.1:1857904-1897575 GCA_014898725.1 Jacaranda copaia
TATATATATATATATATATTAACTTTCACATGCATAAATGCGTAACTAATTTATTATGCTTTGAAAGTATAAAGCTATGGATTGGTAATTATAGTTTTTGCTGATTATAATTTAAAAAAATTATATTTGATATGAAAATCGTAGCTATATTTTGTAGGTATAGCTATGAAGTTAATTCCATTGTAATTTTTTCTTAATAGATACTTAATTTTTTAGTAGTGACAATTTCATGCATAAAGGATTCGAAGGTCAAACTAAGTAGAACTAACTCAAATAGCATTAGACTGGGCCTCGAAATCAAGCTTAAATATAGATGTTTGAGAAATTGTAAATTTGTTTTTATCTTTTATATTTTAAATATTTTAATTTTATTATTAATAATATTGATATAAATTAAAAATATTTTAATGTTCATTAATGCTAAAGTAATTTCATATTAAATATTAAAAATGTTGAAATAATATGACAATAATGCAATTTTAATATTAATAATAATAATTAATTATTATTATTATTATTATTATTATTATTATTAATTTAAAATGATATGTCAATTTAATTGATAACAATAATAATGATTATTGTTATAAAGATGGTAAAAGATAACAATATTATTTGAAATAATAAATAATAATTTACGTTAACTAAATATGGTGTGTTGTTTTTGTAAGTGAGCGTAAATTTAATCACGAGCTCCAATTTAATTTGGCTTAATTTACAAGTTCATTAAGATCAAGCTTATTGAAACAATCTCGAGCATGACCTAAAAAAGTTTGGAAACCTCAACTTAAAAATAATTCATTACTAATATATAATCATTTAATTTGGAGAATTAACAGTAATTAATTAAGGACGAAATAATTGCCTGACTTAGAGCACAACACCTTACTTTAACTATCACATAAATAGTGAGTTTTGGTTTGTATAGTAAATATATATGAAATAAAACCAAAATTTTGTCAATAATTGTAATTCTTAGTTCGGTAGTAAATGTTTGATCCTAAGAAGTGTGTTATTAGATCCTCCAAAAAGAAGAAGAGTATGGAAGGGAGCAGGAGCAGGAGCAGGAGCAGGAGCAGGAGCGGGAGTCCGGACCCACTTGTCCAGCTCAAGAATCATTCATTGAGAAATTTATCCAAGTTTGGAAGTAGAGATAGATGGAGTAAATATTTTTCGATGAAGGGAAAACCAAGAAAAAGAAATTCGGACTTTTCGGACCTTGTTTGTACTATAGTACGCGGCATGAAACATAATATAATGCACCGTAAAATCCTCAATTATCAGTAAACAAAGAGCTTAAAATTTGGTAAAAAGACTAATTTTGCATGAATTTTGTACACTCTCATCTTGTATCCAACTTCTTGAATGAATATTTAGAAAAGATAATATGAATAAAAACTTTCCTTGTGAGAATTATTGGACAATTATTTTTATAACTTAATATATTACAATGATGGTATTCCAAATGTTTTAAATCAATGGAAAATTTTTGTTCCAAACCAATACACTCCTAATCATTTAATTATTTGTTTTTCTTCACTTGTGTATTAACTATATATATATATACATACATATAGTGTGTGTGTGTGTGTGTAAATACGATTTAATTTCCATATGATTGACTTAATTTCTCCTAATAATTCTCTCTACTCTAAATTCTCTCGACATTCTTCCTAGAGTATCACCAATCTATTTTCAATGATTTAAAATGTGAAAAGCGATTGAAAGTTACGGTGGGCGAGTAGTGACTATTGGATTAGTTCAGAATCAATCAAGTGTTTCGATATCAAAGAAATACTTGAAATTTATAATAACTTTTGCTGTATTATATATAAGATAATATTGGTCTAACAATCTTCATCCATGTAACAGTAGTATTATAACATTCGGACAGGTTGTATCTAGGGGCACCGACCTATTCAACCATGGCTGCACAACATATTAAAGGAAATAATGCCAAAAAGGGTGGAAGTTGCTCTTTTATATATTTCTGGACCCCGATAGTGGCAACACAGGTAAAATTGCCAAATTAAAAGATTGCACTCATATGAATTTTACTGACAGATTTATGATTTAATGTTTCTTATTTAGGAATATTTTATTTCTTTCTTCTATACTTTTTTTTTTTTAATTTTTTCTTAACTGCTATTTATTTTCTTTTATATATATATGTATATATATTTTTGGAAAATTGATATCGGTGAGAAATCTTTTATCGTATTTTATGGGAGTGTGCAATTTGCTTTCGTAATGTATAGTATATTGCTTTGCTTTCGTACAAATATATATATATATATATATACTATTGGTACGAATAAAATGGTTGTTGACATTTGTCTACCCATATATATTATGTTGTTTTTACTATTACTATTACTACTACTACTACTACTACTATTATTATTATTATTATTATTATTATTATTATTTAAAAAGATATTAAAAGAGATAATTCTATGCAGTATTCCCAATCTTCGAATAGATTGATGACAAGTAGCAGCCAGGCCAATTCATTTTAATTGTAATTTTCATTTAATACTTAATGTCGCGTACTTATTATGCCATCTCCGAGAGGCATGTATTTTTTTTGGAATATGTTCAACTAAATACTATGACAGGCTAAGGAACTATCTTAACATGAAGACCAAATGTAAGTCTAATTTTTTATGGCTCGCTACATTGTGGACTTACTTTATTCATGGATCAATAAATATATTATAATCTTTAGTTCGTTGCGAGATTGCCAGCTTTGTGGCGAAAATTTTATCTAAAATATTTACTTGGAATCAAAATAAAATATTAGACCATTATTTAATTTTGTGCAATTAATTTAATTTAACTACTATTGACAAATTGAAAAAAAATATTTTTTAAGTCAATTGAGCATGAAAATTGGACTTGTTGCTTAATATCTTCAATAAATAGAGTATGAAAATTAATGTGCGCATTAAAATTGAATTTACATTTCGCGTTGTTGAAACTACAGATGCTAAAAGATTGCTATAAGAGTTTGAACTTTATATTGCAATGTGAGTTCATACATGAGTAAAACGTTTTAACTATCATCGATCGCTATTTGAATAAATTAGCTATGTATATATAGCTTGTGTTATCAGTGATTCGTCAGCAAAATCACTTAACTTGAGCCTTATGTTAGAAACTCAACAAATAGACAAGTAGTTACATACATTTGTCACTTTGTAAGCCATTAGAGTGAATGTCGGGATATGTAAAGATGAGTTAAAAAAACAGTCAAGATTAACACCACAAATTATCCAATAAAGTGACAAAAGTATGCCATATTAGTTATAGAGGTAACCAAAGTTCTATTGCAATTTCGACCTAGATTGGTCACTTTATTCATAAACTGAGAGGAAGTTGATTGCCAAAGCTCTCTTATTCCTTTGTTTATAAGTATTTTGAATTCTCAACGAGAATTCAAGAAGTTAGTAAAACATAGTGTATAATTCGAGACTCAGCTAACATATAATCAAATATTTTATAGTAATATATAAAAGATAACACATAAGAGGGAAGCATTATGAGTTGTGGAATGTCACTTCAAGCTCAAAAATAGGCATGATTTAACGTTCCACAAAAGGAATGAGCTACTTTTGAAAGTATGTGAAATAATTATCAATCCGATATAGTATAATTTTAATGAAAGTTTGATGCTGTACGAAAATGAAATGAAGGCCCTTTGTGGAAATGAGCAAAGTATATTGGATTTCTACTCTTGGAATGCACTTGTCCTTAGTCAAGACTTGGGTAGCATTATAAATGATTTGATGCCTTTTTAGGTTTTGGGAGTTATTGATATTAATTAAGTCTCATGTGGGCTTCAAACACTTGAGTTTAGATACACATCTTGATGGACTTAATTTGTTGGGCACACTAACACTGTTCTTATTTATTTATGTATTCATTTAATAAAGCCTTTTTATTTGCTTTTTCCTTCTTTACTTGCGGGTCTTTTTTTTTTCATGTCAACAAATACCCTACCTTCAATTTAGAAATTTTTTTATAAATTAAAAGTGCATATAAATTAATTTTAATTAACCTTACCTTAATAATTAATTTCAAAAGATTTTTTTAATTTAATTTTTATTTTTAATTAAACTTTTGAAAAATTCAAACAAATTAACAACAGACTAACTTGGAGACTCTTAGATCTCTTTAATTGGTTGTTTCCAAGAGGTAAGTGTTGCTTAGTGCATTGCCTTCCCCAAACAACTCAGCTAATTTTGACAGCTTTTTGTTTTTTGAGAAGTAACCTTTTCTAAGACAAGCTGAGTTTCTAAGATAATTTTTCATATTTCTTTTTACTTACTCCCTTTACTTGTAATTTTTAACTCTTTAGAGTTAGTAAAATTTTTTTGAAAAATTTCAACCAGGAGTCACACATATCTAGGTTTGAGAGCAAGATGTAGGGTAATGGGGCTGGATTTAGGTCAAAGTCCAAGAGCCAAATAGGGTTAGCAGCAAGGTTGCCACCACTATGGAGTGGTTGCCAGTTAAGAGATGCACGAGTATCCACATCTTATGCAGGCACCTATATCTTATGTAGTTGTCCACGAAGCATTTCGATATGGGTGGTAGCTCCAACATATACCATTTTGGGTTGTCACAGTATGTTAAAATTGTCCATATTCACAAGCTCGTCCTCCTTGCGATGTTCCAAGAATTAAGTCTTGCTTAGTGTGTTGCGTTCTCCAAATAATTTAGCTAATTTGATAGCTTTTTGTTTTTTGAGAAGTAACCTTTTCTGAGACAAGCTAAGTTCCTAAGATAGTTTTTCATCTTTCTTTTTATTTGCTTCCTTTGTTTATACTTTGAAGCTCTTTAGAGCAGTAAATTTTTTTTGGAAATTTCAACAGGGACTCATACATATCTGGCTTTAAGAGTAGGATGTCAGGTAAAGGTCAGGATTTGGGTTTGAGTCCAAGACCCAAATAAGAGGTTGATGGTGAGGTTGCCACAACTATGGAGTAGCTACCAGTTAGGTATTGCATGAGTATCCATGTCTTGTGTTGATGCCCATATCTTAGGTCATGGAGTTGTGTATCAATGGGATGTTAGTTATTCCTTAGTTTTTGAGTTACCGCTTACATTAGAGTCAGGGAGTGGTTTTTAGTTAATTTTGGAAAATAAGATTCTTTTGAGGAAGGTCTGAGGACGCTTCTAATATCGATAGCAGCATTGTCAGCTTTAATGAGCCACCTTGTTCACTTTCTATGGAGGAGTTGGAGATTTTGAGATGTAGGGTTTGCACCTCTAACAAGAGTGAATTCGATTTTTCTTTTTCGGAGGATCGCATTATATCATCTTCTCTAGAGTACTTTATTGTTTTTGGTGGTTATTATAAAATAGTAGTTTTTCTCTTTCTCCTGATCTCTTATCGTTGAAAATAGTTAGGAGTTACGAGATGTACTTGATTTAGTTTACATTGAATTCCTTTCATACTTTGTAGGGTTTCAGCATTAGTTTAAGGACTTGGGTCTTCTTGTCTCCTTAGAAAGTTTTCATTCCTTTTTCATAATGTGGAGGGTGTCAAATGAGATCTTTTTTCATTTTTTTTTCCTAGATTGAATTGTAGGTTGTTGAGTAGTTTGTCCTTCTTCTAGAGAGCTTTGGCAAACTCACTTTTTCTCTATGTGAAATGGGTTCGAGGGGTTCCTTATGTCTAGAGTAATTCACTATCATTGATATGCCTATAGAAGGTTTATCAAGACCTTCACCAATGATTGGAGGAGGCGGAATTGTTCGCCTCTTTTTGACATCATACACATGTTCATGAGGATATTTAGTTAATCTTTTGGCCTTTGATTTGGGGACCAATTGGAAAGTATGCTCGAGAGTCTATTGCTAGATCAACTTAATTGAGGTCATCTTGCCTTTTTCATGCTAGTGAGGGCAAAGGCTCGTTCCACTATAGTTTGCGCATGAGTTGTGGTATTGACTCTACTTAGGATGTTGATCAAACTATTTTTAGTGTTGACAACTTCTAAAGTGGAGTCAGTGAGTATGAAGAAAGCTGAAAATATTCTTTCTCCCAATTGATGGAGTTTGTTGTTGGAGATTTAGCTTGAGTAAATACCTTCCCTTTCACTTAGTTTATTTTGCTCGTGTTGTATAATTGGAGTTATGCACAGTTGTTTGACTATCTTTGTTAAGTTCGGAACATGTCTGAAACTTGCTTTTCTAGATGCCACGCTAGTAGAAGGGATTAGGCTACGATAACTCTACTTAAGAAGGAGGCTGTAGGGCTAGCCAATAGCATGCTTAAAAGAGTAAATAGTTCATAAAGCTATTGAAGGAACGTGAGCAACTGAATGAGTGGTATGTTAAAGAGGTGAACACCAGAAGGAAATTATGAAGTCTTTCACTAGGAAGGCATTTGTATTTGCTGTGTATGAAAATGTTCTGCGAAGAAGGAAAAGGCTACTGTGATTTATGAGCAAACTATCCAGGGTGGTTGTTGCGTGTGTTGATGTGCAAAACAAATAATGTAAACGGTCATGCAAGTGCATAGGTCACAATAATAAATAAAATGATAAGAAGAGTGTCGATCCGGTGAGTAATTAAATTATTTACTACTAATTACTAATTTATCACACACTTATTTTATTCAAACAAAAAAATTAGGTAGGAATTAAAACTAAACTAATAAAAATAAGAAAAATGTATAGTGATTAAATTTTCCACTAGGATATAGAAGCCTAGAATTATGATTTCAACAATCAAATGAGCTGATTACATAATTTTCTCCCTATGAAATTAATAACAAGTTAATAATCTTGAGTCTTATGTAATTTTGGGGTTCTTCTAGATTACCTGCAATCAAATCCCTAATTTATTCAATTTACTATATTTCTATTTGAATTAACTAAATTGTGGATAGGGTTGCATCACGCAACTAACTACATAGCACCAGTAGGTAGATTTCTATCCTACTCACAAATTAATTAATTCATCAATTTGAATAATTAATCCTAAGCTTTTCTATTACCAATTAATTCCTAGATTTTTAAGTTTAAAGATACGTTTGACTGCTGATCAATCAAATAGAAAATGCATACAATAGAAAAAATAACTTAAAACTCTACTAATTTCATGGAACAAAATCCTGCATCAATTTGTTCAAAAGAATCCATCATAATCCTCGAATGACGAATTGGTTCAAGATTAAATTATCAAACAAAACATGAATAAAACAAAACATTGTCTCAAATCTAGAATTAAAAAGAAAATCAAATGGAGAAGAAGAAACTCTATTCCTAGATGAATCTGATCTCCATTTTATCATCCTTCAAATCTTGAATTCTCGTTAAACTTCTAATCTCTAAAGTAGAAAATCCAAATCCATCCCCTTTACTAACTATCTGAAAAGCTTATTTATAACTAATAAAAAGAATTATCTAATTAGAATAAGGCTCAAATAAATAAAAAGACTCTTCTGCCCATCTTTAATTAGATCATGAGGTGTCTTCCTGCCAGCATTCTCACCAACTTATGTTAGTTTGTCCCATTTTATAGTTTCTTCACTTGCATTCTTGTAATTCCAAATTTTCATTAATTAGCAAGGAAATTATAATTTTGTAAATAAGAAAATTATTTATTAAGTCCTAAGTATGATATTAAAATTAATACTCATAAGAACTTAACAAGCACCCCCAAACTTAATACGTTGCTTGACCTTGAGCAACACAAAGCAAAGATTTAAAGACACTCTAAGAAAAATAAATCGACACTAAAATACATGTACACAAACATTACTTCTTTTTGTTAGTCTCAAAACTACTTCACAATTATGCTCGTGGTCAACCACAATTGTGATCTAATTTCACTATGCACATATAAGCAGATACAATCTTCAAATAAATCCCCTGTGTATGTGTGTGATTTATCTACAAGTAGTTACTTGTAATTCAGATTTATTTATGTACAAGTATAAGGTTCTACTCTAACACTCTATAGGTTTGCTTTCAATCTCTATCATTATTAATGTAGAACACACCCAATAAAGGATCTTTTATGACTTTCAGAGCTTGTAGTATGCTTGGGTATAGGTAGGAAGATATGGTTAATACTGACTTCATACTCACAACACTTGTTCATCATCACCTTTCAAACTCCCATAAACTTATCAAACAGTACTTTTCTATTTTTTTCTTTCTCACATTTTTTCAGAATTTTTTCTTTGTTCCAGTGCCCATGCCACTATGCAATTTTTATTTTTATTTTTTTGTTGTTTTTTTCATTTTTTTTTTGTGTGCATGAGGCCTTATCTACACCCTTTTTTTTAAAGAGAGTGAAAAAAAATGAAACTCATGAACACTGTACTATTTGTTTCCATCTTCATAAGAGCTTCAAATAGTTCTAAGAAGTAACTGTGAGAGTTATTTGGAGGGATCATGTGTTTAGGCTGGTCGTTGAGTTAGTTGTCAAATAAAAAGGATATTTTAAATAGGCTCAACAAGAGATCCTAGGGAAATAATATCATTTGGTTGACTTGAAAGGCTCAAACGAGTTAAAAATTGCCTAAGTCATTTTCTTCACTTGAGTGTTTTTTAGGATTTCGCTTTAATAGAGAATCAAACTAATTCTAGATTTTAAAGTATTTTTCATGTTACTCATGCATAAATGTCTTCTAAATCAAACCAACAACTCAAAGTGAGAAAATGAGTACTCCAAAATAGCGGATGCCATGCTAGCATTGCTTCTACTCAAAGTACAATCATACAATTATATTTTTTCATAAAATAAAGAATTAAAGAAGTAAAATCTTCATTGATCAAGAAGATTAATTTTTGTACATGTGAGACATCAACTCAATTACTAAATCCTAGTCAAAACCAAAATAACAGAAAATAAATGAAAAAATAAAGGACTAAAAACTGACGTGCAAAGTAACACCCAAACTTGAGGAGTACTTTGCCCTCAAAATACTAATACTAATACTACCTTGATTGAGAAAGTAAGAAAATAAGAAGAAAATAAGAGACACTCATATGAATAATGATAAAAACAAAAATAAAGAAAAGAAAAAGGAAAGGAAGAAAATACGCCCTGATCAATGATTGGCATTTTCGTCCTTCTCAACCTTTGGGGGTGGAATTCCAGCACCAAAGTAGAGATATGATGGTGGTCAGAATTAACTCCCAACAAAATTATTCCCCTTAATAATTTAAAAGAAATCAAGAATTTCCAATGAATAAATCAACATCCAAAAATTTAATTCAATTGGCATCCAAATATCCACCATTTCACCCCAATAATGAATAAATTATTTATCAAATAATCTCAAAAATAAAAAAAAATCACACAATACAAATTATTTAATAAACAATCTACCTAATTCTAATCTCTTAAATCAATAAAATAGGCCTTCATAAATGATAAATGACTAGAAATTCAAATTAATTTAAAATACTAAGATATCTAAAATATGCTAAAGAGAGAGTAATGAGGATGGTGGTGTATGTGGGTTTGTTCGAGAAACAGAAAATGAATGAGATGAGTAGAGAAAAAGAAAATTAGAGAAAAATAAAAGAAAGAAAAGGAAAAGGAAAAAAATAAAAAGAAAAGAAAAATAGAGAAGAGAGGTGGGGGAGGAAAAAGAAAAGTGGTTGGGTCATGAGTGGGGTAGGCTAGGGGTGGCAAATTGTTGCCTCTTATTTTTGTCTTTTACCTTTTTTCTTTAATTTTTTATTTTATAATTTTTTTAAATTAAAAGTTGTTGCACTGGGGTGCTGATTGCTTGCACCCCAGCACAACAGTCGGCATGAACAATCACTTCGCTGGAGTAGGGTGGATGTGTCTTACGCCCTGGTGGGCTAAACACTAGCCCTCATGATTCTTTTTCTCTTTTGTTTTTGTAAAAAGAAATAGGGTATGCATTAGGGTGAAAAATTCTTGTGCCTTGGCGCACTCAACACTATCCAAGGTGTGAAAAAATTCACGCCTTACCGTTGGGGTGCAAATTTCTTGCGCCTTGGCACATAAGGGACTATTCTTGCACTATTTTTTTTTATTATTATTATAAAACTACATCCTACAAAACAAAAAATGAGCACAGAATAGATAAAAAAAATTAAATAAAAAATATGAGAAAAAAATTAACAAAGAGAAAAATAAAAGTAAAATTTGGGTTGCCTCCCAAGAAGTGCTTGATTTATTGGGGGTGTTCAAATCCAATCCAATCCAAAAAAAAAAACCAACGGATCAATCCAAAAAATCAAAAACTAATCAAAATAGAACTTTTTTGGATTGAATTGCATCTATTTTTTTAAAACCAATTGGATTGGAATGGTTTTCAGTTTTAATCTAAAAAATCGATCCAAGCCAAACCAATTCGAAATTTATATATTAATAATATAAGAAATGTATATCTTAATTGTAAAAATACACAAATAAATTAAAATAAACTAAACATAGGAATTTTTTCACTTTCAAAAATCAAATACGTGGGATAGTTATTGTGGACTTATAACTTTATAGTTGTGTGCTCTTACGTAATTTAACTTAATTCCATAAGATTAGTGTGATATGATTGCTAAATGAAATTTACAAATTAATTGAGTAAATTAGTTTAGTTATCAATAGTAACTTATCAAATATTTTAACTAAAAATTTAAATTAAAAAATTGAATTAGCCGATCTAATCCAAACTGATTTAAAATGGATTGGATTGGATTTACAAAAAAAATCTAATAGATCTAAATCGATTCAATATACATTATATAGTTCGGATTGGTTGGCTTTTTATCTCAAAATCAATCCAAACTGAACTGCAAACACCCCTAGAATTTATAGTCTTTGGCTTGACTTTTAGGCTTCATTTGATGTTGGTTAATGTGGTTGTGGATTGTTGATGATCAAATCACCTTCCCAATAGTGTTTGATTCTTTTCCTATTTGCCTTAAACCACCTTCTTGTACCAATTTCGTTTAACCCCATCATTCTATGTGGAAGGAATTTAATAATGTAAAATGGTCCCAACTATCGTGATTTTAGCTTTCCTAATGACAGCTTAAAACGGGAGTTGTAGAATAGTACTTGTTCACCTAGCTCTAATTGGTCTTTCAAAATTTTTCGATCACTCCTATATTTAGCCTGTTCTTTATATGACTTGGCCTTTTTATTCACCACATTTACTACAAGACACTTGTCAAAGTTCTTGGAAAAATCAAATGCTTTAAACACATTAAAAATTACCTTTTCATCTTAGACCCTCATGATTAATTCACCTTTTTACACTTCTATGATAGTCCTACCCATAGCTAGGACCAAGGATGATTGGCACTTTAGTATCCTCCTCCATGTTTAGCACAATAAAATATAAAGAGAAAATAAATTTATAACTTTTATCAATACATCTTCAATTATTCCCTTGGGATAGGTAAATGTTCTATCAACAAGTTGCACGGATACACTAGTTGGCCCAATCCAAGATGTTGGTAGAGGGAATGTGGCATTAAATTTATGCTTGCCCCCAAATTGCAAAGTGCTCTTTCAAAAAATTTAGTACCAATTTTGCATGGTATGATAAAACTCTCAAGATCCTTGAGCTTTGGAGGTAACTTCTTTTGGATGATTGCATTGCATTCCTATATGAGAGCTACTATTTTAAATTCACTAAAATGCTTTTTCTATGATAAAGTTACTTTCATGAATTTTACATAACTCGACATTTGTTCTAAGGCTTTAGCAAATGGAATATTTATGTGGAGTTTCTTGAAAACCTCTAAAAATTGTTGAAATTACTTGTCCAATTTGTGCTTCTTAAGTCTCTGAGGAAAGGGGTGGTCTAATAAGATTAACTTTTTCAGTTTTCTGGTGCTCATCACTTCTTTCCTCAACTGGTGATTTTTCTTCCTTTGAAGAAGGAGGAACCTTTTGAAATTCTTTCAACTCTCTTCAATTTCTCAAAGAAACAGTTGCCTTCTCATTTAGGATTTATCTCAATAGCACTTGGCAAAGTTCCCTATCATCTTATACTTAATACATTGGTTAGTTGCCCTATTTGTGTGTTTCTAGTGTTTTGATTGAAGCTAATTAACTTTGAATTTCTGCCTCAATTTTTGTCATGAACTACATAAACATCTCCTCTAATGAAGGCTTCTTTTCTTGAGTTTGTAAATTTGTTTATTGCTAGAAGCTTGGTGGAGGCAGTTTAGGAGTTAAAGTTTATCTTTGGTTGTTGTTAAATGAAAATTTGAGGTGTTGTCTCCATCTAGGATTATAAGTATTTGAGTATGGATTATTTTGATTTCTGGTGAAGTTCTCAACAAACTGCAATGATTCTAAAGTATGCTGACACTGATCATTGGAATACACATCCTTGCAAATACTGCAAGTAATAAATTAGCTCTGTTGCTTGAACTTACTATACTGCCTAGGTTATAATACTTGCAAGCATGTCCATCTTCTTCATTAAAGCTTCTAACTATGCAGTTAAAGATGCAATAGCATTTACCTCATAAATTCATGCAACTTTCTTTGGTTGAGTTATTCTCTCAGTTAACCATTGATAACTGTTTGCTATCATCTCTTCAAATAACTCAAATATATCCCCAATTTTCTTCTACATAAGTGTACCTCCTATAGCTGCATCAATTATTCCTTTGGTTTGTGCGAATAATCTATTGTAAAACGTCTGCACTTGAATCCACTTTCTCAATCCATGATGAGGGCATTTTCTTAGCATCTCATTTTTTATCTTTCTCATACCTCATAAAATGTTTCCTAGTTGAATTGGACAAAGGAAGTAATCTCATTCCTCAACTTGACTATTCATGATGGTGGAAAAAACTTAGCCAAGAATCTCTATGCTAAATCCTCCCAAGTGGTAATGGACCCGGATAGCAAGGATACCAACCAACTCTTTGTTTTATCCCTCAATGAGAATGAGAATGAGAACGAGAACAACCTCAATTGAATTGCGTCGTCAGAAACTCCATTATATTTGAAAGTGTAATAAATCTCCTAAAAACTAGCCAAATTAGCATTCAAATCTTCTGTTGGAGAACCCCTAAACCGTATTGAATTCTGTATCATCTAAATGATAGCTGGGTTAATCTCAAAATTATTTGCTTGAATAGCTAGTTTGACGATTCATATGTAAAAACTATGAATTTGCAAGATGACATAGTTACCCAAATATCCATCTTTCTCTGCCATCTCTGCTATATTCTCATTTGCTTGCTGAAGTGCTTGTCTACATATCCAAAAGGTTCTCTCAATCTTGGATCCAAACAATACTAACTTGGACTCCTGATTATCTTACATATGATAGCAATGATCTTTGAAATAAACAAAAACAAAAAATAAAATAAATAATTATAAAAAATTAACCTAAAATTTGGTGCTTAAAATTAATATTAGCATAAACAAAATAATTTTAGCTCCACTGCAATAGTGCCAAAAACTTGTTGGTGTGCAAAACAAATAATACAAATAGTCATGCAAGTGCACAAGTCGGAACAAGTAATAAAGTGATAAGAAGAGCGTGAATTCCACAAGAAACTAAATTATTCGCTACTAATTACTAATTTATCACACTTGTTTTATTCAAACTAAAATCAATTATTTAGGAATTAAAACCAAACTAATAAAAATAAGAAAAAAGTGTAGTGGCTAAATTTTCTACTAGGGTGTAGAAGTCTAGAATTATGATTTCATCAATCGAATAAGCTGATTACATATTTTTCTCCCTATGAAATTAATAACAAGTTATTAGTCTTGAGTCTTATGCAATTATAGGATTTTTCCAAATTACCACAATCAAACCCTAGTTTATTCAATTCACTATATTACTATGTGAATTAACTAAATTATGGATAAGGTTGTACCACCTAACTAACTACCTAGGGCAAGCAAGTATATTCTTATCCTACTCATAAATTAATTAATTCATCAATCTGAATAATTAATTCTAAGCTTTTCTATTGTCAATCAATTTCTAGATTTTCTCTTTCTAGACTTCTCTAGGTTTTAAAGATGTACTTAACTATTGATCAAACAATCAAATAGAAAAAGCACATAACAGAAAAAATAACTTAAAGTTCTACTAATATCATGGAAGAAAATCATGCATCAATTATTCAAAAGAATCCATCATAATCCTAAAATGACAAATTAGTTCATATTTGAATTGTCAAACAAAACATGAATAGAACGAAACATCATCTCAAATTTAGAATTAAAAAAAATAAATCAAAGGGAGAAAAAGAAACTATATTCGTAGGTGAATCTAATCTTCACTCTTTCCTCCTTTGAATCTCGAATTCTTGTGAAATTTCTAATCTTCAATAGAAAATCTAAATTGGTCCCCTTTACTAAGTGTCTGAAAAGCCTATTTATAACTGATTAAAAAAGTCTCTTAGATAGAATAAAACTCAAATAAATAAAAAAACTCTTATGCCTATCCTTGACTAGATTATGAGGTGTCATCCTGCCAGCATTCCCATCAATTTATGTCAATTTGTTCATTTTTGTAGTTTCTCCACTTACATTCTTGCAATTCTAAATTTTCATCAATTAGCAAGGGAATTATAATTTTTTAAACAAAAAAAAGTTATATGTTAAGTTTTAAATATGATATTAAAATTAATACTAATAGGGACTTAATAGCATGCTCATTGAGATTGGTTGTTGCCCTCCAAAGGACTTGCTACTATTTAGCCCCAACATTCCAATTAGCCTTGCTACTAAGTGCCTAGCAGAGCATTGGAAGCTTGTCTTGATACCATGGTGGAGGATCTAACTATTGTGGCTCTACAGTAGTTGAGTGTTGCTCAAACTAAGATTTAGTCTTTTCCCTTTTCTTTTGTTGGATTTACCATGATGAACAAACAATACTTACAGAGTTTAGGAATATAAATTTATTTTCCCATTTAAGTTTTGTGCTTTGTTAGTCTAGCTAACAGTAGATTTCCCTCATGTTCTTCTCCATTTGGTAGAATTTTTATTTTTGTTTTTTCGTTTATGAAAATTTTGTTATTTGTCTTTTCTCTTTTTACATTACTATTAATTTTCTATGCACGTCATTTATATTAAACTTTGCTAATATTTAATAAATTTAACAAATTTAAATATCAAAAAACATTTAAGCAATGCATTGCATGCCCTTTGAAGTTATTAATTAGCCATTGATGAAAAATTACTTTACTAACAAAGTTATTGGCCATTTCTCTTTTGCTTATTACACACATACAAACATCAAAATTAGGTGGATTGAGATGACAATATGCTATAAATCCAACAGTATATATATGTATATATAGTCTGCTAGCTTCTATTATGATAACATAATGTGCAGTCATCGAATGGTCTTTACCTTTTTCTTTTTCTCACACATCCATTTTTTAAGAACATTAGTTATTTAAAATTGAAAGGTATTAGTTTGAATGAAAAAACATATAAAAAATCAGTGAGTTCTTAAGTAGTTCGTAATGTTCCGTGACTTAATATCACACAAGAAATTAGCCATAAGAGGATATTCATAAGTGAAAGAAATCTCCGATTATTAATCCTAAATTGGTCACGTTTTATTCATGAAATAGCTTGAATTGGTATTAGTCTGGATATAGCAAAATCATTTTATTACATCAAATAAATACGTTTGATCTAGTAAGTACCTTATGTTGGAATGATAAATTTTATGACTATTCTCTTATTTATTACATGTATCTACTATTTAGTATGTATTATTTCCACAATGAAATCAATGAGTGTAATTATGTTCAAAATAGATCATTAGAACTTCACATTACATAGATTCCCCATGATATGTGTGGAGTCTATCCCACATCGGATGGAGAAGAGGATCTTGACCAGCTTATAAGCGGCTTGCCCTCCCCTCCCTCATGAGGCGCCTTTTCATAAGAAAAGGACAAAACCCCCCGCTCGGCCCGG
Organism: Jacaranda copaia; assembly: GCA_014898725.1. Classification (NCBI taxonomy): domain Eukaryota; kingdom Viridiplantae; phylum Streptophyta; class Magnoliopsida; order Lamiales; family Bignoniaceae; genus Jacaranda; species Jacaranda copaia. The sequence continues at coordinate 1,873,823 of JACGDI010000193.1, forward strand.
ACGCCCCGTAGCGAATGGTCAACCGAGCGTAGGCGGGACAATACCTCGGGGGGAGGCCGCCATGTGGCGAGGGACCCATGCATCATCATATATATATATATATATATATTATATAAAGACTCATCATCAACTACAAATTGGTAGTAGCGAGAATTAGATATGAGAGTATCAACTTCAAACTTGGCTAAAATAATTTTGTAACTAAAATTATGAATTTTTAGCATTAGCACTAAATTGGCCATAGTTAATATGTTAATTTTTTATAATGTGGAATATATATAAGTCTTATTATTTTTAACTTACCAAATTGAATGGGTAATTGTCACTTTGTACTCTCAAAGCACATTTAGTAGGCATTTTGCATATAAAAATAGTAGAATGCATCCTTAAAATATATTTCTTTAGGCAAATTGCACCCAAGTAGACAACTCAATGTGGAAAGTCAAAGCTTTCATATAAGTCCACAAAAATACAAAACAAATGAAGATGGCAAACAATGGAATGACCAAACTCATGCCATCATTTAACTTATCCAAAAAAAAATTGAAAAAAGTCATGCCATCATTTAATCACTTTTATTTTTCTTTTTTTGTGAACTCAATGTCAAGTCTTTTTCTTATTATAACTAAATTTAAGATCCAATTCATATAGATAAAGGTTCTATATAGTATAAATATTATTCCGTATGAAATGCATCACTTGGTCTCACTAGTCAAATCTAATTTATTTGATTCAGATTTCCTAAAATATATTATATTCTATAATTGGAAATATTAATTAAGTGTCATAATTTAAGCACATAATTCTCCATAATTAATTTATACTAAAAAGATAACCGAAACATGCAATCCGCTAATGCTTAAAGGTACAAAATCATCGTCTTTCTTTTTTCTCCACCTTTATAGGATCATAAGTTCGGGAGTTAAATTTTAATCTTTTTGAGATATGTGCATGTATTTCATAATTTGCATATAGTTTTCTAATTAATATTTTTTTTTTTTGCTTATGAGCTAGTTAATACACAAAAAAGAAAAATAGAACCTTAATTATTTACATTAAAAAATTATATTCTAATACCTACATTAATTTTTCATTTTTGATTATTACTTCCACTTTTTTAATATAATGAGTTTCTTTTAAGCTGTGATTTATTTGCTTTAATCATTTGTTGGTTTGATTTTTTTTGGTAGTGTCTTATGGTTTTTTTCATGATTAGATTAAATATTTATTAATATTTAAATTATAATTAAAAATTAAATAAAATAATCTTTAAATTTGAATTGATGGCAAACTAGCCATAGTTAATACACTATGTTAGTAGTTTATATTGATGCATTATTTTATTTCATTGATGCACATATATAATTGATGCATTCCCTTATTTTACATACAAATACTTACTTGATAAAATACTTACTTGATTATTATATAATTACTCCAAGTAAGTAGTAATTTTATTGATTCAATCATTAATTGAGGCGTGCATCACAATTTTTTTTCTTTTGTTTGTGTGTGAATTTTATTTAAAGGGTTTGGTCCGCCTAGCAAATATAATAGATTATTCTAAATTTTTACTATATAATACTTTATGAATTTTTTTTTATGTAGGAAAAAATAAAAATTTATAGAAAATGGTGCTACTCCAAGTACATTTGGTATGATGATCATGAATCTCATTCATATGAAATATTATTATATATTACTTCGTTCAACTTTTAAATTATTTACAATTAAATTTTTGTTAGTTCGTTTTTTTTTAAATTAGTGTTTTTGTTTAATATTTTTAATATTTATAAAAAATATCAATATCTAAACTATAGTTAATATTAAATTTAATAAAATTTAAAATTTATTGTTCGGTGCAATGCAAGACAAACACTAGTTAGTAATTTAAAATGGTAAAGAAAATACTATTTCTTACCAAAAGATGATTTCAACAAAAGAATTGCAAGTAAAAAAAATTCTTACGATAATCAGGAGGCTGAAGGCCATTCCTCAATTTTTACACCATGGCTCTTATGGTAATCAAAATTTAAGGCTAATTCTCTGATATTTTGAGTTTTAAGATGATGATTGAACGATTATAAAGAGAGTCCTATGTGAATTTGGGGAAGAACAACTCTCTTTGTTCCCTTTTTAGATGAGTCAGTTTTTTGGAAGTAAAGTGAAGTAAATTCTGAAAGTTTAGATGAGAGATTAATCTCAAAAGGTGTTTGGATATTTTTACCCTCGCTTAAATTAGATTATTTTGACAAAAAATTATTTGGGGTGCAACTTGCTAAAAAAAAATATATTTTCAAAGTGTATTATGTTATTTTTATGTTTCTAAAATACAAAGCACCTTTTAAATATATTTATAGGGGGTGCAAAGTGGCAATTACCCCTAATTGAATTGATAAAGTTACTGATTTTTCTATTCGAAAAGAAAGAAAACGAAGAATAGACTCTTCTCACGCGCAACAACACTAAATTAGCGGGGAGGCTGCGGTGGGAGGGGCTAATATTGTCTTTTACCGTGTAGTTGGTGGTGTATGAACGTATCACCATCACCATCTTAATCTTAGTTATATTAATGTGGATGATTAAAGTGGGTTTAGGCTTTTATTTAAATTAATTAAGTCAAAAGCCCAGCAAGTTTTCCAAACATCATTTAGAAAACTACGTATTAGCCTTAATGATTTTGCTTTATCCGGCAACTTGCAATATTTAACAAAAACCATATTTATATAAACATTTGATTAAATCATTAATCAGATAAAACAAGGAGCACAGCCTCACCTACTTTGCCTCCCCACGGAAACCACTCCAATCATTAATAGGACTCGGAAAAGGTAAAAATAAATGTCAATTTTTGTATTTTATTTGCCAATCATTTTTCCTTCTCAACTGTTATTAATTTCCCCCTTTTTGTTCCTTATCTGGGGAATCAATTTTGCTTCTATTATTTTTGTTAGTCGGAAAGGAGAGTTGAGTAAATTGTCGTCGAAGCAAAGCAATATAATGCGCAATCTTATTTAAAATAATATAATTTTTGTTTTTGGTCTATTATTTTTGTTAGTCGAAAGATATTTTCCAATTTACGGCAAAGACTTTGATTATTCAGTTTTGGATGAGACCTAGTTTGATAATTGAAAATTCCTATTTAAAATATATTATAGCTGTCATGATAATATTTATTTATTTATTTATTTATTTATTTATAATGCACACTCTAAACTAGTTTTAATAGTATTTGTTTTGAAAACAGTGAGTTGAGAACAGTTATTCTTTCTTTTAAACAAAGAATTAGCGGTGCGACCTTTCACAAGTCGCAACATTTTCTACATAAACTGATTGGGCAATAATTTTTTTAGAGGTATGGTAGGTCTAAACGGAGAGCATATTGCTACAGTGGTCAAGAAATTCGGACGTCTGTCTGCGTGATGAATTTATTAGAGTACCTAGTTTTAAATTTCCCCATTGTTTAATGAAATAAATACATATTCATAAACTAATTTTGTTTCAAGTTATATCATAATACTAATTTGATCAAGAGAATACTTATCAAGTTTTTCCACTCACGTTCGACTTAACTACATCACTGAATTAAACTCATTCTACTAATAAGATGTATTTTTAATCTAATTAAACTTAGCTCAATAACTTCTTAATATATAACCTTATCATATCCAACTCAATTCAACTTATCTATGAACTTAATCCTTCTCAAGATTAGTTGATCATTTAAATTCAATTAATTGGAATGAATGTGGTGGCATAATTTGAAAAGTCCCGAACATATTTATTTTGTATGCAATTTCAAGAAATTTGGATGGAAAACATGTTCATAGGAAGAAAAAAAAAAAAAAAGGACAAGCATTTCCAACCTCATTTAATTCTATCAACTTACCACTATTTCTAAAAGTTTGCATCTCATTTGAGCAATAAGGTAATTTTTCTCCCAAATGTTTCAGAATGATTAAGTCCAAATATATTTTAATTTTCTTTTACTTATTTTAATCATTTTTACCGCTTCAATGAATCAATATGTGAATACACAAATAATCATTCTTTTCAACTCAACTAATTCATATATTGAAGCAAGCCAAAAGTTTGACTTGAATGTTCGATTTTTTGCAAAAAATTTGAGGGCATTTTATTCTTGATTATTTAATAAAACCAAACAATTCTTTGGATTATAACAATAAATATTTGTGGAATGCATTAATTGTAACACCCCTAACTTGAGGTGGATGCTTCCAGCTAAGGTGCTGCTATTCTAATAAACACCATCCACAACGTATATATGAAAGACTATACATATAATGAAGGAAAAGTTCTTCACGCACATTGATTGCAAACAATTCATACTTGTACAATACTATTACATACGAAATGATGTTACCAAAGCATACCATTACATAAAAGTCTCGGCGATTCTACATTGTCTGGTTACATTAGACAAAATTATATACAACATATACGACTGGTCTAGTCCCACAAAGCTCTTACGTCCTTATCTGGGGAAAAGAACATAATGAACAGTACATACCATAAGTCCGAATGACTTAGTGAGCTGTAAGTGCATGAACAACACAATTATTTACTGAGGCAATAAAATTTGAAAGAGTGATTCAACGGATCTATAATAAATTGCAAGCAGTACATATCAAAATTGTTCTAGTGGACATACCACCTAAGAATACAGAATAAGCATGGCTACAATCCTCAGAACCAACTGAGAATAGCAACAGTTATGACAGGCAACTCAATTTAAAGTGCAAGTAAGAAAAATAAAATGACAAGATGCGTTAATCGATAGAGATTAAATCAGTAGTATCTTTGTAAAACGTGTTGTGGGTAATTCTCATATCTTATCACTCCACTTTCACAAACATAGAAACCCTTATTCCTCTAGTCCTAAGTGATCGATTTGGATAATATAGTATAACCAGTGAGCATGCCTAGCTACATGCCTCATCCCCCTTATAGCTAGCTATCTCTTGCTGATTATGGAGCCAGATGTAATCAATGGGGTATTGATAGGGGATCGGTTGTCATCGGTTTGTTCTACCCGGTCTATCCCAAACCAATCCTAGGGCCCACCCCCAAGGGTATCAGTAATCAGTATAGTATCAATGACCAATAATCAATGCCCAACAACATTTTAGATAATGCGTTATTATGCCATGATAGCCGAAATTTGGATGCTCAAACAGTCTTGACCTGTTTTTGTGAAACAGTCATGGCTATGACGAATAATAATGTCTAATAGCATCTCAGAGAACACATGAGGTCACTATGTTACTTGTCCTGCAAACAAGTCCGTCACCAGACTGGTTTTCAAGACAAGATGGCAATATTTCAAAGTCATTTTACAATCACCAATTTCAGTTGAAGTGCTATAAATTATTATCAACAAGTTCTCAACGAGAAAGGGACGATGTGGAGTATTGTTTTCATAAATATTTTATTTTCTCAAAACTTGTGTACACACCCAGAACTCAATGATTTTAGATAGGAAAGAATCTCAAGTAAGTATAGTTTAACAACCACCAAAGAAGAGACAAAGTGTTGTATTGAGAATATTGCAAAAAGCAAGGATCAATGAGTATTATAAACAACAACAACAACAACAACAACAACAACAACAACAACAAATGGTTTCAATACAAATAGGATTCGATAAGAGGGACATAATAGCAATTATGTATGTTCTTTCCCTAGTAATAAAAGCTAACATAAACTCACCTGATAGATCTCATCAAATGATACCTTCTTGATTATCCATAGTATCTGTGTCCTCTTTACCTAATTCATTAGACATGGAATCAAAATCTAATTCTAACAATATCACATTGCTATTCAAATCATAAAATACTTTTGGCATTAATACGATTAACCACCTATCTTTAACAATTGAATTCCTATAGTTTGCATTTCAACCTTAAATCTCCCAATAATGCCTATTTAATCCAATTCGGCTTCTTAGGTTCAACTCAATCAAAACTAATGTCTAAGTTCACAATCGAATGTTTAGTAACCTATAATCACTCACATTATTTGGGTCAAAGTTCACTCCTAGGTTCAAGTCAAATTGAATTTAAAATTTAATTAATTTAATGCAATTTAAATCGATAAAAAATTGAAATTTACCTAATTAGACCAAATCTAGTCCAATTCAAAGTCTAATTCTCATCTAGACGCATTCAGAACAAAGAGCCAAAGATTTTGTGTTTTGACTGCTGGAGCGCCATTGTTGACTACCATCGAAGCTCAACTGACCACGATTAGAAGATGCGTCATGCTGAGCCTAACCGAACCCCCAAGTCAATTTTCCCTTTCACCGCCACCTTGCCGGTGAATTTGGCTAAGAACAATAGCTGCACCCTTGCCTACCATTGCGACTTTTTCCTCTAAATTCTCCCTCGTCCAACCACCAATCCTCACCCTGAGGGTACTAAAATGCTCCCCACAATGAATCCTACACAACTTAGCTATAAGTGTCGAGCTTTAACGCGTATCTTAGCTAACCCATTTCCACCTGCCATCTTTCTCCACTAGTTAATTTTTCTTCCCCATTTTTCGATCATTTTTGGTGAAACTTGACATGGTTAAGGTCCTAGTGAGGTAAGGAACTAGATGGTGGTTTTAATTTTCAGTTTTGGGCTACATCGAAGCTAAATCGTGGGTTGGATGGAAAGGGTATGAGTGTGAGAATTTGACGAACTTTTGGCCTTATGTATAAATATAAAAGCACTTTTACCTATTTGCACTGGCCACCCAAATTTTTTCCTTGCTTACATTCCTCCCCAAACCTTTTAACCACCTTGCAAATAAGCCCTAACCTCTCAATTCAGCCCTTAGATTTTCATTCTTCATATTTTAACCCCCAAAACTTTTAAATTTTTGACAATTAAGTCCAACTAAATTAAATTTCAGTCCTCCTAGTTTCCATAACCTTACTAAAACCCTTCTAACGTAAATTTTATTTATGTAAGGCCTAATTACAAATATCACGTTATTCTACTCTCCTAATTATTCTAATTAATTTATTTCTCAACCTTCACTATATTTGAAAATTTTAATTTCTACCAATTTTCATCATCATTTTTTTCTAATAAATATAATTCGGGGTCTTACAACTCCTTCCCCTTAAGAGAATCTAGTCCCCAAATTCGTACCTGGATACTAGAAGAGTTTCAGATAGTGTTGTCACATAAAATCCTCTTGTTCTCAGGTTGTTTCTATGACATTCTGATTCTTCCACAATACCTTTACTTGGGATATTCTTCAATTTCTGAGTTCCTGAAACTTCTGATCCAAAATAGCAACAGGTCATTTTTCATACAAGAGGTCACTTTGCAGTGGAATATTATCAAGGGATATGTATGGGAAGGATCGAGGTAATATTTCTTGAGTTGTGAAACATGGAATACATGATGTATTCCAGTGACATTGAGTGGTAGCATCAGTCTATAAGCTACTGGTCCAATTCTCCCATAGTTCTTGAAAGGCCCGATTTATCTTAGGTTGAGCTTTCTTTCTTCCCGATTTGCTTAATACCCCTTCGAGGAGATACTTTCAGAAATGCTTCATCCCCTATATCAAATTCCAAATCCTTTCTTTGTCTATCAATATAACTCTTTTGACAGTCTTGTGCAGCTTTCATTCATTACTTTATTATTTGGACCTTATCAATGCTTCTTAGATGAGCTCTTGTGGTATGCATGTTGGGGATTTATTATCGAAAGTTTTTAGTTCATTAAGGTCCCAATATAGAGATAAGTGACACCTTCAGCCATAAAGAGCTTCATAGGGTGCCATTTGTATAGTGGCTTGATAACTGTTATTGTAAGCACACTTTATTAATGGAAGATGTCTATCCCAGTTTCCCTTGAAATCCAAGGTACACGCTTGAAGCATATCTTCTAGAATTCTAATAACTCATTTAGATTGATCATCAATCTGCGGATGTGCAGCAATACTGAAATGTAATTCTATCCCTAGATGCTCCTGTAGACTCTTCCACAATTGTGAGGTAAACTTGGGATCTCGATCGGATACAATACTGCTTAGGATTCCATGTAACCAAATGATTTCCTTGACGTAAAGATTTGCCAGGTTTTCTACTTGATAATAAGATTTCACTGGTAGAAAGTGAGCATACTTAGTTAGCCTATCCACTATCACCCATATGTTGTTATATCCACCTCGAACGATAGGCAGATCAGTCACAAAATCTATGGTGATATGCTTCTATTTCCAATCAAGTATAGAAAGTGATTGTAGCACTCTTAATGGTCGTTAATGTTCAGCTTTAACTAGCTGGCATGTCATGCATCTTTGCACATACTCAGCGATATCCTTTTTCATTCCATTCCACAAAAAGTATTTCTTTAGATCATGATACATTTTGGTACCGCTAGGATGCATTGTACACTTGGCTTGGTGTGCTTCCTCTAGGAGTTTTGGTTTCAATCTTTTAGGTATACATAGGCATTGATGAAAATATAAAACATTGTGGTCATCAACCTTAAACTCGAACTCCTTAAGGTTAGAGATAGCTTTCTTTTGCATTATAATCTCTTCCTCCTCTGCTTGGACTCTCCATAGTTCGTCATATAACTCAGGACAAATACTAAGTTCTGCTAGCTATACATGGTTGCTCATCTTTGCAATAGATCGCTTAACTTGACCTTCTCATGTTCTCTTTCCTTACACATGAGATAACTTGCCCTTATAACTCAATGCGTCTGCCACTACATTAGCTTTGCTTGGATGAGAGGTTATGGTACAATTATAGTCCTTAAGAAATTCCAACCATTGACATTGCCACATATTTGAGTCATTTTGAGAGTGTAGATATTTCAAATTCTTATGATCGGCATAAACCTTAAAACTTGCAAGATACAAGGAATGCATCCATTTAGCCAGATCAAAAATCACTATTGCTAGCTCTAAATCATGGGTAGGACAATTCTGTTCATGTATCTTAAGCTTTCTTGAAGCATACGCAATCACACGTCCTTTTTGCATTAATACCTATCTGAGTCCTTCCCTGGATGCATCAATGTGAACTGCAAATCCTTCTAGTCCTTCGGGAAGAACCAAAATTAGAGTTGAGGTTAGTCGACTTTTTAACTTTTGGAAACTCTATTCATAGCTTTTGTTCCACTCAAACCATTGATCTTTTTGAGTAAGTTTAGTCAGTGGAGTTGCTAGTTTGGAGAAATCTTGTACAAATCTTGGGTAATATCCCTCGAGTCCTAAGAAGCTTCTCACTTCAGTCATATTCTTCGGCTACTTCCAGTTGACTATTACTCAACCTTTGTAGGATCAACTTCTGTCCTGTTTTTAGATATAATATGCCCCAAGAAGATTACTCATTCTAACTAGAACTCATATTTGCATAACTTGGCGTATAGTTGATATTTCTAAAGGGTCTCTAAGACTAAACAGAGGTGAAGGGCATGCTCTTCCTCCATCTTAGAATATACTAAGATGTCATCAATGAAGATCACTACGAATTGATTTAGGTATGGGCAAAAAACTCGATACATCATGTCCATAAATATTGTCAGGGCATTAGTCAATCCAAATGGCATGACTACAAACTTATAGTAACCATATCTAGAATTAAATGCCGTCTTTGGAGTGTATTCCTCTCAAATCCTTAATTGGTAATAACCTTGTCTCAAATCTAACTTTGAAAAAACTGCATATCTCTATAGCAAGTCAAATAGTTCTTCTTATAGGGCAAAGGATACTTGTTTTTTATGGTGATCCTATTTAGCCTTTGATATTCGACATACATTCTTAATGAAAAGCACTGGTGCTCCCCAAGGAGAGATATTAGGTTGGATAAATTTCTTTTCCACCAGCTCTTGCAATTATTTCTTCAATTCTTTTAATTTTGTTGGTGCCGTTCAATATAGGGTTTTTAAGTATGGTTTCACTTCAAAAAGCGTATGAATGACAAACTTTATCTCCTAATCAAGAGGTAGAGACTATAATTCTTCTGGAAATACATCAAGAAACTCATTTACTATCATCACTTTCTTTAACTTTGCGTGGTCTCAAGGTTTATTTATAAGACAGGCTAGCAATCCATGACCTCATTCTCTTAAAATTTGTTTTGCTTCCATTACTAATATAAATAGTAAGTTGAAGTAGGATCTTCAGACTGACATGTTGGAATAAGCACTGCTTTCCCAAGCTTAATCTACTTACTGTGGCAATTTACTTACGCTTGGTAATGATACAACCAATCTATCCCCAAAATCAAATCATAATTTTGGATTGGCATTTCAACTAAATCAGCTAGATATTCCCTATTCTCAATTTTTATTGGGCAAGCTCTATACACAATGTTAATTATTATTCCTACACATATAGGTGTGTGTACTTCTAACCGATATGGCATGTGTTTAGATGTAATCTCAATTTAAATGTGAAGTATGTAGATATGAAAGAATGAATAGCAATCGGGTCATAGAGAGTCTTACCAACAATATCATAAATAGAAACTACATCTTCTACTACATTACTGAGGTTGGTCTCGTCTTCACTAATAAGAACATATGCTCGAGCTCGGACCTTAGGTTTGGTGTTGGAGCCCACAACCTATTTGCCTTTACTTTCTCCAGCTTGAGGAGATACGTTGTGGGAGTGAGGGCAGTCCCTAACCATATGCTGATCACTATCTCAACGTATGCACTTTCCTTATTTTCTCCAGTAATCTGACTCCTAATGACCTGGAATCCCACAAAATTTGCAGTTTTCTTTAAATTTACTTGGATGAGGGTTTGATGGGTTGCAGGCAGGATAGAAGAGAGGTCTCTACATTCTAACTTAGCTTTTATTCTATTTTCCTTCAACATTATCTCTGCTAGTACTAGACGTTTGAAATCCCAAAGCTTTTCCCCATCTAAATCTCTCAATCTTATGCATTTCTCTAAACTTGGACCCTACTAGCAGGGCTATATCTACTGCTTTATCATAATTCAGTAGATTGCAAGTAACAAGTGCTCATCGGAGTTCGAGTCGAAGTCCTTCAATGAACTTCTTGATTCTTTGTTCCTCATCATTAAATACATGAGGAGCATATTAGATTAGCTTGTTAAACTTCACCTCGTACTATCCCACAGACATCTGCCCTTGAATTAAATCCATAAACTCTAGCTCCTAAGTGTTCTTGATCGTATGCAGCACAAATTTGTTCATGAATTCTCGAGTGAAATTTTCCCATGTCCATGGGGTTTTTTCTCTTTCCTAGCATCATTCCACTATCCTTCACCATTGATAAGTCATTTCCTCCAATAGAAAATTGGTGTACCTAATCTTTTGTTCTTTAGAGTAATGAAGTGCTCGATAAATTTTCTTAATACTTGCAATCTATGCCTTTACTTTTAGGTTATTTGGTTCGCCTATAAATTTAGAAGGGTGAAAACGAAGGAATCATTCTAATGCCTAGTCTTCCATATGCTCTTCGTTGCCTTTATTTTGAGAATGTTGACCTTGTTGTTGATAAAGTTGCACAAGTTGTTACCGTACGACCTGTAGTTGTTCTGCTGGATGTCCTTGATTAGAAAGATTAACATTTAAGTTCTAATTCACCTCTTCTTTGGGTCGGGGGAGCTCCTGATCTGATGCATTCTTTCCTTGATTGCTTCAACTACTTGTTCTGCTACTTAGAGGGTCATCCTATGCACCTCGCAGATGCCTGAGGGCGTGCTTGTGACTCTTTATGTGATGCTATCTAGAAATTCAGATCCTCTTTGGGGTCATGGAGTATTACCTGCTCTTTAAATTTGTAGGACAATTAAGAAAATCTTATTATACGTATGTTTTACAAAATAACATTATCGAAAAGAAAGCACATTTAAGACATTAGATTCAAAAGGAAATTTCATTAATTACCAAGTTAGCTTTCACAGAGTTATATACATCCAAATTCACAAGCAAAATTGGCTAAGTTAACTATTCACCTAGTCCTAATGCACAAAATTGACTAGGCCTAAGGCGATGGCTAGTTTACCATGCTACCGACTAGTGTTCACAGAACGGTTATTATAATTGCACTAAGATACACATATTTACATATATATAAATCTCCTCTCTTAATCCTAGCATTAGCGATGGTGGAATGAGCATCCTCCTGATCTTGATCTATATCCATTTCCACTTTTTCTTCCTCCTCTTCTTTATTCTCTTCCCATCCTTGTTGCTGTTGCTACTCCTCCTCCTCATTCTCTTTCAGGGGCTTTTCTACTGTGTCTTCCTCATTACCCCTTTCCTCTTGCGCTTCCTGTATTCTTTTTAGGGTAACTGTTCTCACCTCTTGGGAGGGTTAGGGCCTCCAAGTTCCCATTCCCAAATCTCCTGGGATCTCCATTAGTTCATAATCGTACTCATAAGGCTCCTCATAATATCCCTAACTTGTTCCACTATTCTACGATGCATCTGTTCAAGGTGTCCCTATGAGCTCTCTACGTAGCTCTTCATCTATTGTAATTTTTTCAACTTACTTTCCACTATAGTAATCTTCCTTGACTCCCTTTCCCCCATAAGCTAGTCAATTTCATTATCACTGGCAGCTAACATTCTTTCTTTTCGAAAAAGCTCCAAGTTTTTCTGCTCTATATCTCATAATAAGTTATATATGTGATCCTCCTGGCTTTTGCATAGCTCAAGGAGCTTCAATTCCCTTTTACCAAGCTCCTCATCTTTCTCCTCTTTCTTTTCATCTTCTGCAGGCTCCTTGCCTTTTCTGGTATCCCTACCCATCCTACGTATATACAATTTTCAATTTATCAGCACTGTTTCAAATAAATATCATGTCCTTGTTATGCCTACTAACATTTTCAAACATAAATACAACAAAACACATAATTCAACCTAGCAAATATTCACTAATACATAAAGTCCAAAAGGTTTTCATAACCCAACAAGTTTCTAACGTCGAGCCAAACTCTCACTAACCTTACCAATTTTCTAGTTCCAACATTAACCCAGGTCCTCGTAAACCTAAAATCTGATACTATCTGTAACGCCCTTAACCCGAGGTGGGTGCCTTCAACCAAGGTGCTACTATTCTAATAAACACCATGCACAACGTATAAATGAAAGGCAATATATTTACGAAAGGAAAAGTTCTTTGTGCACATTAATTGCTAGCAATTCATACTTGTACAGCAATATAACATACAAAACGATGTTACCAAAGCATATCATTACATAAAAGTCTCGGCAGTTCTGCACTATCTGGTTACATTAGACAAAATTTTACACAATAGATATGACTAGTCTAGTCCCACAAAGCTCTTACGCCTTTATCTTGGGAAAAGAATAGAATAAACAGTACAAACCATAAGTTTGAATGACTTAGTAAGCTATAAGTGCATGAATAACACAATTATTTAGTATGGTAATAAAATTTGAAAGAGTGATTCAATGGATCCATAATAAATTGCAGGCAATACATATCAAAATTGTTCTAGCAAGCATACCACCTGAGAATATAGAATAAGCATGGCTACAATCTTCAGAACTAGTTGAGAATAGCAATAGTTATGGTAGGCAACTCAATATAAAGTGCAAGTATGGAAAATAAAATGACAAGATGTGTTAATCGATAGAGATTAAATCAGTAGTATCTTTGTAAAACATGTTGTGGTTAATTCTCCTACCTTGTCACTCTACTTTCACAAACATAGAAACCTTTATTCCTTCAGCCCGAGTGATTGGCTCGGATAATATACTAAAACCAGTACACATGGCTAGCTACATACCTCATTCCCCTTATAGCCAATTACCTTTAGCTGACTATGGTGCCAGATGTAATTAGTGGGGTATTGATAGGGGATCAATTGCCGTTGGTCCATTCTGCCCAGTCCGTTCCAAGACAATCCTAAGGCCCACCCCCAAGGGTATCATTAATCAGTATAGTATCAATGACCAGTAATTAATGCCCAACAACATTTTAGATAATTCGTCACTATGCCATGACAGTCAAAATTTGGATGCTCAAACAGTCTCGACCCATTTATATGAAACCGTCATGGCTATGTCAGATAATAGTATCTAATAGCACCTCAGAGAACACATGAGGTCACCATGTTACCTATCTTGCAAACAAGTCTGTCACCAGATTGGTTTTCAAGGCAAGATAGTAATATTTCAAAGTCATTTTCAGCTTCCTCAACACAATTATCAATTTTAGTTGAAGTGTTATAAATTAATATAAACAAAGTTCTCAATGAGAAATGGATGATGTGGTGTATTCTTTTCATAAATATTTTATTTTCTCAAAACTCGTGTACCACCCAGAACTTAATGATTTTATATGGGAAAGAATCTCAAGTAAGTATAGTTTAAAAACCACTAAGGAAGAGATAAAGTGTTGTATTGAGAATATCACAGAAATCAAGGATCGATGAGTATTATAAAACAACAACAGTGGCAAATGGTTTCAATACAAACAGGATCAAATAAGAGGGACAAAATAACAGCTATGTATGTTCTTTCCCCAGCAATAAAAGCTAACATAAGCTCACCTGATAAATCTCATCAAACGACATATTCTTGATTATCCATAGTATTCACGTCCTCTTCACCTAATTCATTACACATGGAATCAAAATCTAATTCTGACAGTATTACGTTGCTATTTAAATCATAAAATGCTTCTAGCATTAATACGATTAACCATCTATCTTTCACAATGGAATTCCTATAGTTTGCATTTCAACCTTAAATCTCCCAATAACACCGATTTAATTCAATTCGGCTTCTTAGGTTCAACTCAATCAAAACTAATGTTTAAGTACGCAATTGAATGTCTAGTAACTCATAATCACTCACATTATCGGGTGAAGGTTTACTCCCTAGTCCAAGTCAAATTGAATTTAAATTTAATTAATTTAATGCAATTTAAATCGATAGAAATTTGAAATTTACTCAATTGGACCAAATCTAGTCCAATTCGAAGTCTAATTCTTGTCTAGATGCATTCAAAACAACAAGTTGGAGATTCTGTGTTTTGACCACCAAAGCACTGCCGTTAGCCGCTATCGGAGCTCGATTGACCACTATTAGAAGATGCGTCTTGCTGAGCCTGACAGAACCCCCAAGTCAATTTTCCTGTTTGCCGCCGCTTCGCCTGTGAATTTGGTCGAGGATAGTAGCTGCACTGCCGCTCACTGCCACAACTTTTTTCTGCAAGTTCTCCCTCGTCTGACCACCAATCCTCACCTTGAAGTTACCAAAACGCTCCTCATAACGAATCGTACACAACCCTACTAAAAGTGTTGAGCTTTAATCATTGTCTTAGCTAACCTATTCCTACCAGCCTTTTTTCTCCACTAGCTAATTTTTGTTCCCCTTTTTTTAATCATTTTAGGTGAAACTTGATATGGTTGAGATCCTGGTGAGGTAAGGAACAAGATGGTGGGTTTAATTTTCAATTTCGGGCTACGTCATAGCTAAACTACGGGTTGGAGGGAAAGGGTGCGAGTGTGAGAATTTGATGAACTTGTGGCCTTAGGTATAAATATAAAAGCACTTTTGCCTATTTGCACTGGCCACTTAGATTTTTCCACTGCTTACATTCCTTCCCCAAACCTTTTAACCACCTTACAAATAAGCCCTAGCCACTCAATTCAACCTCTAGATTTTCGTTCATTATATTTTAACCCTTAAAACTTTTAAATTTTTGACAATTAAGTCCAACTAAATTAAATTTCAGCCCTCCTAGTTTCCATAACCTTACTAAAACCCTTCTAACTTAAATTTTATTTATTTAAGGCCTAATTATAAATATCACATTATTCAACTCTCGTAATTATTCTAATTAATTTAATCCTCAACCTTCACTACATTTGAAAATTTTAATTTCTACCAATTTTCATCATCGCTTTTTTTTTCCTAATAAATATAATTCAAGGTATTACATTAATCCCGTTGGATATAAACATATATTAAATGAATTGGATAATATGTTTTTATATTTATATTCGTTTAACTTTTTGAATATTCAAATACGAATTTGATGGATATTAGAAATGATATCCGAATTCATATTTATCGGATATTAATCGAATTCGGATATATCCATATTATATTATAATTATTCAGATGCATTCATATTTTATTAAATTTATTCATATTCAAATTATTTTTTTATATTCATATTCGATGATAATGATTTAGATATTTCTTTACGAATATTCAAACACGTGAATCTATGCACATATAATAAATACATATTTTAATTAATAGAAGGAATTATATAATTTCATTGAAAAGAAAGTTATCAAACAAATAGCATAATTTCTAATTAATAATTAGCTTTATAATTGATTATTAGTCCTTATTAATAGTAATAATAGAATTTTAGTATATTAATTATAAAATCAACCAACAATAATTATGTTGGTTAACTTTATTCTTTAATTCTTTTCTCTATAGTACATTAGTTTTTTAAATTTATTCTTTTTTATTTTCAAGTCTTCAATTATAATTTATATGTATACATATTGGAATATGAGATTTTTATTCAAAAATATAAATAATATATTATTTAATAAATATATATTTGGAGCGAATATTAAATAGATTAGATACGCATTTATTATATCAGTATTTATTTATAATAGAATCTCTATTAATTGAATGAAGATAATATTTATTTTAAATAAATATAGATAAAATTTGTATAAATAAATATGAATATAAATAATAAATAAATTTTTAAATATTCGTTTACAGTTTTATGGTTGGTTTATAATTTTAGTCGTGGTATTGTTAGGAAATTAAGGGAGAAAAGAAAAGAAAAGAAAAGAGCGGAAAGGCAAGAAAAAGACAAGAGAATTGGGCTTGAGTGGATAGTGGAACAGAAGAACAATTCCCCATTGTTTATCCAAGATTACCTCCCCATGACCCATCAGCAAGTAGCAGTACAAGTATTACTATTAGATTCCACCAATTTTTCTAAATGGAACTGGAATCACCATTTCACCGTCATCCGCAACTTTCTCTCTCCTCCACACAAGTGCAGCTAGAGAGAGAAAAACAACGGAGGCGAAAACGAACGAACAACAAACCCATTTTCCGCCAGATGAAAATGCCCTCAGAACCTGAAGAAGAAACTAGCGGTCAACCAGCTCAGCCACCTGCTGCCGCGGAGGGTCTCATGGATTTGGATCTCGATCTCGATGGTTCTTGGCCGTTGGATCAGATTTTTGCGGCGGCGGCGGCGGCGGCCTCGAACCCTACGTCGCCCTTTCTGCTATCCAACTCGGAGCAGCCTTGTTCGCCACTTTGGGCTTTCTCCGGTGATAACAACAACGGAAATTTCGTCGCCGGCGCTGGTTTCCGGTTATCTGACTCTTCCAGAATACTTTCTTGTATGGATTTTGCTCCCCCAACTTTGTTCTTGATGTTCTATATTGGATAAATTTCTAAGTTTCACTCCGCTAAGGATTTGAAGACTTTTGGCGTGTTTCCATGTTCTTCATTATGTCTGGGGTTTTATGAATTTGAAAGTTTGGTTCTTACTTTAGCTTTTACTAATTTTCAGAGTTTTTCATGTTTTTAATTTGTGTAGTTGATTCAGTGTTATACATCAGTGGAAAACCCAATCATGTTTAAGATTTTGACTTCTTGTGAGTATCTTTTGTGGTTTATTTGGTTTAAATCACAGCTTTATGAACGGAAAAAGAAGAGATATCTTTTTTTGTCTCGACCTTGCTTTCTAGCTAGGATGAGAAAATTTTAGTCTGATTTATTGAAAGATGGCTTATTTGAGCTTGCACATAAATTTTTCATTAGAGCTGCTAATCAACTTGTTCCCTTATATTGGGAGATGGATAGTCAAAAGCTGATGCCGAAGATTTTCACAAATTTCACATATCACAATTTAGCGACATTTCTGAAAATTGGAAGTGACTGTTTTATCTGTCTGTTGTGTCCATTGCTGGTTGTTGGTTTATTGTTTTGCTGTGCTTCAAAAGTATATTTCAGTTAGAGAGTAGTTTTCTTGAAGTACCATGTCCATTTTTTTGTAGATTTTTTAGTTGATTTTTGTATCCAATGAACAATTTTGTATATGTGGGTGACTTTGGTATTTTTGGACAGATGCTGGCCATCCTGATATGGGAACTGAAAGTGTGTATGGTAATGATGACAAAAAGAAGCTGCCTTCTCCATTTATGGGATTGATGCCTATCGACAATCCAGATGTGTCTTGTATGATAAAAGAAAGAATGACTCAGGCTCTTCGATACTTCAAAGATTTGACTGAACAGCATGTCTTGGCTCAGGTTTGGGCACCTGTGAAAAATGGTGGCCGCTACATCCTCACAACTTCAGGGCAACCCTTTGTTCTTGATCCCAACAGTAATGGGCTCCATCAGTACAGGTTGATATCTCTGATGTATATGTTTTCTGTGGATGGAGACACTGATGGAGACCTTGGACTTCCTGGACGTGTGTTTTGGCAAAAGTTACCAGAATGGACACCAAATGTGCAGTACTACTCCAGCAAAGAGTTTCCACGTCTGAACCATGCTTTGCATTACAATGTTCGAGGAACTTTAGCTTTGCCTGTATTTGAGCCTTCTGGGCAGTCTTGTGTTGGTGTGCTTGAGCTGATAATGACCTCCCAGAAGATCAACTACGCACCTGAGGTTGATAAAGTCTGCAAGGCGCTTGAGGTTAGTCCATGCTCTGTACCTAAGTAGTACTCTTTAAATCTCCGCTCATAAACGACGACGTCGTTGTTGTCATCATCATCTGCATCTTTGATGTTTTGTCTTCACCACTGAGCTTTCATGGTATTTTGATTGATATACTTTTGTGGTTGCTTGTTTATCTACTTATCTATATTATTATTATTATTATTATTATTATTATTATTATTATTATCTTTCTTGCAAGAATATTTGCCACCAATGTTCATCATTTTACAATGAATGATGCATGTGTTGTCTGTCTGTAATTATGGTAGTGGAACATCAATACTGAGCATACCTATAATACAACCTACTTAATTCTTGTGCATGAAACTTAAGATGATTCCTGTAGCCTTCTGGCCCCAGCGTGATTTCCCTATCTTCACCACAAGTTCACTATAAGTAGCTGATGCTTTTGTAGCCACTAGGAATCCATTATTCTGATTCTGTTGGTTGGGAGTGATTAAGAGTTTCTTTTAGGTTGACAATTGATGTATTATTAACAAGCTGCGGGATATTTATTTACGAATAATCACTCAGTCTATTCCTGAGGAGACTTGTGAAGAACTGATCTACAGCTTCTCAAATATGATCCTCTGGGTCCTTTTCCGTGTGTGTTTCTGATGAGTGCTAGCCTGTAATTCACTTACTGTTTTAAGCTGGTGTGGATTGTAGCTAATTTATGCTCATTTGAGATAACAAATGACAATCTTTGCTTTTAACTCTTTAAGAAGTTCTTAGCTCAACTTGGATTGATTGTTTTATGCATGTTAAGAGTTCTTAAAGTTTACACTGCTGAAATGGTTATAGAAGTTATGCTACTGTATGCATTGTTTGTCAACCACTCTTATGTTTCCAGCTAGTTTGCTTGATCAATTTGTTTTTACTTTTGAGGTTTCCTTCATAACCTAAATTTAGTTGTTTTGCAGGCAGTGAATTTGAAAAGTTCAGAGATATTGGATCATCAAAGTACTCAGGTAAAGTGCGACTGTTGATTTGAAGACTATTTGAATGACAAGTAATTTCTTTGTCTAACTACATCTATTACATGGTATTCTTATGTAGCAGATATGCAATGAAGGTCGCCAAAATGCATTGGCTGAAATCTTGGAGATAATTACGGTGGTATGTGAAACTCACACATTACCTCTAGCTCAGACTTGGGTTCCATGCAGACATGGCAGCGTCCTAGCAAATGGTGGCGGGTTTAAGAAAACTTGCAGCAGCTTTGACGGGAGCTGCATGGGACAGGTTTGCATGTCAACAACTGATGTAGCATTTTATGTCGTGGATGCTCGCATTTGGGGTTTCCATGAGGCTTGTGCTGAGCATCACTTGCAAAAGGGCCAGGGTGTTGCTGGGAGGGCATTTGCATCACACAATGCATGCTTCTGTCAAGATATCACAGAATTTTGCAAGATTGATTACCCATTGGTACATTATGCGCGTATGTTTGGGTTGAGAAGTAGTTTTGCGATTTGTCTGCAGAGCAATCATACTGGAAATGACGACTATGTTCTAGAATTCTTTCTGCCCCCTAGCATTAGAAGCTATGAAGACCAGCAGACCTTGTTGGACTCCCTTTTAGTGACAATGAAGCAGCATTTTGGGAGCCTGAGGGTTGCTTCAGGGAAAGACCTTGACCATGAGTGGAGGTCCTTCGAGATTATCAAGGCATCCATGGATGAGAAACTTAATTTGAGGCATGATTTTGCAGCTGCATCTCCACCTAGGCCTGCTTCTGTACCAAATGGGGAAACCAGGCATCTTGATGCTTCTGAAGGACAGGTGGTGATGGGTGAATTTAATGCTACAAATGTTAAAGGAAAAACTGGTAGTCACACTGAAGTTCACAATGCTGCATCTGTTGCTGAAGCAAAAGATATAGGCAAGAAATCTGAGAGAAAGCGTGGGAAGGCGGAGAAAACAATTAGCTTGGAGGTTCTGCAGCAATATTTTGCTGGTAGTCTTAAGGATGCTGCAAAGAGTCTTGGTGGTATGCATATACTCTCAGTACCTGTTTCTTGTTATGATTGCTGACTCAGGGTCTATATATTTTTTTAGTGGTTGAAATCTAACCAAACTTCCTCTTAAATATTTTTGCCTTAACAGTTTGCCCTACTACAATGAAACGTATTTGTAGGCAGCATGGAATCTCTCGCTGGCCCTCCCGCAAGATAAATAAGGTTAATCGTTCGCTTTCGAAGCTAAAGCGTGTGATTGAATCTGTACAAGGTGGTGAAGGAACATTCAGCTTGACTTCTTTGGCTGCAAGTTCTATTCCTGCTGCGGTCGGTTCAATTTCTTGGACCGCAGCCAATTTGAATGGAATGAACCAGCAAAACTCACATGGTTGTGGGCCATCTGAATTTCAGGAAGACAAGAAAGAGGTTGCTATTACTAATGCCCCTGGAGCTGATGAACAGGCAGAGGCCTCAAATGATATTCTAGGAGGTAGGGATGGAGGAACTGCGAAACTGACTCCTCATGGAGCAAGATCTTTGCCAGGTGAAGTTTCAAACCGATCCAGAACTGGGAGTGGCTCAAGAGAAGAGAGCATAGGGACCCCTACTTCCCAAGGTTCATGTCAAGGTAGCCCATCCCTTAGAAATGAAACTCCCCCTCGACATGATCAAGTTGTTTCGCCTATCGATGACTGGCGCATGAAAGTGGGAGCCTCACACGTACAGGTGTGTCAACATACGAGAGAAATTAATTTATCTGCCGCATTCTCAATCCCAAATAATTTTATAACAGCACCGGAGGAGCCATTTGGAGGAATGCTAGTTGAGGATGCGGGAAGTTCACATGATCTGAGAAACTTGTGTCCAGCTGGTGAAGCTCTGTTCGATGAGCATGTGACTGAGTACAGTTGGACAAAACAACCTTGTCCTGATGCCATGCCTAAAGATTGCGTGGCTACTCCAGCTGATGACGCGACACATTTTGCTGCCAGGCCAGAAGTTAAAACCATAACTATAAAAGCCACATATAGAGAAGACATCATCAGGTTTCGACTTCCCATGGATTCTGGTATTGTCAAGTTAAAAGAAGAAGTGGCCAAGCGGCTCAAGTTAGAGCTGGGAACTTTTGATATTAAATATCTTGATGATGATCATGAGTGGGTCTTAATAGCTTGTGATGCAGACTTGCAGGAATGCATTGATATATCAAGATCATCTGGTAGCAATATAATAAGGCTGTTGGTTCATGACATTATGGCTAATCTTGGGAGCTCTTGTGAGAGCTCTGGTGAATGAGAACAAGATTTAGAGGTACACGGGTAAGCTGATAAAGAATTCTTGTTATGCTAGGATGGTTCAAGTGCAACTGTAAATTTTGTTTATTTGGGCACCTTCTAAAATATCTTCAGAAAGTCTTTTGTAGTATAACTTATTTTGAGAGCTTTGGAATATTTTTCAAAAAATATTTCTTCTCATTTTTCTGTGAATATTTAAGTCACAGCTTTTTAGGTATTTCTAAGATTGTACATGTTTAGTCTTTTAGAAATATAGAACCTGGACTGCTTTTGTACTCTGTACGTACGATGTGCAGCTCTACCCAGTATTCACTTTGTTCATTCTTAATGTTTTTTGGTAGCTTATTGCAATGAGTTATTGGCGAAATTGTTGGAGAAATCTTCCAGCTTGTGAGGACAGACAGCACCCTGTACTACATGTCCCAAAGTTTGGACAGCTCTATATGAAAATGTAGAGGAGTTAGATAACTTCAATTAAAATTTGAACATTTACTATAATTTTAGTATTCGTAAAGCGTCATATTCTTCCTTTTTCTATTTGAGAAGTCATTTGTAATTCCAGATGGCTTCATTTTTTAGTAGGAGTGGTTGTGTTGCGCTATTTAGATTTTAAATGCAAGCTCTTGCCGCATAGCAGTTGATGTACTCGTAAAGAGTAAAGTCTCCAAAATTTCCTCTCTTCCCCCTATGCAATATTCAAACACACAGTAGCTAGGTAGAAAAAAGTCTTAATTGTATGTCTTTGGAATTTCAAATAATCATCCATTACGTATTATACGCAACAAATTCTAATAATTAATATATTTTTGCATACTTAATTGAGGGTGATTTAATTTCAAGTGTCCATGGTACCATCTTAATCTTGTTCTTATCTCATTTTAAGTGCATCCCTCGATCTATTGAAACTTTTATCATTGAATTTGAATTAGTTTAGAAAAACATTTCAATTCTCTTCCTTTCTTCCCATCTCAATGCTAGGTAGTAAACAAGTCAATAGACAGCAATTGTGCATGCATCTCTTTGTAATTTTTCCAATAGTTTGGAATAATGTGAGTTAAAAAAAAAAATACCTTTAATATTCGGGATAAAAGTAGTATAAGAAGGCACTGCGCTGGTTGCATAACTTTGAAATAGGAGATAGAGATGGAGATAACAACGATGGAAGATTAGGCCACAACTGATAGATTAGGCCACAACTGCTCAGTAATCGCCAATTGGTCCATTATATGTTAAATCTGAACACGAACTGAGAATTAATATAATAGGTTGATGTGTAGGAGAGGAAATTTAAAAAGTACACTGCTAATTAATATTTGTGAAGCGGGCTATAGTCCTAAACTCCCTCAACCTGCCCTTTTTTGTTGGCATCCGCGGCAGCGACATTTTTTGCTAAGCCCACTTCATCTAATTGGGCTTTCTTTTCTGCTCTGATTCTTTTAGTGGATTTGTAGAAGGTGGCGTATAGCAATAACTGGGCCAGACCAAGTACAGCTCCCATGCCATTCGGGGCCTACATTGCAAAGTCAGACAAGAAGCAAGAATATTGTGAATAAATTATATTGCGGGATCCTCTCGCATAGCATAATCTTTGATAAGCTCTCACTTTTTATCTATGTTTAAGGAAGAATTCATAAATTCGATGATCTGTCGTGGGATATTAATTTGGGTTTTCTATTTCATCTTATACTTTACCTCTTATTTGGTTTCACAAATATATTAAAAAAAAAAATCAATAATCTTGTGCAAAAATATTACAATTCCTAAGTCCTTGGATGGGGAGT
>JACGDI010000193.1:1898027-1955687 GCA_014898725.1 Jacaranda copaia
AAATTAATATGTGTATTTCTTAACTTAATCGGATAGAATAGACAGAAATGAAAAAAAGTATTTATTTAAAAAAAAGAAGAAGAGAGAACAAAACCACCGACCATGATGGCTAACGGCGAGGCATACATCACAATGTTGCCAACCATGCAAATGCTACCGACAATGGCCGACCGGAGTTTGGTGGTATGAGCAGAAGTCAGTACGAGGAGAGCCAAAACCGCCATGAATATGCACTCCACCACCACTATCACCACCAGCCTCAGCCGCTTCTTGGAATCCGAGAATACGAGGAATACAGACAAATATACAATCTCAATGATAAAGCCTGTCCCATTGATGGTCACAACCAGTGTGCTGTGGGGGTGTACCAGAGGCAGCCCATACAACAACCAGAGCCCACAGTTGATAAAGGTGGCAAGGTATGGCACTGGTGAGTACTGTTCTACTGATCCTTTCTTCCATATCCGATAAAAAGTTGGCCTATTAGTATATAAATAGAAAATTAAAATGAGGAATTTCATTAAATAATTGTATTTTACAATATATAGTTTGAATTAACAACATAAAATTCCATTATCAGAAGGAAGCGAGAATTGAAGCTTACACAGGGGACGAAAACAGTATGAGGGCTGTGATGTTTCCTGAAAATAAAGAAATAAAAAACTACTCATATCAACTAATTGGACATTACAAACAAATCAGAACAAATCACACAACTTTTTGAACGAAACATTAGATGAAATATTTCCTCAACAACCACCCACCCACCAACACTAGAAAATAGAAATTCTGGCTATATATATATATACACATATTTTCTGCATGCCGCTGCGCGCCACCTTAAAAATACACAAATATAGATAATTCACATACAAATCTACACACTTTTCTGTGTGTATAGTGTGTGTGTGTGTGTCAATATTTAAAGATCATAAGTTTGCAATTGTATAGCTAGTTGGGATTATGTTATGCATTAATTTAATAGTTATTGAAATCAAGAAATTACTGACCTATAATACCAACAACAGTACGAGCATCTTCTTTAGAGAACATGATGATTAATTGTATATAAATACAGAAAAGAACCCAAAGAATGAAATCAGGAAAGAACCCTTTTAATTTTAATTTCTTGAGGAGAACAAATTAAATAGGGGAAGGAGGAGACAATGCATGTTGATTATGTGTATACATACACATGTATATATAGGCAAGAAAAAGGACGAGGTCCGGTTTGGGTTTTCTATTAATTACATTATCAATTTTTTTTTTCTTCTGTGTGTGTGTGTGTGTGTGTGAGCACCTGCATGACATGTATTGGCTGGTCGCACTCACAACAACACATGGATTTAATCGATTTTATTTTTTCCAAAAAAGAAAAAAATTAAATTAAATTAAATGTGGCACTTCACTCAAGGTTCTCAAAGTCCTAGCTGCAGTGCGAAAAATATAATCAATAAAAGCTCAGGCAGAAAAGAGGAGAAAAACTGGAACTGAAAACCTTTTTCATGGCTTTTCTTTTCTTTTTAATAAAATAATCTTTTTTAATTTTCACTTAATATCTGCACTGAATTCAAGTAAAAAGTTATCCTTATCCACAAAAGGCAGATGCATATGTATTTGCGCGAGGGACAACGGTGGAGTTCTTTGGGGTGTCCTTTTTGACATTTGTAAATGCGGAGAAATTGCAGTGTTTTACAGATATCAGCCAGCATATTTTGCGAAATAATGTATTTATTGGGGCATTTAATAACGCAATTTGAAATTTTGACTTAATGTCAAAAGCTTTCTTTTTATTTTATCGATTATGGATATAAAGGTAAGCAAATTTAATTGAACTGGTGAGTAATCAAGCTTTCATTTTATTGTGAGATTATGGATATGAAGGTAATAAGCAAAATCCAAGTGGATAGACCCAATTAACATATCACACCATAAATATAATATCAGTAAATTTACTTTGCGATTAGTCATTTTTTCTTGTAATACTGCGCCAATCACATAATAAATGTAAAGTTTTTCAATAGAAAATATTTAAATTTGAAGCTGAACATATATTTCTTTCTTTTTTTCAGCTTAAGAAACCTAGTCAAATTAAGTAAAGAAATAATTAAACTACAAATTATTAGTTGTTATAGTTCATTTTTGATGTTTAAGATGAAAAATGATGTATTTCATATATATATATATATATATATATACTTACGCACTATTGAATCGTACGTGTGGAAGCCTGTTTATTTTAATTTGTATGTAGAGCAATTGAAGTTATAGACAAGCACAAGAATTGGGATATTATACACATCACACATATATAAGTATAGTGAACTAATTAAGTTAAAAGGGTGCATGGGAGATGTTAATGGTGTTGGGTGACGGGTTCCTCATGCTAACAACGTGAGATGTGGGCATGCATTTGGTGACATGTTCTCTATAATTTTAACTTTTTCATTAACAGTACTGTTGTGCATTATTCTTTAAGTAACTTTTCTTCACTTTATCCGACAACCCGCAGGCTGCAGCAACAAATATATCTATCTAGCTATATTCACACACACACACACACACACACACACACACACATTCTGAATTATCAATTTAATTTGCACATAATTATACTTAATTCCTTTATACATAATCTTGCAAGAAGAAGAAAGAAGAAAAACTTTGATATCATTAATTTATATATAGTTTTGGGTACTTAATTGAAGTGATGGTTTTTCTGCGTTTTCACTTTCTTGTATTCTCGTATAACTAGTTAAGGAATTTGTTGTTGTCATCATCTTAATAGATATTGGAATATGCCATGGAGGGGTGAGGGTAGTAAATATTAAATAAATTTAATTATTTAATTAAATAATTTTAGATGTATTTATTATTCTAATATTATTAAATGTATAATTCAATTAATAGATATGTTACTATATAACATCATTAAATAAAGTTAGTTATTTGAATAAATTATTTTAGATATATTTACTATCTTAACATTATTACATATATAACTCAAGATTACTAGCTAAAGCAATATTGTTTAAGGAGATAAAGTTTGAGTTTCGAAAACATTTAAAGTGATAAATTTGTATAAAATAAACTCTTATATAATTCAAAAATATCATAAATAGGTCTAAGGATAATTTGTTCTCCAATAACCTAGTAAAATAGTTCTTCAAGGGAATATGACGTCATTAATTTTTTGATAGAAGCTAACAATTTTTTTTTTTTAATGCAAGGTGGATATAAATGTTAGGACGACATTTGTAATTTTTTCTTTTTTTAAGTTACGAGATTGGTTTTGGTAAATGAGCCAAACCTGAGGGTTTGGGTAATTAACCTAACAATAAAACTTAAAACAGAAGCAATTATTTCTACTATGATGGAGTGATACTTCAAAACTCAAAAGCAATTATATTTCAAGAAATTGTCGCATTACTTTGGAGATTTATTTAGTTTTGTAGGAGCATGCATGATATAGAAGTATCGCTGTATAAAAAAAGATAAAAACTTCATACAAATATATTAAAAATATATATAATTAAATAATTATTTTGAAAAATAAATGAATTGAAAATTAAATGATTGTTCTGTAGGAGTCACGCCACTTGACTCTTAGCCTAAAATTATGATGGCCTCATTCCATACAAGTACGACAACTCACCATCAGCCCAAGATAAAAACCACAACTATTGTCTTATCACGAGAATACTAATGAACATGACCTTATCTTGTTATCAAAGTAGTGTACAAAACTAGTAGGAATATTTAGAATGTGAGAGAATACAAAGGATATAGGAATGTTGTGTGTTTCTACCTTAGGCCTTATGACACCTATTTATAATGCTTAGAATGAGACATGTAATTTAAGAGAATAAAATCATATTATTTTATTATAAGGTGTTACAAAAATAATGGGGTGTTACAAATATTAATAGTGGTGAGGTCATACTTGTAAATAAAAAAACCAACTAAACTTTTATTTGAATTTTGAAGTTTTAAAACTTCCCATTGTAACAATCCTCTACTAGGTTTTAAACTTTAAAATTACATATAAGAAAATATAATAGGTAGCTGAAGACCATGTAATGGATAAGAAGCCTTTCGAGCTTGAGCCTATACTTAGTGTTGATGATTCCTAGTTGAGGGAGCCATAATGGATTATGCCTTGAATTAGATCCCTTTGCTAAACTTCAATACATCACACATGTGTCGACATTGGTCTTTACTCAAAGTGGGCTAGCATTATCAACGGCCATGTGCTTGTATCTTGATTCTCATGAGAGTCTTTAAGATCAGCTCGAACCCATACTACAACTTCATGCCAACTCTCATTTAGGTGAAACCTCCAAGGGAATGTGTAACCTACACCCAGTGGAATTCTCGCTTTGGTCTTATTAATGGTCGAAGTGAAGTGAGGAGATATGTAAGAATCCATAAATTAAAAGCAAAATAAGGCAAATTAACTTCCTATCTCCAAACCCAAGATCATTCATCATGTCATAAATTAGGATTTAAAGACAAGAAGACTACCTTTGATGTATAATTAAGGTGGATGATGTAGATCTTCCTATATATGGACTCCTCCAAATCAAAATCTACTTTCTCCTATCCTTTGATCTATTTTCTTCACATCAAGAACTCCTTACACTAGCAACTTTTGCTTGTCAATAGACCTCCTAAACAGCCCTAATATGGCTGAAAACTAAAGGAAAAAAGATGTTACTTTCATTGGAACTCCTAGGGGCAAGCCACTTGTGGTATTTATAGCTTGACTAGGAAGCTCTAGGGAGCTTCCTCTACACCATATCCACATGTGCCAACTAGCTAGATTCAAAATCTAGTTTGGATTGGATTCTAATTTCTCAAATAAAATCCTATCCTTCTAATTAAAATGGAATCTTCCATTTTATTTCCCTCCAATTTATTTAATCTTCTAATTAATGAAGTAAACTTTTTAATTTAATTAATTTTAATTTAATTCTTTAAATTAATTAACTTAACTCCTTAAGCTAATCAACTTTACTCCTTAAGTTGACTTTTGACTAATTAAATTTGTTACATGATACCAATTAAATTAACTCCTTAATTTAATTAGCTTAATTTAACTTTTGAAATTATTTTAATTAATTTAACATTAAATTAATCAGGGCAAAGTGACCAATTAATAATTAGTTAATTTGTTCTCTCCATTTCTATAGTAAAAAACCTCCATTTGAGTTGTCTAACTCCTTAGAAAAATTCCTCTTAACATATAAGAGTTTTCTTAGTTTTTTGTGTGTGATTCATTAGGTTCTTTCATTCATTAGATGTGGGCTTACAACTCTTTGTGATATTTTGAATACAAAATATTCAAATTAGTTTAAACGCTTTTAAACTAATAACTCTATCAATTAATTTTCATCAATTGAAGAGTGCCCAATCTTCATGATCGATCTCTAGCAACAAGCCCATCAAGCCCAATGAATTGGATGAATGAATTTTATCGAGGCAAATCATTATAGATTGCGTTGACCATGTAAATATGGTTCTTTTATTTCCTATCTCTCAAAAAAGACTTAGGGCAAGATATTTGTTGGCTCTCTAATAGCCTTTGATAACTATATCTTTATATCAAATGCTTGATTCCCCTTTATGACATTTTGAAAAATACCTCTTTCAAATTGTTATACTACCTTATGCAAGGATTTTTTAGAATCAATCATTATAGAATGCACAGGAGATGCACTCATTCTTCACAACAACAAGGAAATGGATCTCATTTTGAATCTCACAAACCTTCATATGTAAGTTGCACATGCCAAGTCTAAGCCCCGGATGACCTGCTGCATGGTTAGGACCAAGTTAAAGTATAAAGACTAAATACAAGGTTTCTATAGATCCTCAAGTCTAAGGACTAATCATATGCATTATCGTAAGCTTTAAGAACTCATCACTATTGACATTCCACTATGACAATCTAGTGGATTCTCAAATCGGCCCTTTAGTGAATTTATTCTCTAACAAGCACTCATTAACATGCATCTATGTCTAACATAGATTGCTCATGAAATAGAGTAATATCCAACTCCTTGGAGTATATATCGTTGGTGCAAGTTTATCCATATATTAGATGCCTTTTCTCATACAATTTTACAACTTGGAATATTTAAAATCATGATCATAGAGACTTGTTTCATGATCACCATCATATGCATGATCAAGTCTCATAGTCTTGTATAATTTAAGGGTTTCAACAAAATGTTAGTGAAGGATAAAATGCATAAGATGAATATGACCATTTTATAAAAATATAATTCAACTAAAATTATCTTATAAGTGAAATTGTATTTACATGCCAATCTTAATTGGCTGCAGGGCATTATTCCAACAATCTCCCACTTGCCTTAAAGCTAATTTTTCATTATCTTTAAGCCCATCTTTTTAAGATGTCTTTGAAAGACCTTTTGTGATAGGGGTTTTGTCAATAGATCTGCCATATTTTTTTCCTATGCTACCCTCTCCATTGGGATGTCGCCTCTATCAATGATCTCATAGATCAAATGATAATGCCTCATAATGTGCTTAAACCACTAATGAGATCTTGGCTCTTTTGCTTGCACAATGGCCTTATTATTGTCACAGAAAACAACTACCGACTCTGTAATGCTATGTGCTATTTCCAACTCTTGGATGGAGTTTTTCATCCAAACACCTTCTTTTATGGTTTTTGAAGCTGCAATATATTTTATCTTAGTGTTAGAATTGGCCGTAGTGTCTTGTTTGAAACTCTTCCAACTTATTGTGCCGCCATTGAGACAAAATATAAATCTTGAGGTGGATTTAATGTCATTTTCATCATATTGAAAACTAGAATCCAAAAACCTTTCAAGCTTCAATTCTCCATTATTGCATACTAAAAACAAGTCTTTAGCTCTTCTCAAGCACTTAAGGATTATTTTTACAACTTTCCAATGACTTTCACTTGGATTTGTTTAGTAGCAACTTATAACACTTAGAGCATACACTACATCTAGCCTTGTACATTGAACGACATACACTATGCTTTCTATAGCAAATATATAAGGTATATGAGACATTTTTTTTCTCTCATCTTCAGTCATAGGGGCCAAAGATTTGGAAAGATGAAGACCGTGTCCCATAGGAAGATCCATTTTTGGATTTTCCATACTAAACTTCTTTAGCATCTTGTCAACATACACTGTTTGGGAGAGCCCCAATATTCTCTTTAACCTATCTCTATAGATCCGTATTCCTAATACGTAGGATGCTTCTCCCAAATCCTTCATGGAGAATTGTAAAGATAACCATGCTTTAGCATACTCTAATGTTTCTCTCTCATTCCCTTTGAGAAAAATATTATCAACATAAAGTATAATAAATTTTGTCGAGCTTCGACTAGCCTTTTATATATACATGGTTCATACAAATTTTTGATAAAGTGAAACAATTTGACTGTTTTATCAAAATATATGTTCCAACCTTGGGATGCTTGCTTTAGTCCATAAATGGACCTTTGGAGTTTGCAAAACTCTCTTTGGATGTAAACTTTATGGTTGCTCCATATAGATTACCTCATCAATGTTTTCATTGAGAAAAGAAGTCATTACATCCATTTGCTAAATTTCATAGTCGTAGTAAGTGGATATGGCAACCATAATCCTTATAGACTTAGGCATATTGACCAATGAAAAGGTTTCCTCAAAGTTAATGCCGAGTTTTTGAGTGTAATCTTTCACCACTAATCTAACTTTAGAGGTTGTTACCTCTCTATCAAATCTTACCTTTTGCTTATAGATCTACTAGCAACTAATGGGTACTTTATCCTCCAATAGACCTACCAAAGTTCATACTTTGTTGGAGTACATGGAGTCCACTTTGAATTTCATGGCCTCAAGCCAATGTCCAGAATCTATGTCCAATATAGCTTCTTCATAGGTCTTTGAATCATTATTTGTTTAGCCTATTTCACGAAAGAATTCAAACCTTTTGGGTTACTTCTTAATTCGATCTGACCTTCTAGAAGTTCTGTGTTAGGCTAAGGATGCTTTTTTGTTTCTATTGCTTGTAAGATCTTTTGATTATCTTAAACTTCATCAAGTTTAATGACAACTCCATTTCTATCCAATACAAATTCCTTTTCCAACAAAGTGGCATTTCTCAAAACAAATACCTTTTGTCTTGAGGGATCATAAAAATAATAATCCAAATACTCTTTTGGGTATTCCAAAAATTTTCATCAAGTGGATCTTGCATCTAAGTTGTCTCCTACTAACATTTTGATGTATGCAAAAGACCCCCAAACTCTTAAATAAGAATAAGAGGGTGTTGTGCCATGACTCATCTCATGCAATATCTTTGGCATTAACTTTGAAGGTACTATGTTTAGTATCTCGCATCATTTCTATGGCGAATCCCCAAAAGAAGATAGGCACATAAGTGAAGCTCATCATGGAATGCACCATGTCCAATACCTCCTTTTGACTACTCTGTTATGTTGGGGTGTATCGAGAGGAGTTCATTGTGAGATAATCCCATTCTCTTTTAGATAACTTAACAATTCGGCACTTAAGTATTTTTCTCCTCGATCCAATTGAAAAGTTTTAATGCCAAGTGATTGTTTCTTTTCTACTTCATTCCCTTTGAACTTTTCAAAGATTCGGACCTATACTTCATAAAATACATATGCCTGAATTGAGTGTGATTATTGGTGAAGGTAATGAAGTAAAAATAGCCTCTTCGTGTACTAACTTTTAGTGGCCCACATACATCCGTATTGATCAAATTTAAAGGACTTGTGGTTTGCTTTGTTTGTCCTACAAAAGGAGTTTTGGTCATTTTTCCTTTTAAATAAGAATCACAAGTAGAAAGTTCCTCTATGTCACTAACCTTTAATGCTTTGAGGCTTTCTATCTTGTTCATCTTATTTCTAAAAGAATGTTCAAGTCTTGCATGTCAAAGATAGGAATTTTCTTGGTTATCTAAATTTTGTTTGTTACTTTGAAAGTGCATAAGTGATGGTTGGGAATTCAATATGTATAATCTATTGCTTAAAGTACCATATACAATCAAAGAACCATTTTTTTATTGCTTTCAATTTCCCATCATAAATTGAAAAATCATATCCTTTGGAATCTAAGATAGGAATTGAAATAATTTTCTTAATAAGATTAGGTACATAATAGCAAGGATCTAAAATAGTTAAAGAGTTCCCTAAGTCTAACTTGATAGTGCCTTCAAACTTGGCTGCAACTTTTGCACTATTTTTGAGGTGTAGGATCATATCCCTATCACTGAGTGTCTTTCTTCTTTCTATCCTCTATAACGAATTATAAAAGTGAGAACCACATGCAGTATTAAATACCCAAGAGGAATAATTTGTAGTTAAGTGCACTTTAATGGATAACATACCCTTCCCAATGGTTGAAAGGTGCTCCTTGCAGTTGCTCTTCCAATAGCTTGTTTTGCCACAATGGAAACATGTGGCATCCTTTTTTTTTTTTTTTAATCCTTTTTCTTTTTCTTAACTCATCTTAAGGACTTCAATAGTTGCTTCCCTTTTAAATACGAAAGTTTATTCTTCTTACTTCTCTCTTTTTCGCCCATAGGGCTTAAGACTTGGAGAAAGATGCAAGTATTAAAGACTTGTCCTTTTCATAGTCACCTCAGCAGTAGCCAACATGTTAACTAATTCATTAATCATCACATCTTGTTTTGACATGTTGAAGTTCATAATGAATTGATCAAATAAACTTGACAATAATTGAAGGATTAAATCTACATAAAGGTCATTGTCTATATCCATGTCTAATTGAGCAAGATAAACCCAATCATTTTGAGTTCATGATCATGTACACTCACTCCTTCAACCATTCTTGTCCTAAAGAGCTCTCTTGATAGCAAGTGTTGTTTATGCCTTGATTGCACTTCATACAACTCTTGTAGGTGCAAATGACTCTCAGAAGCACTTTTCATGTTCTCATGAGATTTCTGGAGCTCATTAGACATTGACACCATCATGAGGCAATAGGTTTGAAGATCAACCTCTACCTATTTTGCGAACACTTCTAGGCCTCATCGTTGGCATCTTCGCTAAGGGTGTCGTGTGGACTTTGAGTAAGGATATATGTTCTCTTTTCAAAGTCAAGAATAATCTTGAGGTTTCTTAGCTAATCGCAGAAGTTAGGCTTAGTAAGTTTATTAGTTTCCAATATTATGTTTAGTGGATTCTTTGCCATTAATTGAGATTTCAACAAATTTACAAAAGTAAGAAAGAGAATATAAGCATTTGATTGAATATTGATATAGTAAAATATGTTTATGGACTTTCGAGCATGTTTTACTTCCACTATTTTATCAAACCATCTTAGGAGTTCGGGAAATTTCATTTTCTTAATGAGAAATCAAGGTTCAAATGCATCATTTATGGACCCACAACTCATGAGACATCCATCAATGGTCCTAAGGTAGGTAACTTTTACTAATTGCATCTTTATGCAATCCTTGATTTTGTTTTTGCCTTATTTTACCTTTTCATATAGATCCACAACTTGTGTGATATCTATAGTACTTAGTGTTAAGTCATACCTACCAGTCACTCTTTAACTATAAGCTCAACTATGAACATTCCATGACTCATGAGATAATGTCATAGTGAGTCTTATATTAAAGTGCATCTCATGCCAAGGAAATTATCACATCTTTCCTCTAATAAAGTGTCCCAAGACTCATGAGCTAACACTAAATTAAGGTGGCTTATTATGTCTTTTTCTTATTGTTAGAAGGCTTGGATTAATTAAAACTCCTTTTAATTTGTATCCAACTTGACTTAATATTTAATAAATTTAGACTTCTCTAAGTTGAGGAATTTTATTTTTGCTCTGAATGATCTTATCAATTATATCTTTGCTTATTTAGGTTCTCTATCCTAACCATGCATCAACAAACATAA
Source organism: Jacaranda copaia (assembly GCA_014898725.1). Classification (NCBI taxonomy): domain Eukaryota; kingdom Viridiplantae; phylum Streptophyta; class Magnoliopsida; order Lamiales; family Bignoniaceae; genus Jacaranda; species Jacaranda copaia. Next base: position 1,908,970 of record JACGDI010000193.1, read on the forward strand.
AAAGGATAAAAAATCATAAATAAGTAAATAAACCTAGCACGCATCTAATAATGGGATGACTATGAGCTTTAATTAAATAGTGCACTTAAAGCCATAGGTGTACTATTTAGTTGATTTTAGCTAGATTTAATTAAATTAATAAGTCCTATCTATTACATGAATATATCCCATACATTTAGGGTCTTCAAGCCTTCTCGCCTCCTCTTGTGCTCCATTTTGGATTCCTTGCAACAATTACAAAATAGAAATCCTCACCTCCTAAGAGTCTTACTCTAATGACAATTACAAGATTTAAAGCAAGAAGCATGCAAGCTCCATTTACTTACAACCCATTCAAAATAATTTTTAATATAAATTAAAACCAAATTAAAGGCTCATAATCATCCCCATAAATTCATCACACATTCAACAACTGAATAAATAATTATACATAAAGTGACAATCAATTTATTGATTAAAGGTTTATCTCATTAATAACTAATTAAAGGAAAAGTTAAGCATAACTCCTATGCCTCTCAATTTTGCATTAGATTAAAGATTGCACTTAGATTTGATTTCAAAATAGGAAAAAAAATGACCAATAATTTTTTGAACATTTGCACAATAATTGTGCATCATGATTATGCATGAAAAATAATTTGAATCACAAAAGTAGGACCAAAAACTACTCAACGTAACCAAAACAGCCACTTCGATAGCCTATTTCCTATGGCCGCGTGCCTTGTTTGCACACCCGATGTGTGCCAGGCTAGGCAGCCTAGGCTGTAGTGATGCTTAGGGCCTTAGGTAGCCAAGTCGGTTGTCAAGTCGGGTTTTCTCATTTTTTTTTTGTGTTTCAAATTTTATGGACTCTTCCATAACACATTTTCATGCATAATTTGACAATTTTTTTTGGATTAAACACCCTTTTAAAGTAGAAAATAAAGTGTCCAGAAAGCATTAGAATTCAAATATAAAGAAAGAATCATATTCTTCAAAAATCTTCAATTATAATAAATCAAATTAGATCCAAATAGCAAAAACACCTTAAAACTATTAAAAACATGCTATATTATTATATAACATAATTTTAATACTAAATCAATATTTAACATCATAATATTTGAATAAAAATCTTGCCAACATATGAATTAACAATGAAATACATATTGACATATTTCATTCAAGCGTATCGAGAGCCACATTCATAATCTTCAAACTCTTAAATTCATCAATTGAATTAAGGATTTTGAGATTTAGAATGAATCCATCATATGAATCAATTCAAAAAAATCCTAATTTTGACATAAAGATGGCTTTGATACGACTTGAAATGAGGAGATAGGTAATTAAAACCAAAATACGGCAAATTAACTTCCTATCTTCAAACTCAAGATCATTCATCATCTCATAAATTAGGATTTAAAGATAGGAAGACTACCTTTGATGTATAATCAAGGTGGATGACGTAGATCTTCCTATGAACTTCTCTAAATCACGATCTATTTTCTCCTATTCTTTGATCTATTTTCTCCACACCAAGAACTCCTTAGCCCAGAAAATTTTGTTTGTATATAAACCTCCTAAACAGCCCTAATATGGATGAAAATTGGAGGAAAAAAATTGCCCAATGGTTGCCCAAGGTTTCTCCAAAATTGGCAAAGCGGAAGGTTCAATTCTCTAATTCTAAGCTTCGTTAGTGTTACCTAGGGAAAAAGCTCTAAAATCTCCACACACTTTGCTGGAGAAGAGATGAGGAAGAAGATGATGGAATTGGAAATTTTAGGTGAGTGGTATGAGAGAATATTATAGATAGTTACTCAATACATGAGTTGTGCTACCTTGAGAGGGAAAAACCATGTTTTCGTTGGAACTTCCACGGAGGGGAGAGGGTGTGTTTGTGGTATTTATTGGGTAAGTAGGAAGCTTCTTCTACACCTTATCCACATGTGCCAACTAGCTAGATTCAAAATCTATTTTGGATTGGATTCTAATTTCGCAAATTGAAGTCCTATCCTTCCAATTAAAATAGACTCTTCCATTTTATTTCCCTCCAATTTATTTAATATCCCAATTAATCAAGTTAACTCTTTAATTTAATTAATTTTAACTTAAAATTTTAAATTAATTAACTTAACTCCTTAAGCTAATTAACTTAACTCCTTAAGTTGACTTCTGACTAATTAAATTTGTTACATAGCATCAATTAATTTTTTCTTAATTTAATTAGTTTAATTTAACTTTTTAAATTTTTTTGATTAATTTAACACTTAAAATTAATCAAGGCAAAGTGACCAATTACTAATTAGTCAATTTATTCTCTCTATTTCTACGGTAAAAAATCACCACTTGAATTTTCTAACTTCTTGGAAAAATTTCTCCTATCAAATAAGAGTTTTCTTAGGCTCTTGTGTGTGATTTATTAGGTTCTCCAATTCATAAGACATGGGCTGACAACTTTTTGTGATATTTTGAATAAAAAATATTCAAATTAGTTTAAACTCTTTTAAACTAATAACTTTGTCAATTAATCTCCATTAATTGAAAAGTACTCAATTTCCATGGTTGATCTAGCAACAAGCCCGTCGAGCTTAATGAATTTGATGAATGGATTTTATCAAGGTGAACCCTGATAGGTTACGCTTACACAGAAACTGTCTTTTTGTCTCTTATCTTCCAAAAAAGGCCTAGGACAAGATTTTTATCGACTCCCCAATAGCCTTTGATAACTATGTCTCTATATCAAATGCTTGATTCCCTTTTATGACTTCAACTTTGGAAAAAACCATTTTCAAATTATCATACTACCTTGCACAAAAACTTATTAGAATCAGTTATTATAGAATACATAAGAGATGCATTCGTTCTTCACAACAATGAGGAAACGGATCCCATCTTGGATCTCAAAAACCTCTATACTTAGGTAGCTTATGCCCAATCTAAGCCTTAGTTGACTTGTTGCATGGTCAAGGCCAAGTCAAAACATAAGGACCTAAATGCAAGATTTCTATGGATCCTCAAGTCTAAGGACTAATTATATATCCTATTGTAAGCTTTGAAAACTCATCATTAACGGCATGCTACTATGACTATCTAGTAGATTATCAAACGGGCCTTTGATGAACTTATTCTCTAACAAGCACCTATTAACATAAATCTATGTCTAACATAGATTGCTCATGAAATAGAGCAATATCCAACTTCTTAGAGTATGCATAGTTAGTGTAAGTCTATCCAAATCTTGATGCCATTTCTCATAAGAATCTATGACTTGGAATATTTAGAATCATGACCATAGAGATTTGTTTCATAATCGAAATCATATGCATGACCAAGTTCTGTAGTCTTGCATGATTTAAGGGCTACAACCAAATGTTAGTGAGGGGTAAAATGCATAATATAAAGAAAGCTATTTTATAAAAATATCATTTAATCTAGATTATCTTACTAGTGAAATAGTGTCTACAATCTTAATTGGCTACGAGGCACTATTCCAACAAGAACTACAAAGCACTATCACCGTAGGGGTGGGAAAGAGTTACTCTCTTTATAAAGTAGTACTAAGTGAGTCATGCATATAGGTTGTTTCTATCCATTAATCCTTCTTTATGTAGTCTCCATTTATGAAGATTAGGTTACTATTGAAGGCTATTCTCTTGTGGGCTCATGCTCATCTCCCTTGATGATTAATATATACCCTTATTGGCTAAAGTACCTTTGGCTAAATTATCCGCTAAGTTTTTCGATACAATATTTCTCCTTACTAAATATATACCACTTTACACTTTTGTATCTTTTTTGTGAGTCTTACTCATCTTCTTATCAGAATGCATCTATTTCATAAGATCTATTGTAGCCACAATCACAATATATAGAGATAACTAATATAAAGATTTATTAACTAGTGAAATATCAAGTAAAAGATCTCTTCATAACTCAATAATAGTATAGGTTGTCTCTCAAGAAATTAACTCAGCATCTATAGTACTTCTTGATATAACAACTTGCTTTTTAGAATCCTAAGTTATTGTTGCTCCACCCAACATAAAAATAAATGCACTAGCAAACTTAACTTTGGAGCTATCATTGATCCAATTTGTGTTAAAAACTTTGGAGCTATCATTAATCCAATTGGTGTCACTATATTCTTCAATTACACTTGAAAACCTTTTTAACATATAAAATAATCTAGGGTTCTCTAAGGTACTTAAGAACTCTTTTTGAAGCATTCCAATGATTTTTACTTGGATTATGAGTATATTTACTTAGTCTTCCAATTGCATACGAAATATCAGGCTAGTTCTATTAGAGAAACATAATAATGGTCAACCAATTTGAGAATTTTACTTGTGATACAGGTTTATCCAAATTTTTGTTCAAATATACATTTAGATCATAAGGAGTAGAAACTGTCTTACAATCATAATAATTAAACTTCATGATGAACCTTTCAATAGCACTAGATTGAACTAATAAAATTCCTTTTTGGGTTCTATTAACCTTAATGCCCAAGATTACATGAGCTTCTTCTAAATATTTCATTTCAAAGTTATTAGATAAATAATTTTTCTCTTTAACAATCTCCAAATGAGACCCAAAACTTAATATGTCATCCATATATAAACATAGAATCACATACTTACCATTTTCTTCTTTACAATATATATAGCTATCATGTCATTTGAATTAATCCATAACCTAGTATAACATTATTAGACTTTTCATGCCTTTGCTTGGGAACTTTTTTAAACCACACAAAGATTTCACTAACTTGCACACCTTACATTCTTGTACTTTAACCTTAAAGTCCTTAGGTTTTTTCACATAAAATTATTCATCTAAATCTATTTAAAAATGCTGTCTTAATATCCTTTCAATGGATTATTAAGTTATGTATAGATTCTAATGCTAATAAATGTCTTATTGTGGAGATTCCAGGCATAGGAGAGTAGGTATCAAAATAATCTACCTTTCTTGTTATGTAAACCATTTCCTGCTAACCTTGTTTTATACTTATTACTAATCCATCAATTTTTAATTTTTTTCTTGATAATCTATTGGCATCTTATTGGTTTACAACCAGGAGGTAAATGAGATAAAATTCGAGTATTATTTTTAATAATAGAATTATATTCATCATTAATAGTTTATTTTTGAAAAAGTGTATCTAGAGAGGATTACTTCTTCATAAGTTTGAGGATCTTCTTCAATTAAAAGTAATATAAAATCATCTCCAAAACTTTCTTGATCCTAGCTCTCATATTTCTTAGTTCCATAGAATTTCTTGGCTCTTTCTCTAGGTTTACACTATTGGATGATTAACATCTAGCAAATTCAATTTTTGATATACTTAGCTCACTTAGGATTCTAGGTTTGAAAGAAAAAATATTCTCGAAGTATGTTGCTTCTCTAGCCTCAATAATTGTATTATTAGAAATCCCATTAGTTTCAAAATTAATCACTAAGAATCTATTTGTACAACTATTTTGAGCATGTCCAATAAATATAACATCTACAGTCTTAAGGTTCATTTTCTTTTTGTTAATTTTTAGTATAGCTACTTTAGCTAAATACCCCATATCTAAAGTAAATTCAATCTTGGATCCCTCTTCTTTCATGGTTAACAAGGAATTTTATCATATAGAATAAGAATATAAATGGCTTCCTCTATAAGTTCTCATGAGATCCATAGTTTATTGCATTAACCATATCCATTAAAATCTATTTTTTTGGCTATGCTATTTGATTTAGGTGAGCAAAGGAGGTGTGAATCATGTAAAATGCCATTATCTTCACAAAACTTTGTAACTCCCTTGGTGAGTATTCTCTTCCTCTATCAGAGCTACGTATCTTATTCTTTTTCTCCATTTAATTCTCCATCTCAAATTTCTAAATCTTAAAATTTTCAAAAGCTTCATCTTTATATTTGATAAGATAAACGTAACAATACGTAGAGAGTCATCTATAAAGGTCATAAATATTTATTTCCACATCTAGTTGGGGATTTGTTTGAAATCCGTATATCACTATGAATAAGTTTCAAGATACTTGAATTTCTATGGATTGATTGATACAGTCTCCTTATTTATTTTGCTCGTGCACATATTTCATATTTACAATCCATAACTACTTTGAATTTTAGTATTAGACTTAGATCTATGAGCTTTTTAACTTTTCTATTACTTAAATGTCCTAGCTGTTCATGGCATAAAATACTTGGCTCAATGTTAAGAACTAAATTAGAACTTTTATTAATATTATTCAGAACATTCAACTTAAACAACTATTATTTATAAATCCTTTCCCAATGAAAACATTACTTTTGGTTATTACAAATTTATTTGATTCCATAACTAATTTAAGGCCACCTTGGACTAGATAAGCCCTACTAACTAAATTCCTTCTAACTTCAAGCATGTGACGTACTCCATTAAAAGTTAATATCTTTCTTGAATTCGTCCTTAGATCAACAGTTTTCAATTCCACTTAATTGTGTGGTAGTATTATTTCTTATTGTTATGCTTTCTTCACTTAAGTTCTAATAGGGTTTAAACATTAATTTATCAAAAAAACATCTCTAACCACCAATCATTATTTTAATATGTAAAATTCATTACATAAGAAATAGTTTCTAACCTAAGATATGGTTCTCCTACAACTAATATATATACTTAACCTTGTTGACTCTTAGATTTGAGCCTAGGAACGTACTTCTCAATCTTCTCGTAGTAATAGTCCATGGCCAAATAGTTGGTCCTTCCATATAAATAGCAAGGTATTTCCCCTTTTCTTTGTCTTTATCATTCCTAGAGTTTTGATTCTTTAGTTGGGTATTATTATTACTACTACTACTACTACTACTACTACTACTATTATTATTATTATTATTATTATTATTATTATTATTATTATTATTATGATGATGATAATGATGATGATGATGTCCTTTCCTCCAACTCTTTTTGTTGTTCTTAAACTTATTACCTCTAGGCTTGAACTTGTTTTGAATGGAGTTTCTTTTTAACCTCTACTAAATTAACCTTGGGCTTTATCTTTTTTTGTTTACTATTCATTCTATGTTCCTCTATCTTCAATCATTTAAAGGCTTGAGTTAAGGTTAAAGTTCCTTGTTGACGCCTTAGACTCGAGTGAAACTAGACTAAGATGTGGGACTTTATCAATTAAGTAGGAAACGTTAAAGTCTTGACCAAACTTTGACCAACTATTCTTTAAAGGCCTTAATAAATCTTAAAACTCATGATTTTATTGATTGAAGGTTTTCCTATCAATCATAGTATATTTTGTAAAAGAAGGGGCATTAAATATTTGTATTTCTATATCATCTATTTGATGTTCAATTTCTAAAGCATCCAAAAGCTCCTTAGCCTAGTTGTAGAATGATAGACATCATAAAGCTTTTCCAACAGAGCACTAAGGATACAATTATTGACAATAGTAGTCTATTTGTTTTGGGGTATGCCAAGAGTTTGACGTAAAACTCTTGTCTATGACAAAAATAAACCCAAGAATGCTAACCAATATCTAATTTGATTTTGCCATCTCTTAATGTTTAGTCTATTAAACTTCTCAAGCTTAACACTATCAGCTTATTTTAGACAATAACTAAGAATTGGTAAAGGCAAAGAGTATAATAAGCTTAATGTAGGCTAACTATAATAAAATCAATATTCACAACTTTAACAATATTAATGAACTTCCTAAAGAAATTTAAACAAAAAAATAAATTAAAGACAAGTACTTTCAAAAGGAAAATATAATATTTGTACTTTCAGTAAGAAAAAAGAAGCTTCTTCAATTGTTAGGATGATAGGAATTTTATTTAAAGCTACAAATTACTTATCTCTTTTTTAATTTTAATCACTCCAAAACCAACCTATATATTTGATGCAAGAGAAAAACTAAGCATCAATAAAAATGCAATTCAAATATTAAGTTGAAAAATTGCTCTTTCTTAATATTAAAGTGTCAATAGCCTACTATATTTTTTTTCTTCCCCTATTTACACATGGGCTTAACAAATTAACAAGCACATAACTCATGCGCTATGTTTTGCCCATGATCACCTACTAACCAACTGCAATGCAAATGTCCATGTTGTTCCATAAACTTTCCTAAGCTTGCAGTGTTGGTTATCTCTTGGTCGGCTAGTCTTGCCAATAGCCCACTTGAACCCATTAGCTTGGCACATCTTTTTTCCTTAAAGTTGAGTTAAGCTTGTATGGAATGGACTTCATCAAGGCTAAGTTGGTGCCTTGAGTGAACACCCATATTAACTGGGAAATAATTCTCTGTTTTGTTTGGCTCAACTTATGAATTAGGTTGGATATAAGTCATGTCTTAGCACTCCCCATCTCTTTTTCAATCCAAAAATGTGTTTTTAGATTGCGGCAATAGTTTGAAAGTTCGAGATAATCATTATACTATCTACTTGGTGCCCATTAATTTGAATTCTAAAATCTAACACACCCAATCCTCATGTATGAAGCATTCTAGTAGGTGCTTTAATTTCCCAAAGTTTGATAATTAGCATGTGCTGCTGACACTTATTAACTGTCTCCCTCAATAAGGCCTTATATATGGTCGAGATTTCCTCGAGGAATTAGAGACTCTTTTCATCTCCCACCTATTATAAATTGCTATATTCCAACCTTCATTCTTCATTTGTTTCTTCTAAATTCAACACTATTCCTTTGCCACACAATCTCTCAATCACTTTTCCTCATCTTTCTTTCTTGAGGAAATTTTCATATAAACCAAGGACTCCAGCCATGAGCTTAGATTTATTCTGATTTTTTTCTTTAATTTTGTATTTTCTTTTATTTTTCTTTTAATTTCTCTTATGAAGAGCTTAGTCATCAATATTGCCTTAAGGCTATCCTTTTCTTATCTCCATTTTTATTTCTTGACCAATACCTAAACTCTTATGGATCAACCTTTAGAAAAAATTCTCCTTTTATTAATCCTTTAGGTTGAGGGTTTAGAAGACTCTTCACTGAGCATTCCTCATGAGGTAATGTAGAAGATAGATAAGGATATGCTTGCTTTAATTGCCAATTTAGCCTTTTTTGAGGTTTTTCATTCATATATGACTTGTACCTTGAGTATAAAGCTAAGAGGCATGATGGACATTCCTCTAGAATACCGAATAGCAGTACCCAAATCTTTAGATTGTCTTTACTTACCCTTGATTGGTTTTCTTTATTTTTATTCTAGGCAAATAAGAAGTGGGCTTTGCTTCTCTGTTCCTGAGCTATTCATGCTAATCTCTAAAGGCTTAAGTATTCTCTCAACTAATATTTCCAAAACTCTTTTAGGTTGATGATAAGTTTTCTTATTCATTATCATCATCTCTAAATATAACCTACCATTACTTTGTTTCACTCACTTTTCTATCCAAAATCCTTAGGGAAATGTTTTTTTTTATCTAACTTCTCGGGTAGAGGTACGTTTTCTACTAAAATACCCGCCGCTATCAAACTCTAGAAAGAAAGTTACTTTTTATCTCTTTTCTCGAGCTATGGGGCTTTCCCACACAATAGATAGACTATTTACCAACTTCAGCTCATCTTGTAAACATCACGTTTTTGTAGGTCAAAGTTAACTTCTTGTTATATTGAATAGTTTATAGCTACAATTATCTTATTTGGAGGAACTAGAGTTCCTTTACCACCTTGCCATTAGCCCCAAAGCTGAAGAACTTTTTGAGCCCTTTGGCATTTACTCCAACATTTGACAAGTTTGTTAAAGTTGGGTAGCTCAGTCATTAACTTTGCTTATATTTCTTTGCACATACACTTTCCACCTGAGCTTTTTTGTTAGTTGTAGAGGTAAAAAAACAAGGATGAAAGAAAAACAACTAACCTAATAATCGAGCTACTTGGGTCATGGCAAGAACTGGTGGTCAAAGCTTATTGTCTTCCAAACAAACCCAACTAAGTCTTGTGCCTAAGGTATCTACTACCCAAAGGCCTACTCTATAGACTGCCTTTTCAGAAATTATCTCAATTCATGTGGAATCTAAGAATGGAGCAGCTCAAGAAGAGCTAAGCTCTCTAAACTTGAGGAACAATCGTCTTATTGTATATTTCATGGTAAACAGTTTAGCACTGATTGATGCATCCCATTCATTTGGTCGAGACTTTCTACATTGGCTTGAATTATTAAATGATAGATGATATGCCCTTTGTTGATCTGTAAGCCTAATTTGCTTTCCATCTTCTAAGGTAACGAAAGAAAGTTTTGTTATGCAACCTAGCTCTTTATAACATTATCTTCTTTATAGGCTAGCTTGATGGAAGATAGAGTGTTAGTTAGATAGGAAGGTTAGCAGCATCAACTGAAAGCAGAGCAAAAGTATTTGGAAATCAAGCTAGCTCAACTTAGATAAGAGGCTAGCAAATTTAAAGAGCTAAAGCAACATTTAACCTTCATTAAGGAGAAATATAAAGAGACAAAAGCATTTTTATCCAAAGCTAAAATTAAAGTGGCTGAGCTAAGTAGTCTCCATTAGAAAGAGCTAGAGAAGCAAGAGAGAAAGAACATAAAGACGGTAGGCATTCATTTCTTGAAGTCTTTCATGAAATTAAGGAGGGTGAAAACTATCTAAAAGTTTACTAGCACTCCCCCTTACTTGAATATAAGAAATGTGATGAGTATAAACAAGAGTTAACTGGCAAATTCATGAAGTATTATTATCAAGGCATAGATATATGCATTGATCAACTAGAGGTCAAGGTTGTGATAGTGTTGAGCCAATCTCAAACTGTTGTGGGTCGAATGCTTGGGCTTCAGAGCTTTCCCTTGGATTTAGAGAATGAGACTAAACCAGCTAAATCCAAGCAAGATCAAGTAGAACCTTTGACCCTTGTAGACTTGTTCACTAATGCAACTAAGAAATGATGCCGACTTTCCTAGTCCATCTAAAAATCCTGCTACTTGATTGTGTTAGTGTAAACATGTATTTTCTAGTAAGGATATTTGTTACAACTTTTGATGTACTGCAACTAGTTAAATCCAAGTTGTTGATTACCTTCTGTCGTTCATGTGCATTAAAGCATTATGTGGACATTTCATAAAATGTATTAGTTTTTTCAAACTATGTGTTTCTTAAAAACTACTATAGATTTGCTCAAATTGCTCCAAGACCTCCCCTAAACTGAGTTTATCCTAGTTATGTTAATTTATAACTTTTCCAAGCATAAGATTTAACTCATTCGAGTAGTAATAGAGTAGGCTCTTTTAAGCTAAACTCTTATCACTTATTTCGAGCTGCTTCAATGTCAATCTTAGTCAAACTTAAATTTACTTTGTACTTATCCTAGCAACAAAATAATCTTACTCAGGTAAGATTATAGCTCATTTAAGCTATGCTATTTATGAGCTCCTTCAAGCTTGAATACATTTTTGCTGATTCGAGTAATTATGTAGATCTATTTGAGCTATGCTACTTCCAAACTCCTTTTAGCTTTAATTCATTTTTGCTTATTTGAGCAATGAGGTAGATTTATCGAAGCCAATTCTCAACACATTCAAGTTATGCTACTCTTAAGCTCTTTAAAGCTTTAACTTATTTTTGCTCATTCGAGAAATAAGATAGACTCATTCGAGCTAGATTTCAACTCATTTAAGCTAAGATGGTTACAAGCTCATTTGAGTTTAAGTTTGTTTTTGGTTCATTTGAATAATGCGATAGGTTCATTCTAGCTAGATTTTAATTCATTTGAGCATTGTTTGCAACTTGTCCAAGCTAAGTATTTGACCAACCTAACAATAATTCCAAAATAATATGTACATTGATGTAAAAAGAATTACAAATTACGAAAACAACTTATATATCACAAATGGAGAAAAATCATAAAAGCTACAAAGTTACATGTAAAAATATATTACATTCTATATATTCTAGGGTCAAGATACTTTTCTTTCAACTATTTCTAGCTCGTACGCTCAACTTGCAAGAGCTCTAGTAACTTTATATGGCCTTTCCCTATTTGGGGTAAACTTTCCCACATTTCTTGTGACTTCAGCTTTTCATAGCACAAAATCTAGAACCTAGAATCCTCTGGGCTTATCTCTCTTATTGAAATCCATTTGCACCTTTTGTTTGTATTTGGCCATCCACAAGCTTGTATTCTCTCTTTTCTCATGTATCAAGTACAAGTAATTTCTACACATTTTTTCATTATTTTTTGGGATATATGATATAACTCGATAGGATTCTATTCCAATTTCAGCTAGGATTAGAACATCTATTCCACATATATACGAATTAGAATCTGCAATGTAGCACTTTTTGGTGTGGTTTGATAAACCCATAGTATACTAGGTAGTTTATTAACCAATTCGCCATGACCTAATCTAATCTAGGTTTCAACCTTTGTATCAGGGTGTAATTAGTCACCTTTACTTGTCCATTCATTTGAGGATGTGCTATCGAGCTTAAACTTCGAGCTATCTTCATTTCTTTGCAACAAGCCTATATTTTGTGTTCTTAAAATTGCCTTCTATTGTCCAAAATTGACTTATGCAGGATCCCAAATCATCACATAATATTTTTTCATAAGAATTTTAAAATTTATTTTTAGTAATTTGGCTAGTGCTTTTGCTTAAACCCATTTGCTCAAATAGTAAACTCCTATGAATAAAAATTTTCTTTGTCTTGTAGTTACAGGGAATAGCCCAACAATATCTATACCCTATTTATTAAAAAGGCATGGTGAGATCATTGCATGCATTAGCTTGGTAGGTATGTGACTAATCTGATCATGTGTGTAATATTTTTCACATTTTCAAACTAATGTTCCCATATTAGATTTAACAGTAGGCCAAAAGTAGCCTGCTTTAACAACATTAATTGCCAGAAGTGTCTTCCCAAGGTGATCTCCACAGCATTTTTCATGTATTTCCCATAAAACATACTCGCCTTCTTATGGTAAAAGGTATCATAGTAGAGGATTTAAGGAAGCCCTTTTGTAAAGTAGTGACTCTACTAATGTAAACCACGTAGCTTAGACTTGTAGTTTGGGATTAGCATCATAAAGCTCTCCTTTGCTGTACTTCAAAATAAGAGTTTGTGAATCTTGCATTTCCTCTAAGGTAAACACCTTATTTTTTGGGCTTCCCTTCTCTAATTCCTAGATTATTAGTAAAAGGGTTCCACATTCTATCGGTGAGCTATCTATTTTTGCTAGGTAATTAGCTCGTACATTTTCTTCCTTAAGTACTTAGATTATTTATAATTCAAAAACTTACTTCCTCAAGTATTTGATTTGCTGCAAGTATTGTATCATGTACAACTCCTTTACTTCGTACTATCCCTCAATTTGCTTAGCCATCAGCTATGACTTAATGTAAGCTCACACTCGTTGAGCCCTATTTTTAGCCATCTTATTTTGTGCAATTAAAGCCTCATACTCTATGTTTTTAGAGGCTTTGAAGTAAAACTTGATGGTAAATTCTAGCATATCCCTTTGTGGATTGATCAAGACTATACTTACTCCATCTCCATCACAAGCTAAAGCCATCTTCTCTATCTTAAGATATTGCAACATAACTATATGTAGAAGCTGCTTAAATAGAAGATTGGTCTTTTATATATCCCTTTTCTTTGATTAATAACAAGCTCACCCCTTAATCTAAGGCAACATGGTAGAGAAAGAGAGTCACTCTGATTGAGGGTTTCATCAACAAGCACAGCTAGGCCAAATATGCTTTAAATTCATTAAATACTTTCCCTAATCAAAATTGTTTACCTTTCTCAAGTTCTACAGAAGATCAAACTTCTATCCACAGAGTGGATATGAATCTACTTAGGGTGATAATTCTTCCAATCAACCTCTGGACCTCTTGAATATTCTATGGGGGTTTATCTATGCAATGGTGCGTATTTTGGGATTAACCTCAATCCCCTCTTTGTTACTAAGAAGCCTAAAAACTTTCAACCTATAACTTTAAAAGCATGCTTACTGGGATTAAGTTTCATCCCACGAATTTGTAATATCTCAAAGGTCTCTCTCAAGTCTTCCACATGGTTAGCTCGGTGAAAACGTTTTTACCAATATATCATCCATATATGTACATCTCTATATTTTTATCAATTTACTCCTTGAACATATGATCAACCAACCGTTGGTAAGTAGCACTTGCATTTCTGAGACCAAATGGAATAATGAAAAAGGAATAAATTCCTTTGCTAGTAATAAAGCGTATTTACTTGCCATTCACTAGATATAGTGGAATTCACTAGTTGATTGATCTTAGAGAAATGATAGAAATCTTTGGAGCAATCCATATTAAGATCTCTGAAGCCCACATGAATCTTCCACTTGTCAGTTTGCTTGGGCACCAAAACTACACTGGATATCCACTTAAGGACTTGGATTTCTACAACATGGCCAGTATCCAACAATTTTTCTATCTTTTTTTGTATGATAAGGATTTTTTTAGGGCCAAAGCCTCTATTTCTTTGTCTCACTAGCTTGACTAGAAGGTTGATGTTAAGATTTTTCTCGACTATACTTGGATCTATCCTAGCTAAATCTTTTTCAAAATAGGCAAACACTTCTACATAATTTCATAGTACACTAGTATGCTGGGCTACAAGATCGGCACTAAGATGTGATCCGATTTAGGTTGTCTTCTTGAGGTCTCTAAGGATTAGTTTAATTGTCATGACCTCTCTGGTAGGTTTCAATAGAGGTTTCTAGTATAATTGTTGAGGCACAATGGAGCTTTATTGCCTCGGCTAGTATATTATTTCCTTTATCTTATGGTTTTCCTTCTTAACTACTTCAACATAGAACCTCTTTGAGATGCCTTGATCTCCTACTGCTTCTTCTACTAGTCTATAGCCTATATATTTGAGCTTCATGTGATAAGGTAAAATTGTTACCTTGAAGAGCTACAACATAAGCCTATTAATTATAACATTGTAAATTGAATAGGCATATGTTATCCAAAATTTCACCATACAAGTTTTGTGGTAGATCCTAGAGCCTAAGGAGACAAGCAAAGTGATATGTCTAAGGGTCCACAATTGGCTCCAATATTGTGTTTTCTAAGTCTATTTTTTGAAAAGCATCTAAAAATAAAATATCCACTAAACTGCCACAATCCACAAAGAACTATGCCACCTCATAATTGGCAATCGATGCACTTATCACTCGAGCATCTTGATGTGGCAAGTGTATCACCTTTAAGTACTGTGGTGCAAATTGAATCCAATGGTGGTAATTTACTTATTTTTTTTAGTAGATGAGGGCTCGAGCTTGGGCTCTCTTGGCTTGATGCATATATCCTTCCATAGGACCTCATACGATCATGTGAATTATCCATTTTACATATAGCTCTCTCCTTAGCTCCTTTACACATTAGGCCTATAACCCCTATGCCTCTCCTAGCATTAAGCTTGCCCAACCTAATTAAGTTTGTTAGAGGCTATAGAATTATCTATGAATTCATCCAAATATCCATTCTACACCAACTATTCCAATTCATTAAGATGGTCACAATTTTCCATTATTGATCTGTACTCATTATGGAACTAGCAAAATTGATTTGATTTGGGATGGCAAGGTGCATGTCTGAAAGTGCAAAGCCATTGTTGTAGATTTTTGTGCTCAATAGCTTATGTAACTTATCCTTGGGTTCTTTTATGGATGTGTAATGGTCAAACGTAGGACTAAACGGGATTGATCACAATTGGTTAATGGACACTTATTGAGGTTTTTTATCTTGTCTGGACTTCTTAGTCATGTTGCTATTTTCTCTCTCGTCTCTCTTTTTCTCTTTTATCTCTTTCTCCTATATGTTGCAAGCCTTATCCTCATGTATATACTTCTCAACTCTCTACAAGAAATCTTCATAACTATTAGTGGGTTTGTGTATTAACAACTTTCAAAAAAGACTAGGTTGGAGCCCATGAGTGAATACACTAGTCAATATTTCTAATGTGGCAGATAAAGATTCCAAGACTATGGTAGTGAATCATTTAACAAAACTTCTCATGGTTTCATTTTTTCCTTGTAAAAAAGAAAGCAAGCTTTGAACATTCTGTCAGCATTGATTATTAGCAGTGAATTTGTATAAGAACTTATGGGAAAAGTCATCAAAAGTATATATAGACCATGGAGGTAACTCTTTAAACTACCTCTAAGCAGCTCCTCCAAAGGTGGTTAGGGATATCTAGCATTTCATCTCATTCGAAAATTGGTAGAGTATGGCCAAGTTCTTAAACTCACAAAGATCATCAACATGGTTTGATCCCCTTGTCTGGTTTTCTAAGAAAGAATCTTATAAGATAGACTTACCAAAAGGAAAGCCTTAGCTTCTTCTTTAGCCTCTCCAGCAATTACCTATTTATTTCTCTCAACTCTTTTCTTATGTCTCTCACTTTAAAAATAATATCTACTTGAGTTCTCCTCCATCGTTGAGCATGATAAAGTCGTATTGACGCTAAACTCTCTACCACTATTTTGGACTCAGCCATTTGTCTACTAGGTCCTTAGGTTTTGGATCTTTAAGGGGTTTGCATGCCTATCAACCTATTTGGCAAGTGTATTTAACTGTGAAACTACCAAGGGATTACTAGGTTTTGGTGCTTCATTCATAGCTAAGTCAGGAAAAGTGGGGTATAGTGGTCTAATTATTATAGTACCCTATGCAACTATTTCAAAGATTGGCATAGTTGCCAAGGGATATACATAAATTCCTTCGAATGGTGTAAGTACTAACAGAATATTAACTACTCTTATTGGAGCTAAAATTAGTAGGGTTGAGTTCTACTAATTGGCGTAGGATTAGCTAAATTTAGTGTAGAAGGGAAAGGTATTGACAACCAGAGATATCCCCAGCAACAAAGACATAGGTGCAAGAGCCTACAACCTTGTAGGAGTCAAAGATGGTGCCGTTCTTATATGTTGAGTAGCCACAATGGTAGTGACCATAGTCCATAAAAAATTTGTTACTAGTTCTGCCATCATAAGTCACACCACTAGAAAAAAAATGGAAAAGATCATTCCCTTGACTGAAGTTATTAAGGATAATGCATCTAATGGGGCTTCTTCAACCATGGTGGCCGTCGAATCTTTCTGTAGCATAGTTGGCACAACTCTATCAACATCCCTTATTGAATCACCCACTCTTATGTCTTAGCTCACAAAAAATTTTCCACAAATGATGC
Source organism: Jacaranda copaia (assembly GCA_014898725.1). Lineage (NCBI taxonomy): Eukaryota > Viridiplantae > Streptophyta > Magnoliopsida > Lamiales > Bignoniaceae > Jacaranda > Jacaranda copaia. The sequence continues at coordinate 1,926,149 of JACGDI010000193.1, forward strand.
CAATTGATGGAAGAGAAAAATTAAGAACTAATTAAAATGTGATTTAAAGATTAATTTGAAAATTTGCTCTTTCTTAATATCAAAGTGTCAACAACCTACTATATTTTTCCTTTCCCTATTTATACATAGGCCTACCAAATTGATGGGCATATAGCTCATGCCCCATGTTTTTCTCATAACCACCTACTCTTAATCACTGTAAGACTACTTGAATAATGCAAAAAAAAAACCTAAGGTTCAAATATAATATAAATATCAGGATACTTATTATATGTTTTTCTAATATCTTGATTTCTATTGCTCTAGAAAGATTTTTAAAAAATTATAAACAGAAATTCTAGCAATGAGTCGAAGCTTCTTAAAATATATTAACTAGTTTCAAATGATGATGATAGATGCTTTATATTTTTGCAAGCATAGGGAAAATGAATTTCTACTTATGGCCCCACTAATTAGGAAAATTCTAGCCAATACCAAGTGTGACCAAACCGTCCAATAGTGTTTTGCCACATGAAAAATAAATTTTTTAAATAAAAAATGGCCAAATTTTATTCTCTATGCAAACTAGGTTAAGTCATTTACCTACAACATCAATGAACATTTGGAAGGAAAGATAGAGAAATTTTTGAAACTTACCGAATTACAAAAATACCAACTCTAAAACTTCCAATGGAGTGTTTCTCTGAATTCACCCAACCTTGTTTCTATCATCTTCAACGTATAATTTCAATTTCTTTCATACTCCTCTCAATATATTTTATGAAAAATAGAAAATTTCATCTTCAACTTGCACCCATACCTCCACTTAGTTTGAAGATATTGAATAAGGTATGAATTAATACCACAAAAAATTATTTCAAAGCTTCCGTTTGTAGGCTAGATGCCTGGACGAATGTGGTTGGACTAGTAGTAGTGACTAATATTATTATTGATTTTCTTATCTCTATTGGGTCCCTACTCTATTTTACTTGAAATTAGAATTTTGCAAAGTTTGAATTGTTTCTTTCAATATTTATAAGTTAAATTTATTTTGTACCCAAATGTTTGATTAAATTTTTTAATGAAGTTGAAATTATTTTCTTGTTTGAGTTGCATAACTCATCAACAATCTCCACATTTCTTAATCGCAATAAAAAAAAATGTGTAGGTTAGCTGAATAAGAAATAATGAAATAGAGTCAATTTTCCAGAATTACTTAATACATATATTATATATAGGATAAATTAATGTTTGCATATATATACATACTTAAAAGAGTATAGGTTCCTAAAAGGGTAATAGACTCAAAGGTAGAATAATAAAGAAAAGAGATAATATAGTTATAATGGTTCGGCAAGTCTAATACACTACCTAAGCCAAAAGACTTAGGATTTTTAACCTACACTTTATTAATCAAATAGATTAGAATAAATACAACATACAGTGCTAACTTCTCAAAACCTCACAATTTGCAGTAAACACTCAACAACCTTAACTGGAGTTTGAGAACGACAGACTACAGAGTAGAGGTAGAAAGCTCAAAAATTTTGCAGTCCAAACGTTCAACAGAAGAGGCAATGGCTTCGATGGATGTTAAAATATCATTCATTGGAACTTCTAACTACCTATTTTTACACTTAGAAGTGACTCCTTCAGAAATAGTAGAGTTAGTATCTTGGACATAGCCCATAGGGATATAGTGTGGTTTTTTGCCAACGGTATGTTGAGAAGTATGATGAGGAGTAGAAGGAATAGTGGTAGAAGTAGAAGTACCCTTGAACCAGACTCCATCTTCACCAATTTGTATTTTCATTTTCTTAAGACTAGGCAAGTCAACAATTTTCCTTAACTTAGCTATTCAGCCCAAGGGGATAGAAAGAAAACATTTTTAGAACGGAGTAGATAAGTGAGGAGCATGCCATAAGGCAAAGTTTTTGATGAGTAATGAAGAGCATAAATCATGTTATGTAGAACGATGTACCCTATGTTAACATTTTGCCCTATGGCAGAGATATACAGGAGAATCACAGATAACCTATTCATGTCAGTTGAATAAACCCCCTATTAGTAGAAAATGCAGACAATATAGTCAACATTATTAGATAATGTAAGAAAAAATAGTTAATAGGGAGCAATTTAAGAGCAACACCAGTAGTAAGTTTAGGGGATTTCCTATTCCAAAATAGTTCTTTGGCATGATTAATATCACAATGTTCAAGGTGACACAATTCTCCATAAGCAAAAAAAATTAACACTAAAATTAGAGAGCCCTAAATATTGATTTATCTTCTTTCACCTATCACAAAAAGCTCATATCAAGGTAGATATGGACATCGTTGTAGTCATTGAAAGTTGATTTGATCAATTAGAAAGAATTGAAAAAAGCTATTTGATTGACTAGACAAAGACTAGCTCAACCTTTCTTTACTAGAGCTAAATCTAGATTAAGCTTAGTTTGTATTCAAGAAATGGAAATGACAAGGATAAGGAGGAAATGAGTCTACCACTAGAATGAGAAGGTTAATATTTTGAATATAATATAGAGAAGAATTGATAGATGTGGAAAGCTGAGTGTAAAATAAGAGAAAAAGACAGAACAGGTGATTGAGGAGGAGTTCTTAGTGTCATTTTATGGTGGACATTTGAGGTTTCTACAATTAAAAGTGAAGGAGAAAGATTAGATGGGTTGGATTTTTCAGTATCAAAGGTATAATCAAAAAATTTTTAAGATGTGGATTTTAGGCCATCAGCCAAGGAGATGAAGGAGATAGATAGTGATTGGAAGGGCTTTTCACCATTTAGAAGAGAAATGGGTAGTTTTGATGAGGAGGACATGGTAAGAGTATTCTATGAGGAAAAGAGTTGTGTCAATTTGTGTGAAGAAAAGCAGAATCTTGGTCAATTTGATTATCTAATTTTCCCTCTCATAAAAAATTCAAAAAAATTGAAAAGAGGAATAAATTAGGACATTTATTGATTTACCTTCAATTGAAGGTATTATGTATTTTAGGGAGAAAAAATACACATGAAAATATCACATTCAAAGTAAAGTATGTTAGAGTTCATGATGAAATTGGAAAATGTATGATCCCTAAGTTATTTTTTTTGAGAACAAAAATGATCTTCGGGAAGAGGTTTAGTAAACATATTAGCTAATTGATTCTTTGTTTCTATGAAGTTTATGCATACATCACCATTTTGAACATGATCCTTTATGAGATGGTGCCTAATTTCTATATAATTTGCGCACGAGTTATAGATTGGATTTTTTGTAATGCAAATGGCACTAGCGTTGTCATATAGAATTAATATACAAGAAAATTTTAAACCATAATCATTGAGAGTTTGTTCTATCCACAATACCTGTGAACAACAATTATCTAGTATTATATATTTTGCTTTAGTGGTTGACATAGCTACCATGCTTTGTTTTTTGGTGCACCAGCTTACTAAACAAGAGCCTAGTAGTTGACAAGTTCTAGTGGTACTTTTTCAATCAATTTTGCATCCTACATAGTCAACATCAAAATATCCAACTAGATTGGAAGTTTTAAATTGAGGATACCAAATTCCATAACTGATGGTCCCTTTAAGGTAATGAAGAATTCTTTTTACAGCCTTGAGATGTGATTCTTTTGGTTGTCCTTGAAATCATGCACACAGACTGGTTGCAAATAGTATATTTAGGAAACTAGAAGTTAGATATAGTAAGCTTCCAATCATACCTCCGTATGTTTACTCTTCCACAATTTTCCCTTTAGAATCGTGTTCCAACTTTGTAGATGAAGCCATGGGGATACTAGACTCTTTACAATCCTCTATTTTGTATTTCTTTAAGATTCATTTAGTATACTTTTTTAGGGATATAAAAATACCTTTGGAGGTTTGTTTAATTTGTAGTCTAAGAAAAAAATTTAACTCACCCATAAGACTCATTTCAAATTCCTTTATCATGCATGTTGCAAACTCATCACAAAGTTCCTTATGAGTTCCTCCAAATATTATGTCATCCATATATACTTGAACAAGTAGTAAATGACTATTTTATGTTTTTGTAAAAAGTGTAGTATCCACTTTACCCATGCAAAAACCATTCAACATTAGAAAAGAACTCACGTGATCATACCATGTTCTTGGAGCTTGTTTTAACCCATAGAGAGCTTTTGATAATTAGAATGCATGGTTTGGAAAATTTGAATTTTTAATACCAAGTAGTTGTTCTACAAAAACGTTTTCTTTCAAGTGACCATTTAAAAAGGCACTTTTGACATCAATTTGGAACAAAGTAAAGTTTTTATATGATGTATAAGCTAATAACATATGAATCAATTCAAGACGTGCAATGGGTGCATAAGTTTCATCATAGTTAATATCCTCTAGTTGAGAGTACCCTTTAGCTATAAGTTTTGCTTTGTTTTTAACAACATTGCCTTGTTCATCCAATTTATTTCGAAAAACACATTTAGTTACAATTACATGATAACTATCAAGTTTTTTAACTAAATAATAAACCTAGTTTTTCTCAAATTGATTAAGCTCTTATTTCATTGCACTCAACTAGGATTCATCATTTAACACCTCATTTATGTTGCATGGTTCTGCATAAGATAAAAACACAAGGTGAGAATGTTGTAATTCATTTATTTTGGTTTTAGATCTTGTAGTGATTTCTATTGCTGGGTCTCCAATGATATTGTTTGTTGGATGACTTGAGGCATGCTTAAATTTTCTAAATTGATCTCTTATTTCTTTGCTAGAAGTACCACTTGTAGTTGAAATTGTCTCAGTTGAATTTTGAGATTCTACCTACTTTTCTTCTTTTTCTTGCTGAAGTGCTTCTATGACCTAATCAATACATTCTATTTCTATACTAAAGGTATCCTTGGATAATAAAGGATTAGTTTCCTCAAATACCAAATACATAGATTGTTAAAAACTCTATAAGCTTTACTAGTTTGTTGAGTCACTTACAAATATTCCTTCATCTGATTTTGGGTCAAATTTAGCAAGGTGTTCCCTATCATTTAAGATGTGACATTTGTACCCAAATATGTGGAAATAAGATATGTTGGGTCTTTTACCTTTCTAGAGTTCGTAAGGAGTCTTTTTGATGAATGGTCTTAAGAAGACTATTAATGACATAATACGCTGTATTGATTGGTTCTGCCCAAAGATGTTTAGAAAGATCATACTTGTTCAACATTGTTCAAGCCATTTCCTATAAAACTCTATTTTTTCTTTCAACTACCCCATTTTGTTGGGGTGTTCTTAGAGTAGAAAAATTATGAGTATAATCAAGATCATTAGAGAAAGTAGAAAAATTGTGATCGTCAAACTCCATTCCATGATCACTCTTGTTTGTTTTAATCATATGCCTCTTTTTATTTTGAATGTTCTTTGAGAGAGTAACGAAGTGATATAAAGCTTCATTTTTATGTGAAAGAAATTTTACCCATTTATAGCGACAAAAATCATCTACGATGATAAATACATATTTTTTTCCTCCAAGTGATTGTGTTTTCATGGGTCCAAAAAGATCAAGATGCAGAAGTTCTAGGGGTTTAGAAGATGTAATATCATTTATTGGTTGAAAAGATGTTTTTATTTGTTTGCCTTTCATGCATGCATCACATATTCTATTTTTTGTGAATTTAACTTTAGGAATGCCTTTTACTAAATCCTTTTTAACTAAATGGTTTAGAAATTTCATATTAGCATAACCTAGACACCTATGAGAAGTTTGGCAAGATTCATTAGTAACAACTAGGCATTCAACCTTTTGTCTGGATAGATTATCCAAGTTTATACAATATATATTCCTTTCTCTAATTACAGTGAAAATAGTTTCATTATGCTTGGTTACCACACATTTAGAATGCTTAAAGTGTACCTGACACCCACTATCACATAATTAACTTATGTTGAGAAGATTGTGCTTTAGCTTATTTACTATCCAAACATTTTCAATGGAAGTTCCATCTTTGTTACCTACAGTTCATTTGCTAATGATTTTTCCTTTAGTATTGTCTATGAATAGCACATTTCCTCCATTGTATTCTTATAGTTCAAAAACGAATGATTTGTTTCTTGTCATGTGTTTGGAACATCTGTTGTCAAGATATCAAAGATCAATTTGAACTATCTTCTTGACTAGTTCCTGCAACATAAGAATTTGAGAATTTAGGTACCCATATTTTGTTAGGTCTTGAGTTGTTAGACTTTGGCACCTAAATATATTTTATTCCAATTTCTCTTTTTATAGGACATTTGTGGGCCATATGACCTATTCTTGAACAATAATGACAAGTTTTCTTTTTTGAGGTTCTTATTTCTCTATATGTAAAGTCAGTTTTGTTCTTACCCTTAAGTGTTCTTTTGAGAATATAGTTATTGTCTAGTAAGTTTTGAATTACATTTTCAAGATGTTTGTTTTTCTCAACTAGTCCAATTCCTTTCTTTTTAATTTTTCCTTATGTTTTTATCATAATGATGGACTAATTCTTCTTTTTCATTTAAGGTATTCTCTAGTTGTTCCTTAAGAAAGTTTATTTCTATCTGGAGTTATGTGAGTTGATTTTGGCATTCAATTTGAATATCAAGATCTTTAACAAAATCATAATCAAAATCAAAATTATTGGAACTTAATTGAGACTGTAAAGTTACCTATCTATCAATCATGAGATAATTTTCTTCATTATCAAACTGATCCAAGTTTAAGTCATCCCTAGTGATGGTCATTACTCTTTGTTTTGGATTTCTCTCAATTTTTGGGCTTTGTTTTAGTTTTGGACAGTCAAGTCTTTTATGTCCAACCTCATGACATTTAGGACATATGACTTGCTCAGTTCTGTTAAAGTCTCTGTTGTTTCTTTTGGAATTTGTTCTATGGTCTTTCCTAAAACTATTTCTGACTTGGATAAGTTGTCGTAGTCACTTGGTTATCATGGCAATTTCTTCATTATCATTTATTCATTTAAGTCACCAAGATCTTTGTTCCATTCTGCTTGTTCAACATTAAAAGTAATGTTTTTCTTGTTTTTGTTGTCAGAACTTTCTTCTTTGCTAAGGAAAGTCATCTCATGAGAGGTAAGTGAACTGATTAGTTCTCCCATAGTCATTTTTTCAAGGTTTTTAGCCTCATTAATTGTAATGATTTTGTGATTCCATTCCTTTGTTAGAGATCTTAAGATCTTCCACACCTGTTCACTTTTAGATATTATTTTCCTAGTGCAAACATGGGATTCACTATTTCTATTAATCAGGTATACATTTGGCTGATTGTTTTGCCTGTTTTCATTGAAAATGTCTCATATTGGTGAGTAAGCAATCGAATTCATTCGAATTTTATCTGTGAAGTCCCTTCATGAGTGACTTGAAGCATATTCCACATATCCTTTGTAGAACTATACATACTAACATGATTGTACTCTTCTTTGACTACAACACATGAAAGGATTATTTTTTACTTTCACATTCATTGAGAGCATTCTCTTGTCTTTAGTAGTAAGTTCTAGTCTACCTATTGAAGATATACTTTTGTTGGTACGAATGAAAGGCCTATCAATGACTATTCTCTATAGGTTATAATCTAATGCTATAAAAATTCCTCAATTCTGTTCTTCAAGGTTGAATAATTGGTCCCATAAAATAGAGGGGGACAAGTATAGGATTGTCCTTCTATATACACATCAAAGCTAGAAAAAGCCATTAGGATCTTTTAACTTAAGTTTGTTAAACTTGTATATATGATCCCTCACTCTGGTACTAATTGAAAGAGTATAGGGTCCCAAATGGGTAAATGGATTCAAATGAGTCAAATAATAAAGCAGGATAATAAACTGAAACTTTTAGATATAATTCCAAAGATAACAGAGATAAGCAGAATGATAAAGAAAAGAGACAAGATAGTTATAGTGGTTCGGCATGCCTAATCCACTACCTAAGCCAAAATATTTAGGATTTTTAACCAGTACTTTATTGATCAAATAGATTAGGATAAATATAATAAGTAGTGCTAACTTCTCAAAACCTCACAATCTGCAATAAACACCTAGCAAGCTTAATTGGAGTTTGAGAAAGAAAGGCTATAGAACAAAGGAATAATCCTGATCTCACTAAACAACACTCGCTTACTCATTACACTAAACTTTTTTCTTTTTAAATAGTAGAGTACAAAATCCTCAAGAATAATTCTAATAGTATGATTTCCTTTTCACCAACTCATTCTTCTCCTTGAAAGGTTCAATGGTAAGATACAAAAAATGCAATATCTTATGTATAGGAAGTTCAAAATTTGCTGCAATGATTAATTACCATATAGACTGCACTTGCCATAATAATTTCAATCAACTTGAATCAATTGCAAAATAGGCATAATCAAAACTAAACTAGGAAGGGATTCTAACAATATTCACTAAAGATTACATAAAATTGTTTAATTATAGAAGTTAAATTTTTGGGCCATCTAACTTATATTTTGAGTTACTTGAGTGATTTGCTAAATATTTCATTTTGTAGCCATATATTTCTTCATCTCTATTGTTTTCTTGTTTAGTGGAATTGAGGTGGAAACATTAACAGAACTATTGTGGGCTAATTTGCAGCAATAGTTAATTTATTTCTTTGAATTTCCTTACTACCATTTTATTATCATCTTATTATCATCTATCAATATGTTTTCATGGTAGGCATGAATAATTCTAGTGTTGGGATGAAAAGAAGCAAAGAAGTAGTGCGTTTAGAAAGTGATCGTGAAGATAATGTTTGCCTCCATTTTATGGAAAAATCTAATAGGAGCGGACATTCAAGGATGATTGTGTTGCTGAAACTAAGAAAAAATTATCTGTAAATGTTGCATAGAGTGAGGATGACTTGTGTACATGTTGCTCAAAGTGAAGATGAGTTATATAACTTGTACCTAGATTATTCTAATTTGGTTGGATTCAGTGTTCGCAAAGGAAAACAATATTATGTTAGTGGGGCAAATATTATTAGATCAAAATCTTATCTTTGTTCAAAATAAGGAGTCAAGGATGAAAAATCAAGTTTAGAAGGAATTAGAAAGAAAAATACTAGCGAAACCTAGTGTAAAGTAATGATAACCTTTGATGTTGATAAGGATGGTTTATGGAGAGTTGCAAAGTTTGTTAAAAAGAACAACCATGATTTGGCTCCCTTTAACAATAAATATTTCCTAAGGTCTACAAAATTTATATCACCTAAGAAATAAGATATAATTGGGGCAATAAAAAAGCTGGATTGTGCACCATCAATTGCTTTAATTATGTAATTGAATAATGTCATGGTGTTTAAAATGTGGGCCTCTTAAAAAAAGATTGCTACAATTTTATCAATGTATTGAAGGCTAAATTAATTAAACCTAGAGATGCTTAAGGTTTGGTTAGGCATTTCAAGAGTAAAGCTAATGTAGAACCAAACTTTTATTTTGACATTCAATTCAATCTAGAAGGTCGAATGGCAAATGTCTTTTAGAGAGATAATCAATCAAAGCTGGAATATGGTTGCTTTGGAGATTTAGTGGTTTTTTATAAAACTTATATAACAAACAAATATGACTTGGTTTGTGCAACTTTTATTGGTGTTAATCATCATTAGCAAAATGTTATGCTTGGTTGTGCCTTTTTATCAGATGAAACTGTGGAGTCATTCAATTAGGTTTTCAACATTTTTATGGAAACAATGGGAAATGAAGCTTCATTAGCAATATTTACTGACCAAGATCAAGTTATGGCCAATGCAATTGCACATACATTTCCTAATGCTCATCATCATCTTTGCTTGCAAAATATATCCAGGAATGCTCCCTACCACTTGAACAATTTCAACTTAAGCGATCAAAGTTTCTTTAATGAATGCTTATATCATTGCAAGACAAAGAAAGAGTTCAAGGAATCATGGGAGAAAATGGTTCATAAGTATAATGCTCAAAATTATCATTAGTTAAACAATTGTTATAAGATTTGAGATAAATGGTTCCCTGCTTTCAATTATGATTACTTTCATGATGGAGTTAGATCAACATCTAGAAATGAAAGTATGAATTTATGTACTAAATGAGATTTCAAGTAAAATAATATTATTATTTGAGTTTTTCCTTAGATTTGAGAAAGATTTTCTATAAAAATGGTGTAGAAATAAAGTGGATATAGATTTTTTTCTAACTAAATAAGCCTAATGATTGCTGTTTGAGATAGCAAAATTCTAAAGCATGCAGTTAAAATTTACATCAATACCATTTGCAAAGTGTCTGATAAAGGTTATCTGATAAGAACTGGTGTTTTGTCATGCAAAGAAATTCAATTTAAGGACACAATATATAAAATCGAATTTACTAACCTAGAAAGAAACAACAGTAGGGCATATACTATCTTCCTAAATATAAATACCAAAAAGGTTGAGTACAGTTGCATAAAATTTAATTAGATGGGAATACTCTATACACATGCTTTGATAGCTCTTCACTGTAAAGATGTGTATGAAGTTCCTCAAAGTTATATTCAAAGTTGGTGGACTAAGAATGCAAAGAAGCAGTCTATATGATGGATGAAGATGAACTTACAAAACCAGATGACAAAGAGACAAGAGTCGTGTATACTAATTAAGCAATGAGGTTAGCTTATGACCTTGTAACATAAAGTAAGTTTTGTAAGGAAACAAGAGATATTATATGGACAATTCTTAAAGATGGAATAGCACTTCTAGATGAGTTTTATAAGAAGCAAAATGAAGATTTGATTTTAGTAATGAGAGATAAGCAGGTGGCAAGTGACTTTGTAGAGCTGCATAATGATAGTCTAATATTAGATCCTCTCCTAGTGATATAGGATGGCCCCATAGGTTTAACCAATTGCCCAACAAGCCTAACCTAATAACTCCTACTAAGGAGTTGCACGCGAAGCATTATGACCAGGCCCATCTCATCTCGACAACCTGATGATCTCATCAATATAATCAACCTTGTGGCAAGCATCGCTGCTCTCCCCCGACTTAAGCTTTATATGCAAAAGTCAAGTTTTATCTCACTGACACAATTAATGTTCACTCAGGTCATTTCTCTCATCAACCAGGAGGGTGGACTTATCGCAAGATCCTTTCATTGCTGTATTTAATGCTCTAATAGATGGCATACCTCTATGTTAATGGTGCGTGCCACCTTACTGCCGCCTTTGACAAAAAGAGTGCTTCTAGTATACTATTAGTCCTCAAAAGCTAGAGATGAAGCTACCTAGAATAGTATAGAAAAGGGAGATGACCTAAAGCTCCCCATGTAAAGATAAGAGTCCTTAAGATGTGCCAAGGGCATCCTAGACATATCACTCACTTGGAAAAGGTTATAAATACCCTATTGCCAGCCTCTCCTAAGATATGTCATTCTTCACTATAAGCCCTCACTCTACTGCTCATTTTATTTAGTCAATCTCCTATTGACTTGTGCATCAAAATGCTTTAGCTGAAGACACCTCGATTAGCCTGACATTTACTCAGGATTGCAAATCTTAGCCCAAGCTACTTTTAAGTTGGATCACTTGACTAGACAGGTCGATATACCTAAACACTAGCCCAGTCCAATAAAACATGATTTTTTCCCTCATCATTTGGTGTCGTCTATGGAAAGATTGAGACTATAATAAAAAATGGTTAAGACTCAGTGAGCCTCTTTAGAAAGGGAAGAGAATAGGAGGATTATGTCTCTTTCTCCTCAACCTCAATAAGAGACAAATGATCTAGGACCTAGCATCTCTCTAGAGCAAGTGGTCACCTTGACCATGCTATAACTAATGCAATTGATCAGTGAGTAGATCTCTGTCGTATTATCTGCTGCATTAAATCGACATATAGCAATCTCACCACCTCTAATGGCCAGCACAACACTAAAACCTCAATCTCTCAAAAGACTACCTAAGGACAGCCACGATCGACCAAAATTTAGATGACCATGAGCAAGATACGAGGTGAGCCCTGGATGTTTTCCTAAAGAAAGGACCTGACTGACCCCTAAGAAGAAATTATTGATTCTATTGACCATTATGCTCAACCCCTTCAAGCTTCACAGAGTGTTAGGGTTGACCATTCGAGACTAAGCCCCCAAGAAAAGATTGTTGATTTAATCAATCATTGCGCTTAACCCATTTGCGTCCCGTAGTGCAATAGGGTTGAGTGCACCAGACTATAGGTAGACAAAAATATGACCCAAGTCGATCAAGAAGAGTGGGGAGAAGTATCCCATCAAGTTCAGTAGTTGAACAGAGGCTTAAAGGAAATCTCAAGGAGAAATATTGAGAAGATCCCCAACCCAAATAGTCCTTAAAGATCCTATCGGGAAAGAGACTCATCATTTGTCTAGAAGATAATAGGTGAGCACATTGCTACTAACGCCAAAGTTTCAACCAGACTCTCAAGGTATGATAGCTTTTCGGACCCTAAAGAGCATCTGATGCAATTTGAATGTATGATGCAATTGCATAGTCACAATGAGTATATATATGTGAAGATGTTGGTCACCATATTTTAGGACATTACACTCAACTGGTTTGTCAAGCTTGAGCTAGCGTTGATATATTCATATGACTAGCTGTGTGACAAGATCTTTCACCAATTTGCTAGCTAGAGAAAGGTTAAACTCCATCACACACACCTTCACACGGTAAAATAAAATGAGGAAGAGTTCTTTTGTTATTTCTTCACCCAATTCAACACAGAGGAGTTCAACATAGATAACCCGAGGATTAAGCTCTTGATCGATATACTTTTCCTAGGCCCCTGGTATAAAGAATATGCCAATGCCTTAGTGTGGGAGCACCCACAGTTGATAGAGGGGCTACTCAACCTGGCAGAGAAGTATATGACCTATGAGGAGTGAACAAGCTTAACTTTAGCAATCTTAAGGTCAAGAAAAAGAGAAATAAAAAGAAAAATGACCAACGGCAAAGAAAGGGTTGTTGATATCTTATTAAATGGTTCCATGATTATTCAACTTTGAACCTCCTAAGGAAGAAGATATTATTACAATCCAACATGATAACCTCTTAAAGAAACCTTGAAAGTTGACAGAATCAGAAGCCATGAAAAAATTAAAGAAATATTGCCATTTTCATAAGTAGAGGGGCCACAACACAGAGGACTATTTCAACCTCCACAATGAGATTGAGAGATTGATCCCACAAGGTCACCTTAAGAAATATGTGGTCGGAGGCACCCAGGTGGAAGCAAGTAGGATCAACTAGACTCTTAATAAAGAAATGTTGATCAACCCAAGGAGAGAAGATAAGCAGAAGAAACCTAGCTGGGACACCCGCCCGCCCATTTGAGGAGTCATTGACATGATAGCAGAAGGTCCCATTAGGGGAGACTCTAAGTCCACCAGGAGATAGACCCAAAGAATATTGGACTCGACTAAAGCCTCTCATGTTGAAATAATGTTCCATTTGTCTACAAGCGAGAGTTTATCTCCTTCACCAACACCAACCTCACCCACCTTAAAGGCAAGAGCATCAACCATAAAGTTGATTGCCCCATGGTTTCTCCATCGAGATCGCCAACTTTGAAGTGAGAAAGGTTTTGGTCAATAATGGCAGCTCTATCAACATCATTTTCTTATCGACCCTAAGAAGGATAAATCTTGGTTAGTTAAAGTTTGAGCCTATGCGCACACCCGTGGTAGGATTTAGGGGGTCAAAAATCATATCAAAAGGCTCCATTAACTTATCTACATTATTTAGGAAAGCCTCATATAGAAGAACACTCATGATCAATTATCTAGTCATCGACGCCCTATTTACCTATAATGATATAATTGGGCAATTAGCTCTGAATGAGTTTCAAACCATTATCTCAACATACCACATGAAAATAAAATTCCTAACCCCAACAAGGATAAGCGAGTTGATGTGCAACATTAAAGAGGCATGGCATTGTTATAATATTTTGGTCGAGTCGAAGGAGCAGAAGACTTGACCACAGCTGAAAACCTTGAGAGATACCCTTAAAGTGGAACCCAAGGAAGGACAAGCTAGCAAGAAGAGGAAGTTGGAAGACACCATAGTGGAGCTCATTAGGGAGTTCAAACAGTCAAGCTGGAGCTTGGGAACCCTAACAAGACCACCAAGATTGGAATTGACATAGGCCACCACATGGAATGTCTCATGATTGATTTTCTATGCCAAAATATCGACAACTTCACCTAGAGAGCATCTAACCTCCATGGAATCAACCTCAATGTCATTATCCACCACCTCATTGTGGACCCTCCTACAGACTAGTAAAGCAAAAGATAAAAACTTTTAATACTAAAAGATGCCAGATCATCAAACAGAAGGTCAAGGTCAACAAGCTCTTAGATGTAGGTATATTGTAGAAATTCAATATCCCTCTTGGCTTTGTAATGTAGTCCTTGTCCCCAAGAATGAGCGGAAGTGGTGCAGGTGTAACGATTTTACTAATTTGAATAAAGTTTGTCCTAAAGATCCTTATCCCTTGCCTCATATAGATTTGCTAGTTAACTCTACTGTTGGTTGCGAATTGTTAAGTATGATAGATGCTTTCCAAGGTTATTGCTAAATATTCATAGCACTCAAGAACAAGGATAAAACCTTTTTTATAGTCCCCAATGGGGTTTATTGTTTTCTGGTCATGCCTTTTAAGCTTAAGAATGTAGGGGTAACATACCAAAGATTGGTGAACTTTATGTTCAAAAATGAAATTGGCAGATCCATGGAGGTCTATATCGATGACATGATCATCAAATTAGAGTAGGCCAAGGACTATCTACTTGACGTCAACTACATATTTTCTATACTGCAGGCTTTCAACATGAAGTTAAACCTAAACAAATGTACCTTTAGGGTTTAAGGAAGAAAGTTCTTGGGTTATATGGTTAGTCAAAGGGGTATCAAAGAAAATCTACAAAAAATCCAAGCAGTTCTAAATGTAGGCCCAACTTGGACAATCAAGAACGTACAATGTTTGGTCGGGTGAATCATAGCCCTCAGTGGGTTCATTGTGCGCTTGGACAACAAAAGATTACCTTTCTTCAAGATACTTAGGAACGTGAAGAAATTAGGTTTCTAATAGTCTGAACAGTGTGACCAAGCTCTGGTCAAACTGAAGAAATATTTGTCCTCACCGCCTATGCTCGCAAAACTAGAACTAGGAGAAGTTCTATATCTTTACTTGGCTATTTTTGAGGCCTTAATTAGTTCAATTCTGGTCTTGACCAAGGATCAAAGTCACCAACCAATCTATTACTATAGCAAGGCTTTGCAAGGTCCTGAGCATAACTACTTGGAGATCAAGAAATTCGCTCATGCTCTAGTCATCACAGCTAAAAAATTATGACCATACTTTTAGTCTCATGCAATCATAGTGTCAACAAACCAATATTTAAAATAAGTGCCCTCGAAGCTAGACACGTCAGGAAGGTCGACAAAATAGGCTATTGAATTACGATAATTTGATGTCACTTTTCAACCCTAAATAGCCATAAAAACACAGGTTTTGCTAGATTTTATCGCCAAGCAGGTCGATCTCTCTAATTAAAAGGGTGACAGCCTTTTTATTTAGACCTTACACATCGATGGGTCAGCGACTACCTCAAGAGAAGAAATAGGTATTGCATTCCGTTCCCTATTGGTAGAGGAGTATGACTTTGCAATCGAGCTCAACTACTCAGTAACCAACAATAAGGCGGAATATGAAACCCTTCTTACTGGAATGAGAATGGCAATAGACCATGAGGTCGAACACTTGGCAACAATTACAGATTCCTAATTGGTCATAGAGCAATTTGAGGGAAATTTTGAGGCGAAGGACTCGACCATGAGCTAATACCTGATAGAGGTCAAAAGGATACAATAATAATTTAAATAGTTCACCCTTAGCTAAGTACCTAGATCTAAGAACGAGCGAGTGGATGCCCTATCTAGTTTGTCAATTTGACTAGAGGAACCAGGGATAGAACAATAACATTTTTGGTCACCAATAAATCATCTATGGGCATCCCTAACTAGAATTTTGTGGGAAATGTCGAAGAAGCAATTCCTTCTTAGCAGGATTCAATAAAGCTTTATTTGAGTCAATGCACAATTTGTGAAGATAAAAATGAGGCATGTAGGCTCCAAGGATAAGCCACCACATTTAAGCCGCCACATTTGCTCTCAGCAAGCACGACCAACTTTATACAGGTCAATCTCTGGACCACCGCTGAGGTGCTTAGACACAGACCAAGCTCACAAGGTCTTGCAAGATATCCCCGCAGGCATTTGCAAGAACCATTGAAGAGGCTGATATCTTGCATATAAGGTCATCAGATATGGATATTTTTTGCCCATACTATTAAAAAATGTTGTTAACTTTACTCAAAAATATCTGTCTTGCCAAGTCCACTCGAGCATCCCATACCAACCTATCACATCCATGATTAATGTTCAGGTCATGTGGCTATTCAACTAGTGGGGGATAGACATTATGGGGTCCTTGCCAAAGACAACAGACCAGAGAAAATTCATAATTATGGCAGTCAAATATTTCACCAAATGGGTCGAGGTCTAGGCTATCCTAAAAATAATTGATGCGGCTATCAAGAGCTTCATTTGGAAAAACATCATTTGCTGCTTTGGTCTTCCTAAGATCCTTATTTCAGAAAATGAAACATAATTTCAAAGCAAAAGCACATGAAATTGGTATGAAACATTGAGGATCACTTAACACTTTACCTTAATTGGGAACCCTCGATCTAGCGACTATATAGAAGTAGCAAATAGAACTATTCTCAACCATCTGAAAGCCCAAATAGAGGGGATTGGATCAAGCTAGGTAGACGACCTCCCTAGGGTGTTATAGGTATACAGGACCACCCTCATACAGCCACAGGTCACAACCTTTATAGTTTGGTCTATGGTTTTGAAGTAGTCATTCTTTCTAAACTTATACAACACACAACTCATGTGATCTACTTTAGTTCGATCAGGAACATGTCTGAAAGAAAACTCGACCTAGAGACCATCGATGAGCTGCGGCAAAACGCCTATAACACCATGCAGTGCTATAGATCAAAGATAGCAGAAACTACAATAAAGGGGACTAACCATGCCATTTCAAGGTTGGGAACTTTGTTCTCAAGAAAGTCAAGGTATCCAAGAATATTGGTAAACTTAACCTAAAGTGGGATGGCTCCTACATTGTCATCAAGGTATCAAAGAACAAAACATATCAACTGGTGAGCATCAACGGTAACAAGCTCCCACTACCCTAGAATGCCATAAATTTGAAGAAATTTTATGTATGAAAAGTTTTGTAACCCCTGTTGTATTATTTGATATAAATGAAGCTTGTAGCAATCTTGATATTTATCACTTGTAGTACCAGAGCAACCCCTTAATAATTAAAGAATAAAAGATAAAGCTTGCAATCGACCCCATAGTTGACCTAAGCTATGACTTTGAGCCACCGAGTTAAAGCTCTTTAGCCCAATGATTACAATATACCCTGTAGTCAACTGAGGTAACGGCTTTAAGCCACCAAATTAAGGTTTTTCAGGCCATTGATTACAATCGACTTGTAATGAACCTAAGCAGCAGCTTTAAGTTGCTAAATCAAGGCTTTCAACTTAATGATTACAGTTGACCTTATAGTCGACCCAAGCAATGGCTTCAAGTCACTAAATCAAGGATTTTTAGCCTAATGATCATAGTCTACCCCATAGTCGACCCAAGCAATGGCTTCATGCCAACAATTGAAGGCCTCTTGGTGCCCATAATTAACTCCATAATCGACTAGGGCAAGTAAAATCATTTAATACATTTAACCTAATACGCTCACTTAAGCCTCAACACTATAGTTGTGCGGAGCCTTATGAAAATACTAAAATAATTTGACTAATAGTTGCATCACAGAAATTAGCTAAACAAGGACTATATAAATCGACCTGGCAATCAAAGACAATCTAACCACAAAATATTAAACACACAAGATCATTTTGATGAAAGCACTCATTTCCTTACAAAGGCAATAACCTTAATCAACCCTAATAGTTGCATACATTTATTCTCGTATTCATTGATTTAAGTCGACTATGATCATTATTTTGGGATTTATGCAACCATAATTAATTTGCTTAGTAACCATTCATGTTCGATAGGTCTATAGACACCAAAATAAAGTAAATGACAAAGAAAGCTAACTGCATATCGATGAAACAACTATTATATTTCATTAAACAAAATCTTTAATTACAAATTGTCAATACAAAAGAGAAAAAGGGGGAGGTTATAAAGCAACACCTTACAGGGCAACTAGACTTATACAATATGGACTTTACTGGATGCTCAACCTTACACCCTCCTAGAGTGCCCTCTTTTATTACTTGGTCAAGCTCATTGCTCGATGAAAAAGAACAACCACGGGGCTATTAGCCTCCTGCTCATGTATTGCAGTGACACATGGGAGAGCAGTTGGAGTTGGTCTTGAAGGCCCCACCTCATCAACCAAAAAATCTCTAGGGCGCAACAAATATTCACCGGTGTTAACCATGCTATCACAGATCATAAAAGCAAAGTCATTCACAAAATCAAACTCCTTTGCTACGATAACCAATTTTCTTGCCACCCCAGCCTGCCTCCTCTACACAACCATCATAGACTCGATCGGAATATTTCTTGCAATCCTTCCTCCTCAGCAACCATCTCATTGGGCGCAGGATATGGCTACAACTTCTCATCTAAGATAGAGCCAATGTGGTCTTTGTCCTCTGGTTGAAAGCTATAACCTAGAAACTCAAGCTGCTTGATAGCTTTATCGAACACAATATTTGCATCATGCAACAAAAAAATAATGCTCGCGTCCTAAAAGGCCAAACATCATATGAATTATTGCACCATCTCCCATCACATGAGTGGGAGCATTTTGTAAAATTCTGCTAGTGCCTTTTATATAGTAGCATTATGTCTTGTTGTTCGACTAGAATTATAGCTTTATTGCACATCCAGTCAAGCTTGATGTAATAGCTCATTTGTCTAGCTTTTTCTTTGATCGCAAGGACCAACTATTGGTCTTTAACACGAGCTGCTTGTAGAGGTCTACGTCTTCCTTTGTCAGCTAGTCGACCTTGACTTAGGAGGACTCAAGCTATACCTTGATCATTTTTATGTCCTATTTCTCTTTCAATCATGCTCAATCAGCCAGAGCTAACTCTATCTCTGATAAAAATGGTAGCTTAATAGACTTATCGAAAAGGGAAAATTTCTCATTAGTAAATTATGCTCAACCAATAACAGATAGCATTCAATGAGAAACTCAAATTGACTATACACTTACCATATTGTTGTGGTATGCTAAAGCCTTGAGTGCAATAACCTAGCTTAGATCCATGAACTTTCTCTTGTCAGATGTGAAAAGCCTGGCCATCATCACTTTGAGCGTGGCAACCCCAGTCAACCCCGACAACACCATAAAGTATGAGTTATAAACGACCATGGCATGCTCCATCCTGAATCAGGGCGATGGCTTCTTGGGTGGCTAGAATAGTACATCATCACCACATTTTTTGAACAGATCCTAGCCTGAAGGTTGACCAACTACCGTGACCTTTTCTTTACCTTTGTTGACCGTTACCTTATTTAGAGTAAGACCTCCCTACTCAACCAGTTGACTTTTGTCCCGATCAATGGGGCTGCTGCCAGTCATCACCAATAATTGAGCAAGTGACACTCTCAAAGTTGATTGAGTAGCCTGGGGTGCTGAGGCCGCAGCCAAGGTGACCTTTCATTGAGCAGTTATGCCTAGTGACGTTTCTTACTTCTTTGGGCTCGGGCCATTGCTTCTTACCTTGCACAATTCATGATTTCTTCTTGATCTACCAATGCAAAAAATAATGACAAAAATAAATGATTAAACTCAAGTAAAAAGATGCATGAAACAAACAATCATAAAAATCAACAAAGAGCTTTTACCTAGTTGGTCATCCACTGGCAAGTTTAGCTCAGTCAGCGATAAGCCAGCAAGTACCAAACATATCTCCTTGGTTAACACAATGGCCTCCATTTGGCCAAACTCAACTAGATCCTAAATGAAGATACTTGGCAAACTTGGGGTTAGGTTACCAGGCATTTCGACATGCTACCTCCATCACCCCTTTAAAATGTCAAACCCCCCAAGCCCTTGAACATAAAGAAAATGTTTTTTCCATCCTAGCCATAGGAAAAAGATAGAGTAACTAAAAATTTTTGATGAGGCCGTGCATGAGGTAATAGAATCCAAATTCATTAGTGCTACCCAACTTTTGAGACATCGAGAGGTGGAAAAAGTTAGAGAAATTTGCTAAATAAGCCAGTTGGTCAAATAAATGCTTCAGCACTGCAAAGTTATATATGGTCAAGAAACAGTTGGGTAACAGCTACGTTATGTAGACCTTCAAACCTCCTAGCAGGTCAACTATGACTGGGACAAAGAAGAACTTAAGACTACATCTAAAGATTTCCTCAAAAATGGTGATGCACCTTTTAGGAGGTCAATGCATTCTATCCCAAAGATTGGGGACTATGAGTTTATACTCAACAGAAACATGATAATGCTCTCTGATACGCGCGAGGTCAATAGGAGTTATTTTTTATAGGATCTTGCTATAGTAATTAGGGGTAAAAAGTAAACCATGCAACATTGGCACCTCCTTGGGCTAACATGCCCTTCAAAGGCAGCACACGTGTCGCTCGAATTGCTAGAGGTAAAGCTATCACTCGAGAAACTTTCCAACCTACTAACCGTACCACCCTTCCCTCGAAGTAGACTCCCATATGACCCAGTGGCCTTACTATCACTTATGGATGTGCTTGACATGCTTAAGGAACAACTAAGCAAAATCTAAAGCTAAAAGGAAAAACTTACACGACCTCGATAAAACTCTATAGCACGTAATGCAAAGATGAAAGCACTATAAATTTGAAGCTTGACTAGATGTAATGCACTGAAAGTGAAAAATAAACATTTTAACCACACCTATTTATAGGCACCATGGCACGAGAACCTAAAAGCCTGCAATTATGATGCTACTGTGGTGTGGCGCTTCGTATAGCTCAATGTAACATATGCATTCAATACACCAAAGCTTTGGTCGACCACAGAAAACCCTTATCGATTAGAATCTTCCACCAAAAACATACTTCCTAATCCTTCTTGTTGATCACCTCGATTAGAATTTGAAAGGCCCAGCAGGTCCAAATAATTAGCCCAGCAATCCCAGCCTAATAACTCCAACCAATGAGATGCACGTGAAGTATTATGACCAAGCCCATTTCATCTCAATGGCTCGATGGTCTTGTCGATATAATCAACCCTTTGGCGGGCATTGTTGCTCTCCCCTAGCTGAAGCTTTATGTGTGAAAGTTGAGTTCTATCTCCCCGAAGTGATCTATGTTCACTTAGGTCGTTTCTCTCGTCGACTAAGAGGGTAGGCTCACAGCAAGATCCCTTCATTGCCATATTTAATGCTCTAACAAGTGGCATGCCTCCACATTAATGATGTATGCCACCCTACTGCCACCTATAATAGGAGGAGCATTTTCAGTGTGCTATTTAATCCACGAAAGCTAAAGATAAAGCTACCTAGAATAGTGCAGTAAAGAGAGATGAACTAAAGCCCCTCATGTAAAGACAACAGCCCTTCAGATGTGCTAAGGGCATCCTAGACATATCACTCACCTAGAAAAGGCCATAAATACCCCATTGCTAGCCTTTCCCAAGGTATGTCATTCTTCATTATAAGCCCTAACTTTGCTACTCATTTTATCCAGTCAATCTGCTACTGACTTGAGCAACAGAGTGCCTTAGCCAAGGTGCCCTTGGCTAGCCTGACATTTGCTCATGATTGCAAATCTCAATCCACGCTATTTTTGAGTTAGATCATTTGAACAGATAGATCAATATACCTAAACACCAGCCCTATCTAGTAAAACACAATTTTCTCCCCCTATCTAGTAAAACACAATTTTCTCCCTCATCACTTAGCAAAATCAAAATTAACTAAAAATGCCAGAATCAAGAATCATTTTGAGAAGTGAAAGCTAGGTCTAGGTAGTAAGATTCATATTATTTCTACATATATGTCTAACATGAGGATATACTTTGGAAAAGAAAACATAAAAGTCAAGCTATATTTGCACGGCAACATTTCCATACTTTTACTCATCAACACTAATCCTAACTTCAACTCAATTTGTATGTTACAATTATAAGTGAAATTTGATTTTGATTCCTACATTTATTGTTCAGTACACTAATTGATTTGTTTATATTTCATTTCCTGATTCCAATTATGTTGTTAATGTTATGCCATGAAGCCAAAATTTGTTAAAGCCATCAAACATTTATGCTATTAATAATTATTAAATTTTGTATTATTGAATGATATTTTATTCTTAAATTATTGTACTATGAGGGATCGTATGAAAGAGGATAAATTCCATGGTCATCAACAACACTAGTAGATATCTCAACTCTAAGTTAATCTTTAGATCTTAGTGGTTGTAAAGTAGGAAAGCTTCCTTGTTTTCATATTGAAGTTTATATATAATCTTTATATATTTATGTGCATTAAATCAACTAATATTGCTTAAACTTTAAATTATGTGTTCAGCAAGTACCGTATTCATCATTTGGTTCTAGGGGTGTAAATGAGATGATGCTATTCATGAACGATTAGGTCTTGGCTCAATGGAAGCTTGAATTTAACTTGAATATTTCAAGCCTAAGCCATGCTGAGCCTAAGCTCATCAATCAATCAAGTCAAGCCAAGCTCAAAGTATTCGACTTGAAAAAGTCGCAAGCCTAATAAAGCTTTTTTATTTTATATATATAGTTTGAACCTAGGCTCACATAATAGGACCCAATAAAGATAAGTATATAGTAGTAGTAGCAGCAGCAGCAGCAGTCACAACAACAACAACAACAACAACAACAACAACAACAATAATAATAATAATAATAATCAACAAGAACAAGAACAAGAATAATAATAATAATAATAATAATAATAATAATAATAATAATAATAATAATAATAATAATAATAATAATAATATTTTTTATATTAGGAAAGTTAAAAAATTATTTTAGAAGTTTATAATAATAGATTATATTTTGAGCCTAAATGAGCTTGAGCTAACACAAGCTTATACAACCTCGTGCTCATGTAAGCTCATATGAATCAAACTTCTCTATTTTTCTATTACAAGCCTTTGTCTATTCAATGTGTCGAGCCCATGATCAGCTATTTAGGCTCAATCAAGCTCAAGTTCTAGCTCGAGCTCATGAATTAACAAATGAACTAAGCTTGAGCTTTCTAGATTTGGGTTCGGCTTGCCTCATCTACATTTCTATTTGGTTCTATGTTGGAAATTTAACATCATGTGAAATTCTTTTACTTTACTCTAAAATAGTATTATACAATAATTTTTAGAGCTTTATCTTTGTTGCTTTTAGTTTCCTAGTTTTACTAGTACAATGTATAACTTTTAATCATTTACAAGTATGACACAAGAATCCATTCAAATTAATAATTCAACACAGGTAAGAATCATTAATTTTTTCCCCATAACTTCATTTACTTAAATATGATTAAAATGGAATAGTTGTTGTCCTACTAATTTTTTTATCCAGTTGTGCAGGATCCATGAAGCTTTAATTATAGCTCAACCCTTTCAAGGCCCATAACACTTTCCTCCCTTTCACCTATTGATTGAGCTCCGACACAGTTGTATTAACACCAAATCCATAGAACAATACCTAGATGTTGTAGCATATACAATCACATGAGCTCTTTATGAAGATAATTATAGTCTTCTTAGAGACCAAGTCCCTTATATTTTCTATCATTAATATATTACTTGCAATTTGTTGATGATGCCATTTTGTCTTCTTTTACACTAATTTGTGAGCTTTGATTGCTTATTGAAATATTTTCTAAAGGGTGTGTTGGGTTTCAAGATTGATATGGATAAAGTATTGTGGCTAGCTATAATGTTAGTGTTACGATGTAGCCTAAACAAAATGATGAACATTACAATTTATCCCTCTTTAAACTTAGTCTCATTTCAAGTAGTTGACCTTTTATGCCATATTACATAGTCTAGATTGAACTTTTCTTTTGTAATTCTTTTAGCTAATATTTTAAGCTAATTGAGCTATCTTGGGAATATTTACTTTAAATTAGGAATGATTATAATTCATCTTTTGATTTGCATGTCAAGGTCTTGTCAACTTTAGGGAAACCATAATTAGTTTAGATGGTATTATGTTGTAGTGGAGACCAAAGGATGTAGATCCATGTGGGTGGAAAGGACTAAAATGTGACTCCAATGTTATGGCTCGTAGAAAAATGCTAGGATGCCAAGGAGATTTTATATCATGCTTGAGAATCTATAGTATATAGATATATTCAAGAATAGTTTATGATTATTTATTTTGCCTATTGTAAGACCTTTGGAATGGATATTCTGTCATGCTTTTTCCCTCCAACAGTTATATATTAGTTGCCATACTGCTAGAAAGACCTTTGTTTTTTTTTTTTTTCTATAAGGTAAGTAAAACATTCACAAAAGCTAGATCATTTGTTTCTTTTGTCAGATTGATAAAGAAGGATAAAGAGGAGGAAAAACAAAAGGAGCTATGCAAAATGTACTGTGGTTATCAAAATCAACAACTTCTACTCCATTTTATGTTGTAACCAAAAGGTACAAAAGCCCCTTCAAATAGTCACGGCCCAATAATCTTAATCAATTTAAACTTGTTAATTACTAGCATGATCTAAGGTTTGAGTAGTTTAATTCCTTCTTATAACTTGTTTTAGATCAATTTTGATAACCTCAATTAGTGCAAAAAAGTAGTCTTCTTATGTTCCAACTTTATTTTTATTGTTTGATTACAAAGTTTCCAAGTAATTTGTTTGAGTTTAGAGGCATTCTTATATTTAATCCTTCTACACCCAAAAAAGGCATTGTTAAGATAGATCCTTTCAAAAATGGCTAGCTTCTTCATTCCTTCATCTTCATTTAAGATGTTTGTTTTGTTATTGAGTTGTCTAGTCTTATCATTATATGTTTGAGTGGTTTGAAATTTTTCCTGCGATAAACAAAATATGGCAATCAACACCCAAATTGCTACATGAAAAAGTTTACTATAGCCAACAACTTACCCCAATTGTGATCACATCGCTCTTTCTTGTTTGTACTCTTCATAAAGCAATTTATACAAATAATTTTGATTCAATACATGGTAAATGAGGCAATATCTTTATATAAACTTTTAACAATATTAAAGTAAAAAGATGAAATCAAGCTCAATTCCCACACATCCCTCTACTTAAGGGAACTTTCTAGGAAATTTTAGAAGTCCTTAGCAACAATCATTAACAAGAAAGGGCACTTCCTCTTTACTTAGTTTCTATCAAAGTTTATTTGTTAGCCATGGAAAAATCTCAAATGACTTTACAAGCTGTTGGGCAAGCCCTTTTGTGTATAAAGTGATATGAGCCCTAATGCTAAAGGGTGTACTGCACTAGGATGTGTGAATACAATACAAACTCAATTAAGAGAGAAAATTATCTAAACGTGGATAAAGTGGAAGACATTCATATTTTTCCTTATTGCTAAAAATCTTATATTTATTTTGACATCCTATTTTCTTTCTTTAGAACAAAAAGAGATAGACATAACATGTCCATATTATAACCAAATCCACACATTCTGTATAGAGAAATCCACCACAAGGAGTCCCTGCATCAATTCTGAAGCTCCAAATTGAGTTCAATCTAGGCTAAATCAAATGGGTTTGGATTTGATTGGAGCAAGAATGATTGGAGAAAGAGAGCAACGAAATATTTAAAGTCATTTGCATTCTAGCCCAAAATATGCAAGCCTACTGTTTTGAAGATAAAACCTATTCAAGATTGTGAACAATTTGATCAAATTTTGGAGAATGACAAAGAGCTCTCACAACCCATTCTTATTGTTCAATTAGTTTTTTGTTCTTTTGCTCTCTTTTTTTCTTTTTTTTCTTTTTTTTGCCCCTTATTTTGCTTAATGTTTCAAGAATTAAGAGCAAAAACCAGAAAAAGAATAGCAAAAGACATACCTTTGCCACATCTTAAAGAGTCACCATGGTAGAGCATTGGAATCTTAAATCTATTTTGAAGTCTTACGCTATCTAATAGAAAAGCCTTTAGAATGGCAACTTATAGTTAAAAGCTCAATTGACCTCTAATAGTTTCTAATTTCCTGCAAAGCAACAATGCTAGGGCAGAAACTGTGGGGCTTTTTCATTCCATCGATGGTTGGGGCAAATTTTCTTACAACCTTGGTGGCCAACTGCATCACTGTTGGCAGACTTACAAGCATTTTGCTTTGTGCAATCCATTTCTAGGGTTTTGGATCAAAATATGGAAGAAGGAATTTATGTGAAGAATTTTATGTTTGGTTCTTAGAATTTACAATGTAGAATTTAGGATTTTTAGTAATGTTTCTCCTCTTTCCTATTGTTATCCTAATAAATAAGAAAATTGACTTAACCATGGTCAAGTTGGGCAATAAGATTTGGCTTTTTCTAATGGAAAAATTGATTTTTCCATGTGACAAAATATTATTGAGTAGTTTGGCCATACTAGGCATGGAGTAGAATTTTCCTACTAATTATTCTTTTCTTTCCTATTCATCAATGGCCAATTCCATTTCAAATGTTTATGTTTGTAGATTCTTTTTCTAATTCGCTCACTTTAGACAATTTTTATTAAATACTAGTACACTATAGTTATTAGATTTAGAGATGTAGATGAAATTAAACAAGCTAGACAATTTGAAAAAAATTATAAGTGACAATAGCACAAATATAAGAACTTACAATACAGTGAAGTATATTCTAATCTAGACTTTTGGCTAACTTAAAATATGAGAAGTAACCAATAGCAATATAAGGTTAGAGTTCAATGAGTTAATGCAATCAGTAGAAAATATTTTCTAACATCAAACAAAATCTAGCACAATTATAACAGATTATTAAAACAAATCATCATGATCTTAGATATAAAAAAAAAAGTGGAAAAACTTCATACAAATATATCATGAAATACTTGTAATTAAATAATTGTTTTGAAAATAAATAAATTGAAAATTAAACAATTGGCCTGTTGTAGTCACGCTGCTTGACTCTACCACAAGATCATGATAGCCTCCCTCCGTACAAGTACTATAGCTCAACACCACCCCAAGATAAAACTCAAGAAGGCCATGATCTGTGTCTTCTATTGCGAGCATGATCACAAGAAGACCATTAATAAGATCTTATCTTGTTGCCCAAACTAATATATAAAACTAGTAGGAATGTTTAGAATGTAACAGAAATAGAGAATGCAAGAGATATAGGAATCTTGTATTGTCAACCCTTTAATGATTTTGCATGAGTTTAAGAGTTTTGATTATGACAATATTTATTGTATGATTGATGTGAATTATTCCCAAAAATCTACTAGAACTTGTCCTGTGTTGTTTGGAACCTATCTTATGCTAATTGGAACTTATCTTTCTTTATATTGATTATGATCACATATCTTTATATTTGATTAAGCATCTTATATGTCTTATTTATGGAAAGGTTATCATGCCATTAATATTGGATTTAAGAATGTGCTCATCATGGCTAGATTCAATGAACTTAATATATGGAATGATTGACTAAGGGCTTCTTTTCTTTTCTGTTATTTTCTTCCCATTTGACGACCTTTTCATGATTTAAGGAAAGAGCATTTTTCTACATGAACATGCTAAATTATCTTCAAATAATTTGCAGAGAATTTATAAATCTCCTTTGAAATCTGTCTCCCATAAATAACTAGAATTTGACATATCTTCTTCATAAAAAATCATTTAAATTGATTATCATATCTTTCATACTAGGAATTTGTATCTTTCTTTACTCTAAATCTTGCATCTCTAGTTTGTTGAATAAATTTATTTGATTTAGATGCCATAATTATCTTTTCTTTAATTATCTGCTAGAATCTGTCACAATATGCAAGAATTGACTTTTCTTATTTAATGTGATCAGTTAAGGATTTTAGCTTGATATTCATATCTTTATCAAATAGGAAAGAAGATCAATTTTATTGGATCAGTAGTTAAGTCCACTAATTATGGCTCTAACGAATTCTTGCCTTATGGGTTGTTTCCTTATTTGTATCCAACTATCTGTTGTGATTCTAGAACTTATAACCGTTGTAAATGCATCTATAAATTAGAAAATATGCAGCATTCTAAGAGGAATCACTGGTGTTAGGGAAAAGATCTACAAAGTGTTTTGAGGTGTTGTGTGATCTCATACACATTGTGCTTAAGTGTGGCTAATTCCTTACTTTATTTGTGTTTTTGAGGGACCTTGTGATAAAGCAAGTCAAGAAGAGCTTGCCTTTAATAAACTATGAAGAGATAAGGAAAAATGCCATTTGTATCTTGAAGGATATAGTAGTAAAGAGGGATTGAAGTCATACCTACTCTTGAGGGACCTCATGAATAGAACAAACTAGGCGCTTGGTTGCTTTAAGGACTTTTAGATGAAGAAACCAATAGAGCAATGCTGTTGGAATCTTCTATAGTGTTTTGAGCTCTGATCTGGAAAGAGAGACCAGAACTTGTCATACAGAGTGGTGGTAACTCGTGCATCAGTCTACAAAGGTTGTACGAGTGAGATTAGCAAAAGTTCTGCAAGCTCATTCGCAAAATAGTTGATGTCACAGTATTTTGGAATCTGTTTTATCCTATATAGTATTCCGATTTAGCTCTGTATAAAGAGCTAGTTTTCACCATGATTGGGTGTCTTTGATCGATATCTTTTGTTCTGTCAAATTTTGATGCCTACTTGCAAAAATATTCTTATATCTTAATTAATTTGACAAGTTCCAAATCCTAAGTGAAAGCTTTGGTGGTAGAGTATTTGCCGAACCACTATAAATTCCAGTATTCATTTACTTCTATTTTACTATTTTATTTATCACTGGTTTGACTAGTTGCTTAATTGGTAGTTACAAGTTCCAGTCAATGTCTAAAACTATTTTCCGTAAAAGACTTAAAGTATTTTGAAAGGGCAAAAAGTTTTTGAATGATAAACTTCCACTGTATTAAGATCCCTTGATTCTAATTCGCCCTCTTCTTAGGCTTATGATTACTCTCATTTATGTCTCTATCTAAATTCTGAGACACCTATTTATAGTGCTTGGGATAAGATATGTAATTTAAGAGAATAAAATCAAATTATTGCATTGTTAGTTGTTACAAAATAATGAGGGTATGACAAATATTAATAGGGAGGTCACACATTTAAATAAAAATAAAAAATAAAAATTTATTTAAATTTTGAAGTTTTAAAACATCCGATTGTGACGAGTATTCCATAAAATTACATTGAAAGATACATTTTGCTTAAATAAATTTGAACTCAACAAATTTAACATTTAACCCATTAACTCCAATTTGGTTTGAGTTAGGTAGACACTTGCAGTGCCTTTAATAGG